>VXBC01001737.1:0-35034 GCA_013399945.1 Ploceus nigricollis | reverse complement strand
GCTGGCTTCAACTGGGGTAGAGTTAATTTTCAGTCACTGGTGTGAGGCTGTCTTTTGGGTTTGTGCTGAACACACGGTTGATAATACAGAGATGTTTTTGTTATTGCTCAGCAGGGCTTACACAGAACCAAGACGTTTTCTGCTGTTTGTACTGCCACACTGGTGAGGAAGTTGGGAGTGCATGGGAGGTTGGGAGGAGACGCAGCTGGGACAGGTGACCCAAACTGACCAAAGGCATTTCCAGGCCATGCGACATCATGCTCAGGACATAAAGCTGAGGGGGAGAAAGAGAAAGGGGAGAATGTTTGGAGTCATGACATTTGTCTATCCAAGCAAGCACTACACATGATGGGGCCCTGCTCTCCTGGAGATGGCTGAACACCTGCCTGCCCCTGGGAAACAGTGAATGAATTCCTTGTTTTGCTTTGCTTGTGCACATGGATTTTGTTTTCTCTGTTAAACTGTCTATATCTCAATCCAAGAGTTTTCCAGCTCTCATCCTTCCAATTCTCTCCCCAGTACTGCTGGTGAGGGATTGAGGGAGAGGTTAAATCATAACTTCCTCAGTTCTGCACTGAACTTGTTGGTTGAACAGAGGTAGGTAACACAGAACTTTCTTCTTCTTTTAACAGGCAGCATTTGCTTTAAAATTTTTGAACAAAAGTAAAGATCACATGATCTAAAAATCATAAATAAAGAGAAGAATTCTCAAAAAAGAGTCCAAATTTTGACAGTTGAAAAAAACTATTATCATCAATGGTCTTGCTACTGTATAAAATATTTATTCTCTGCATCAGCAAAAAATAGAAAAAAATAAGAGAGCAGTTGTCATTAGAAGGTAAGGTAGAATATTTGACATTACCTAAAGATGCTTTACAGTTCATTGCTTTAGCTAACATGTTACAAACACACCTTCTGTAGTGCATATTTCAAATACAAATTGTTCCTTACTAAGCCCATTTGAGTTTCAAAGACACCAATATATTAACAAAGGTCTTGTAAAAATGTGAATTGATCCAAGCTTCTTGGGGCCTTAAAATATATGATAACAAAACAGAATACAATAAATTCCAGAAATGTGTTTCCAGTCTTAAGAACATTAGTTTCCTTCACTCCTAGTAGTAATTGTAACTTCAGCCTCCAGCAGGCTCTGGGTGAGAATGGATGACACACCCCTAAGGAAGGCAACACACTGACAGAAATGTGAGAAAAAAACCATATAAAAACACCTTCAAATAAACAAGAGGTGTAAATGACCTACTGTTTAGATATCACTTACTTTCCCATGTTTTGCATCCTGCTATCCTGAACAAATTCAGAGCAAACTTTTCCTGCCAATCCAAAGTCCCATACTTAAGAAAGCTCTGGGACCAGAAGCATTTCAGAAGAAAGAGAATACAATATTCAGCAACATAATCCTGTCTGCAAAAATGGAGTTTTAACACAGATTTTGCTGAGTTGAGCCTTGTAGTCACTGCTCTGCATGAGGCTTGGTCCTGTGAGGTGTGATCCCAGCCAGAGCAGTAGTGCCCCATACTGTAGAGAAGCACTTAACCTAAAAACACACACTATCACTTATCTGATCCCTGCCCAAACAGTGCAAAGGAAGGCCTTTTCTAACCCTCATGCTCCTCTACAGTTGAAAGATATGTCTCTTTTCTAAACAAACCTTCCTGTCATGAAGTTGCTGAGTTAGCTACAAGATACATCCCTCCGGCTTCAAGAGAAAGAGTATTTCCCTCAGGACTGCAGAACTTACATTCCCCTCATATGGTGTCCAAAAGTGTCTTCTTTCATGTTTGTAACCCCTGCTATCTTTAATACACTCTGTTTTAGTAGCCGTGCATGGAAAAGTTAAAAAAGATTCCCACATCTTCCTGAAACATTCAATTTAATTATAAACCTAATAAAAAGCTGTCAGCATCATCTTTTTATAATCAGCTGACAGATGTAATCCTGCTCTTTTCACAATCCTCTATGAAATTCATGGATTTAAGAGCATGAGATGCAAAAAATACCAAGGATTGACAAATTCTTCTATCTGCTGCTTTCCCTCTCAGCCCCATATACATAAATCAGAGCATCTCTGATTAAAAAGGATGATCAGGAGCATCTCTGATTAAGAAAACTCCAAGCTGCAATGAGCCCTTCAAACAAAAAACAAAGCTGCCTCTTTCCTCAGTACATTTTATCTGAATGTTGAACCTCATTCCTAACTCAATTTTCAATCTTGGGACTGACTCAGACCCTGAGAAATGTGATCCAGTTTTGAGATGAGTCTCACCTTAAGAAGGAGGCTGGGCTACATAACCTCTCAAGATCTTTTCTACCCTAAATTAATCCTATGATTTTACATGCCTATCTTTAGCCTCTTCTCATCTTTCCTTTGTTACAGATGCCAAATGTTCCATTTAATTCAAGATCAGCAGCTTGGAAGGAAACATTCACTTCTTTCACTCCAAACATAAATTGGATATATCTGCTGAGTCTAAATGCCCCTAAAAGCCAACCAATTAAATAAATAAATAAATAAACAACCCAAACGTTTGTAATTTTATTATCTGTCTCTAACAATTATCTATATATAACCTGGTCTTTTGCTGGAATAGTTTTAAGGAAATAAAACAACCCTACCACTTTTAGGAACTCTGAAGAAGTTTCTGGCTATTTGAGATGGCACCCACATTGAAATCAAATGTAATGGAAACAGTTCTTCTTATATATTACAAATATATATGTAAAGAGTAAGTTTTTCTTAGATGAATAGGATGACACATAAAAGCTATATATGCACATTTCATTCTTTATAACAGGCAATAATATCTTTGATATAGGCAGCAATACCCTATTTTTCTTTTCTGTTTATTCTTACTAATTCACCATATTTTAACTAATGCTTTTAAATGCCCTATCAATAAAAGCCAACAAACAACCTTTCAGTAAAGTCACCATAATGTGTTTTCTCTGAAAAGTAGTATCACTATCATTACTTTAGTCATTATACAATTATTCTTATATTTCCTATATAAACACACCTGCAAAACCCTTTTGATTATTACACTGTGATACCATAGCTGTCAGTTACCCTCACTGACTTTTACGATTCATTCAAAAACCACTTTAGTCATACAAGGACTGAATTCCTTACTGTTGTGGTGGGGGTTCTTAGATCACACACACCAACTTTTTATGTCACAGAGGTGTGGTTATCATTGCTAATAGTTTTAAAGCCTTGATTGTGTTGAATTGTAGTTATTAGGGAGTACAGAAAGGAAGTGCGTAGGGTGAGCTTTGGTGTATACACAACGATAATGGCTATTCAGCCTAAGCAGAAGACAAGACGATAAGGCTAGGATTTTTCAAATTTGTGTTTATTTTAGTTCTTTTTGTCACCCTAGGCCTGCTGGGCTGACGGCTATAGCAGTTGGTAGTGTTGAGTTAAGTGAGTGAGATGTTAGGAAGAAAATGGTGACTGGGGGAAATTTCATTAACCAGTGGTTAGGGACGAGCCTTGAAGCACTTCGTAATCGTAAGTGGAATGGTACTAGTCCTAGTTTTATTGTGATTGCTATTGTCATGAGAAAGCATGATGTGGTTGGCAAGGGTTACTTGGATAATGTCTCATTGTCCAGTAGATCATACATTGGTCATGGTCAAGAAGAGGACTAACACCTTGTTAATATGGCTTACTGGACACCAAGCAACATCACCCACTCTAACAACCCTACTCACATTAGTATTCTCTGCCTGCAAATTAGACACAGGCCTAGCAATACTAACTGCCTCTACACCAACCCATGGTTCTGACTACTTACATAACCTAGACCTCCTATAATGTTAAAAGCCAATGATTACATTCCTCCCCCTGCCCAAAATTCCTTTGAACTAAGACCACCACCCAATCACCACTCTCAGCCTACAATGACTACTCCTAGCACACCACACCCCACAAACACTAGCATTAACTGAATCCTATCCCCTCTATTAGTACTATCACATAATCATAGTAAGCCAAAACCACTTGCAGTACCAACCACACCCACGAAAAACAATATTCATCACAACCTTAATTAGAGTCCAACCATTCATTATCTTAGTCTTCTTGGCCACAAAACTAAATTTACTCTTGGACCAGCAGAGCCAGACCGAAGAGTATTCCCATGAGATAGAACAGCACAAGCAAAGACATAAGAAAACAGGACCTGTTGATCCATTCTGCAGTTTTTCTTTGAAAATTCCACTTTCCCACATTGACTACATTCTCATTCTCTGGAAAAACTCTACCCAATCCCTGCATGCCCAGCCTGAAGACCCATAATGGGGGATGCAGAGACCTGGGACCAGAGCAAACATCTTCCCACTATGAACAGGAAAGAGGAGATCAGGTTAGGAAACATGAGGACAGACCCTTAATTAAACACTAGCAGCTTCTGCTGCCATCAACAGGACAGAAATGGGAACTCTGATGTCTTGGGTCATGCAGGTATTCACCAGCATATTCCTTGACATCCAAAGTACAAACCCAGCAGCAATTACGTGTTAAGGCTGCACAGGTTGCTCTTCCTCCTTTCTTCCAGCACAGGTCAGGCAGACATCAGGACCATGCCTGGCCCTGGTAACCAACAGCCATAGGCAGCTGCCCCTCTCCATTTTAGCTAAAGCCAGTTCTATACAATAGCCAAATTTAGAAACTTTCTCCCCACTTTTCTAATAAAATATAAGCAAATATATTAGGAGTGTGAAAAAACTCCAGATATAGCACCTTAAGTTCACATATGAAAACCAAATTAGAAGACAAGTTAGGAAAAAACTGCTTCAAGTGACCTTCATTTATCATACTGCTGGGATTTTTTTTTACCCAATATATACTCTTTACTATAGACTATGTGAGACTGTTTAGCTCATTAGCGGATTGCCACTTTATAAACAAGGAAGCAAATTAGTTTTAATAGGCTAAACAATTAACCTTGAAGAACAGTTCATGCTTCTAAGCCTAGACAAATTATTGTCTGTTCTTGGTTTTGATGAAAATATATATAAAATGTCATTTTTCTGACATAAATGTTGACTCCAAATCAAAGATTGATGGCACTCTTGCTGTTGAACTTCACTGTATCTGAAAGCAGAAATTAAATATATATAAATACAGGAAATTATATATATATGAAGCCTTCTAAGTATAAGAAATTTAGTTTGAATTAAGTTCTAGTCCTGGAGGATAGAAAGTAGTTACAGCTGACAGCAGCTGGCTCTTCCTAATTTTTAACATGCTATTCTATCCATAGCTGAATTCTGTCCTCTGTTTTGAAAATTCTCTTTAGAGAAATCTGAACTTCTCATTCTGTGTGGAAGTGAACTGTAAACAGATATTTTTGTTTTGACCTGAATTTCCTAATTACCAGAAATGGATCCATGTAATGATATTTGAATAGGATTGCACACAATTTCAAATTTCCCCAAATTTTAATTTTATTAATATAGTTACAAGAAGTCCACAATCTACCTTCATAATGTGGCATGTGGAGAAAAAGACAGGATGTTGTGCAGATTTTACTCTTTAGCAGAAGTATAACCCCATATACACTGAAATGTTTTATTCCTAAATTTACCTTCCAGCTTCTAGAAGTTAAAATTTCCAGACCTTTTATCCTCTTCTGACCTGTTAAAAATTGCTGTCTGCCATTCTGAGATCATCAGCCTTGCAGACACCATGACTGTTTCATGACAACAGTTTTTAGTACATATTACATTATTCTGACAGTAATAAATTTTACAAACATAATTAATTCTTTTAATTTAGGTTGTCTTCCATTATACATAGATGCCCATTTTCGATGAGCTATTTAGGACAAGAATTAACACCAACCTCATTACACCTATGTTATGAGCTCAGAATGCAAGACCATTTAAAATAAATAATCCAGAAGCAATTTCCACATGGGGCCATGGCTATAAAAGCTTGACTTAACATGATCAGGAACAAGTTCTCTCTCCTACAATTGCTTACTCTGTCTTTACTCAGTATTTTCTCCTATTTCATGAGCTTCTTATTCCATCACAGCAGAAATAAATGCAGACCTACTGGTGCTGACTTAACATGTTGTTGTAATTTTCTTTTTGGGAAGAAATCTATTATCAAAAAGAAAAATACATGAAGGATTTTAAATAAAACACATAGCTCATTCTTGTCGTTCTCCTCAGTACATTCTCCAATGAATCTTCAATCTATGCTTCCTTTTAAACTCCATTAACTGAAATCTTTTAGAGTTAAACACATCCCCTCATTTTTTATCGGAAGTTAAGTTCCGTGTTAACTATAATCAAGTATGAAGCTTCAGGACTGAGAAATTCCTTGTACATCCCTGAACTTTGGACAAATCCAGACCTTGTTTTTGTTTTGAACTGTTAAGTCAACTTGTGGGCCCAACCACAATTTCTAGTTACTTGTAAATATGCAAACAAACATAGAGTTAACTCATGTTAGAGTTAGGCCATGTTAGGCCTCATGTTAGGCCAGAATAAAAAGATTAATAGTCTCTCCTCAGAGGGAACAGTTTGAAAATCAGATTTTCAGGAAATTTCATGTGAAAACATAAAGAACTTTGAACTGATTCACAGAGAGAGTTCCTTCTATCCCTATTGACTCAAGTGAGAGTCTGAGGAAACTAACCTCTTCTGGATTTCCAGAGTTCAGAGCAGAACATTCAGGACTGGAAGGAATAGAGAGCTAGCATTCTCCAAGCTCCTCTTGAACCAGGAAAGAGAACTTGTTACACAGGGGAAGCCAGTTGCTAGTGCACAAAAGCCCATCAGCGTCTTTGAATCTGTACCTGCTGTTCCTGATGCCCTCCAAGAATCAACAGACCAATTTATATCTATGGGCTTGATAAAGATGTAGACAGGCTGAGAATACTGAGATTGGGTTTTCTTTGAGCAGAGGAAGTTTATAAGCCAGTTAATGTGTTTCACCAATTGTTTCCTTGTATGCAGGTCAAAGAAGAGGAATCTGTTGCAACCGTGCAAAACGTTTGCTCTAGCAAGAGCAGTGCATTTTAGCTTTGAATATTTTCCAGTGCATAAACCAGGATGGTGGCTGTCATAGCTGCAGCACCTCCAAGTTCAACCCACATCACCAACAACATGAATCCCTCTGCCAAGGGAGCCCTCTTGATGTGTCCTCTCCATTCATTGAGACCCTGAAATTTTCCTGGAGGAAGTGCAACCTGACAACTCTTTTTATTCTAACACAGCTGTAAGCCTTCAGATCCCTTTGCAGAGGCTGCATTGCAGCATAAGCTTGCTATATGCCATGGATGCATGTGTTGAACAAGGATTGTGATTTTTGGTTAATGTGCCATGCTTGCAGTGCTGAGGAACCCAAAAAGGCATCCCCACCCACTACTGCTCTCACACCATTTACTTCTTCTGACCTGAAATTCCAACTTTCTATTCACTGCAGCTTGTTTTACACAAATACAACACCTACCCATCAGCCTTTTCCAGATCTTGTGCTCTGGAGACAAAATGCCACTTTGACCATAATAAGAAGTAGAGAAAAGTCATCTAGGACTCTGTCCTGCATGCTGGATCTACATGAGAAGGCCAATATGTCCCTGAGAATTATTGCAACCAGTTAGCAGTAAATAACAAAATAAAAAATATCAGCAGGAGAAAGGTGTTGTCACAAAAAAAAAAAGTTTTTCCATGCACTGAGATAGAATTAATCAGAATTTAAAAAATATTAATTCCAAAAAATCATTTGGACACAAAGTAGCGTGTCCTATCTAGGAAACCTTTATAGTCCCATGTCATGTGGGTAAAGCAGATGTTTGTAGAGGTCCTGACTGATGTTGCCTTTCAAGTACACCAAAACTCAAAACCATTGACTTAGGAGGAATCCTTTCCAGAAAGGTCAAGGTATGTGAAAGTATGCAGAATACCATGTTCAACAGCAGCATCTTTCAGCCATTGCTTTAACAAAAAAAAAAAAAATCTGTGACTAAGCTTCTCTACTTTCATATTTCACCACAAGACTTTCACAAATTCAATTATCTCCTCTTCTTTTGGGATCATGTTATTTGGGGAAAGAGGGTCCTCTGAAATGTTTAAGAAGAAGCCTGGTTCTTGCAAGAAATTTTCCTTTTGCTCTTGAAGACCTGAAGTAAAGCTATTTCACAGCAGAATACAAAGCAAATGCAGGAAAAACAAAGGTAATTTTGCTATTAAAGATCAAAGCCAAGAGTCTGACACAGATATTTCAAATTCTTTTGCGAAATTGAATTTTGAGAATCCATTTTTCAAATCAGAAAGCATGTGTGTAGTTAGAGAATTACTGAATAAACAACCTTCACTTTGAAGAAATGGAAGAAAATGCCATTATATCGAGTGAAGGAATCTAGGTGAGGGGTGAGGGGCAAAAGGCTATGGGAATGTTTCCTAAAAACAGCAAGTTTAAGAATGATGCATTTTTTGTCAATCAAATTACAGCTTCTGGCTGGAACAGAATCCATAAAAGCACATGCACATGCTCCAACAACAGCTACTCAGGCCAGCTGGGAGTAGATAACAGAAGAATAAAATACTGGTTCCTAAATGTTTTGTTTAGTTTTGAGGAAAATACTGACATGCTACTTGAATATTACCTTGCTAATATGTCAGTAATTCATCTTTACAACAGCTCCATACTATTATTCTAATTTAAATGAAAATGAAATAAACATAGATGAGAATAAATGATCTATGAACATAAGATAAGGCCAGTGACAAAACCAGCATTAGACTTTCTACTAGCTCTAGCTTCAATATCTTTGGCATATCAGACAAAAACCTTTTAAAGCATTTGCCTCTTTCATTAGTTCACTTACATATGATTTAAATACTGTATCTTGAAACCAAACTTTAGAGTTCATACTGTCTATACAGTCTTTGAAAAACACTCAACCATAAACTACTATTTCCAAAAAATCAGTCACTGTGAAATTTGAACCAGTAAGAAAAGTTTGCCCTTGAAGGGGAGCAAAAAGTCTTTAGTAGCACGACAGCTTTTTTTTTTTTTAATATAAAAATTACGTGGCTCAGGAGTAATTATAAGATTAAATTTTCAGACCAAGGTTTTGTCACCACCAAAGTGCTTTAAATTAAATGTGTTACCATAAGTTTCCACAAAGGAGTTCCTGCCCTGTAATCAAGGGCATCCAAGTTTCATCCAAGCAACATGTAACAGTAATGCTGCAACTTGGAGGGCTAAAAGTAAACTGAGAATGAATACTTCACCCAGTCAGAATTTCGCTCCATCAGAATTTCTGCATCTTCAAATCCTGTAGGGCATATAAATGCCACGCACTCATGCCCTTCCCAAGGCACAAGTAGAAGGAAAGACAATGAAGACAGACAAATTTGTCCATCGTCATTTTCTACATAAACAAGGGAAAACTGTCTTAACTTAACAAATTGCAATTTGGAAAGCTGTTGGGCTAGAGAATATTTGCAGATGTAAAGAGTAGCGGAACCAACCCATGCAGTTGGGTAACAGCACAGGAGTGTGCCCATTGCAAGCTCAGTACCCCAGTACACCCTCAGACTTTCTCCATCCTACCTACTCTACACAATCGAGGAAGGGGGGCGTGGAAGAGAGGAGGACATGGCTATTCCAGGGTGTTGAGCTGTTGGAGTGACACTTCCATGGAGAACAGCTACAAAAATGGCAGGAGAGAGCAGGGAGCTGATGCAGGAAGGACCCCTCCCCTTCCCAGCAGACGACCAGGAAAAGGCACAAGGGAGAAGAACAGCAACCACATGCACCTCAGCAGTGACCAGAACATCCTTGATCTTCCTGGCCACAAAAGGGTTCAAAGAGCCCCCTCTTTGGAGCCACAGTGGCATCTGTTGGCACACACTCTGCCACGCTCCTAATGCACATAAAAGCTGTATGTGCCACAGATATTTTCAGAGCCTGATGCTAAGAGCATTTGATTGTCCATGACATATTTGTCAATCTCTATATATGTGGGTTTAGTAATTCTCTCTCTCCAAAGCAAGACTGCTCTCCCCCTGTGCCATTGTACAAGTAATATGAATAAGAAGGTTTTGGGGTTTTTTTGGTGTGTTTTTAACTGCAAGTAACCATCACACATTGATGTGTTGTGACTTAAGCCTCCATTTTAACTGCTGTATCAACACACTGGTTTTTATTCAATTGGGTATGACACAGGGAATAAAGCAGGAAGCGTTCTCAATCATAAGCAAGCCAGAGCTAATAAGAAGGGATTTTTCTCCACAAATTTGATCTACTGAAGGTACATTCTGCGAAAAGCAATTGTTCCACACTTGCAGCTATTCTGGTCAAACATCCAAAAACTACATGATTACAGTTGGTGTAGCAAAGAGTCCAATTTGAGAGCCCTCCTGAGAGGCAAGATATGTTTATTCAGACTCAAGAAACTATGATTTTTGATTACCTCATCTCGCTGACTGAGCAGTTTGGTGCCTGCACAGGCTGAAGTATATGGGAACTTTCTGCAAGAGGCATCTTTATCAACTAATGGAACTAGTGAACTGAAGAACAGGTCACCAAAAAAAAACAGAGAGGGGTTTGTTTTCATGTGTAAAGATTGGTACTTTCTGCAAAATTAGACTGAAAGATCCCAAAATTACTATAATTGCAATTTCTTGCTGCTGTAGTAGATTTTATCTCATTCTCAAAATATCTTTAATAATTTAGCAAAACACTGCAAAAGAACTAGAGAACTCTAAACAACTACATGCTGCTGAAGCAGGTGCCTCCTGCTTCCGTTTGGAACTTCAGACTTATCACAGTTCAGTCCTTGAGCTATGCAGATATATAAGATAATATAAAGTAAATAGAGGAGAGTTCATTTCCACTATATTCATTAAGACCTTGTTGTGATTTTTGTTACATTTTTGGAAAGTCCTGGGATTTTTTTTCAAATTGTATTTTTTAAGATTTGGGGGAGTAACATCAGGAGATATTCTTTCAATTTTCTATCTTGAATCACACGTACTGCCCTGGAGCATGAGGCTATTCAGAACACTGAGGATTTTGGGCTACATTTACTAGAGCAACATTGGTTCAGCCTTGTATCACTTTCTTCTAGGCATGGTGCTATCTAAGCATCCACCAGGTCAGTTCTTTGGTAGAGGTGATGGGAAAAAGAAAACTTTTCATTACTGCATTGAGACCGATTTTCAAAAATCACTGAGCTCGAAGACTCACCTGAGCTCAAACCTGTCTCCTTACAATTTACAGTGGAAAACTGAAATAAATATACAGTCTACGAAGTTTTAAGTGGAGGGCATTGTTTTCTGTTTGACAGAAAGTGAATGTAATTCAAAGTTAATAACTGAATGACATAGCCTCCTTTTAGGCTCTTGATACATTTGAAATTACATTCATTTCTAGAGACAACTTCATATGTGAAAATCAATCATTTTGCCTTATTTTTATTTCCACATTTTCTAATAAGAATTTTAAAAATTCAGCAGCATTTATGCAAAGTGTTACTCTTCACTTTCACAGAATCACAGAATCACAGGACACACTGCATTGAAAGGGACACACAGGGATCATAAGAATCCAAATCCTGATCCTGCACAGCACCAGCCCCAGGAGTCACACCACACACCCGAGAGCATTGCTCAAATATTTCTTGAACTCTGTCAGGCTGGTGCTGGGACCACTTCCCTGGGGAACTGTTCCCTGGGCACTAGCCCAACCAATCTCTGGGTGGAGAATCTTCTTCTAATATCCAACCTAAATGTCCTCTGACATAACTTCACGCCACTCCCTTGTGTCCTGTCACTGTCACAGCAGAGAAGAGATCAGTGCCTCCCTCTCCTCTTTCCCTCATGAGGAAATTGTAACTGCAGTGAGGTCTTCCCTCAGTCTCCTCTTCTCCAGGCTGAACAGACCAAGTGACCTCAATCACTCCTCAGATGGCTTCCCTCCAAACCTTTCACCATCCTTGTACACCCTTTTGGACACTAACAGCTCAATGTCTTTTTTGTGTTGTGGCAACCAAAACTGCCCCCAGCACTCGAGGTGAGGCTGTCCCAGTGCAGAGCAGAGCAGGACAATCCCCTCCCTTGCCCGGCTGTGATGCTGGGCCTGAGGCCCCCCAGGACACGCTTGGCCCTCCTGGCTGCCAGGGCACTGCTGGCTCATTTTCACTTTGTCATTGACAAGGACACCCACATCCATTTCCTGAAATCATTTCTGCTTTCTAGCCACTCCTTTCCCAGTCTGTCTGTACACCCAGGGTTGCCCCATCCCAGGTGCAGAACCCAGCACTTTCCCTTGCTGAATTTCATACAGCTGGTGCCTGCCCAGTCCTCTCTTCTGTCAAGGTCTCTCTGCAGGGCCTCCCTGCCCGCAAGAGAGTGGGCAGTTCCTCCCCATTTTATATCATCTCTGACCTTACTTAGTAACCCTTCCAGTTCTGTGTCCAAGCCATTTATGAAGCTGTTGAAGAGCACGGGGCGAGCATGGAGCCCTGTGGAAC
The DNA here is from genome assembly GCA_013399945.1 of Ploceus nigricollis. NCBI lineage: Eukaryota > Metazoa > Chordata > Aves > Passeriformes > Ploceidae > Ploceus > Ploceus nigricollis. The sequence goes on along the minus strand of VXBC01001737.1, from coordinate 22,516 downwards.
CCCTCAGTGACAGGTCACCAGTCTGGTGTCACCCCATTCACTGTAACCCTTTGTGCTTGATCCCTGAGCCAGTGGTTCACCCATCACATGATGTGTTCATCCAGCTGTGTGCTGGACAGTTTGTCCAGAATGGTATCCTAGGGTGACTTTATGATGCTTGTATCCCAATGGTCTGTTCTGTTTATGCTGGATATTATGTTCTGCACCTTTAAGACTGGTTCCAAGAGTGAAGTGGGGGAAAAAGAAGCGTGAGTTTGTTATCAGAAACTGCACTTGCTTCCCCACATTCCTGCTCCTGGGTTGTGTTGTCTGCAGCACAGACTGTGGGAGAGAGTTCTTCTTTGCTTTTAGTTAGTCTTTATTTAGCTAGCTGAGGCAGGGGAGTTCCCAAACTGTGGCTTTTCTTTTTTCTTGAAACAGATCAGCCTTGCGCTGGACTGAAAATCCAGAAGAACCCCGGGAGTTCCCACCTGTGGCCCACTGGCGCCCAGGATGCTGCATTTTCCAGCACCGGAGAGACTGATAGAGACTGAGCGAGCTGAGCTATACCCCACAGACAGGACTCTCTCTGAATTTGCCATCTCTTCAGAACAGAGAGAGGTTCCATTGTTTAACATTATTCATTTTTCCATGTTTGTGAATACTTTGCTTGTTAAATAAACATGTTTTCCCACTTTTCTCACAGGAGATTTATGTCTCCTGAACTGGTGGGAGGGGGGCTGCTTGAACTTGCTTTCTAGAGGGACCCCTTCAGAGGTTTCCTCCCAGATTTGCACTAAACTGGGACAGATGCTCAGACAGACAGTATTGAAAGCTTTACTGAAATCTAGAAAGATTACATCTACTGGCTTCTCTTGATTAGCTAGGTGGATTGCCTTGTTGTAAAAGGGAATCAGGTTTGACAAGCAGGATTTTCCCCCCCTGTGACCAATGTCTCTATTCACCAGCTTCCCATTGGCTCAATCTCTCTGGATTTCCAAGACCACTCAAAAATCATCAAGAAAGATTTTGCAATGATATTAGCTAGTTCTTTAGGAATTCTTGCATGAATCCCATGAGTCCCCATAGATTTGTAAGTGAAGCTGAAGCAGCTTTATGAAAAGAGGAAGCAGCATCATGATAATTTCCTCTGAAAAATATATCTGGGTCTTCAACGTGGCATACTAAATTTCCGTGATTTGGATACCCTGGATCCAGCCTCGACAATTTCAAACCCAGATTTTCAGGTCTGCAGCAGAATACCTGGAAGCCCATAGCTTTCACAGCTGCTGTCTCCCAGCAGGAATGCCAGGAGACAAATGGGGTCAGGAAGTCCACTCTTGCAGCCTCCAAATCTCACCTGCATAGAAAGCCAGGAAAGTTTGGTTTGGCTGGCTGTCCCAAACCCACATGTCTCCTTCTTCAGATCCAGAGTAAAACTACAAGATGGATTTTCACTGGGCTGGGAAAAGAAGAAACATCTGCAAAAATTTAGACATATTCTTTCAGAAATTCCTTTTAGATTTGGGAGAAAATTGCTCAACAGAGCCTCTCAACAGAGCAGATTTCGAAAGAGACTTTTTGTTGCATGAAATAATTTGCACTTTCTGATCAGATGAATTGTAAAGGAATAAAAGGTGTCGGAACATATAAAGTGAAACAAATTTGATTGTGAAATGAATTTTCAGCACACACTCTACTATGCTATTTCAAATATTAGTAACAATAAAGCAAACTTCTAGCACAACACAGAGTAAAGGACAGAAGCAGAAGCAATTTTAGAAGTAATTGGTTTTCAAATTAAACCTACACAAGCAGGATAAAGATTCTGTCAAATACAGCCGTGCACTAAACTGAGACTCACATTCTGTATATATTTTCATCTTGAAGGCCTGTTAATGGGAAGAAATGGCAGAAGTCAAGACTTGAAGTGCTAGAAGGCAGCTACCTTAAAGCCAGCTATGAATGTTTCACAGCTGAGCTTTAGCTATGCACCTTTTTCTTTCCAAGTTTGAGAAGATTTGTACTCTGTCATGTTTTGCAGAGTTAGTTATTTGAGTTTTAGACTGCAGCCTGGAAATTACTACTGGAACCTTCTTAGAGACACATCTCATTTCTCAGACCAAAATGATAGAAAAATGTGTCAAAAAAAAAAAAAAGAAAAAGAAAAAGAAAAAGTAAAAGGCTGGATCTTGAAAGTCTTATTCACTTTTGTAGTCTTTACTTGTTTCAAACCTAAATCCTTTCCAAACGTCCCCCCAGGGAAAGGATTTTTCATAATTAAAAAATCTGGGAATTTGACCAAACACATGGCAGCTGGAAAGACAAGAGGAAAAGTAGCAATAACATTAAATTACACTAAATGGATATTTCTCAATAAAGGAAAGGAAAAGCACTTGAAGGGAAATAAATCAGGACACTATTACATCATTTCTACATATGATTTCTACATATATGTTTTTCTAACACTTTGCTATTTCCATGCATCCAGAAAAGATACAATTATCACACAATAGAAAGAAATGAAAAGATTAATTTGTTTGCTCATCTCTCTTTCTTGAAAGTCTTCCTGCAGAGCCATTTCAAGTGAGTTGCCACAAGTCTTCCTATAACATGTGTCTGTGAGCAGCTGCAGAAAAAAGGGTGGTTTAGAAGAATCTAAAAAACACTAGGGGAGTTAACAGCAAAATAATCAGTGACAGGCAGAGCATACTTTGATGAGAATGCGTGAGAGAGAAAAAGGACCAAGGGATACACACACTATGTGGAGCGAAGCATTCCCGCAGCACTGAGCAGAATGGGAGCTGGTGGTGGGAGATTTCACTTCTGCAGATCCTGAGGTCAGTAGCTTATGGCTGGGACATTTTCTGTGTAGAAGCAAGACCAAGAAAATTTTGAAAAAGTTGTCACAGGACCTTGGAAAAAGTAAGAAATGGGAGAGAGAGGTTTCAGAGTTAAATTTATGCTAGTTTGTGTTTATGTGACTGCCACACCTCTTCTGCATGAACTGACAGATGCTACAGCAAGTCAAGATTTGGGACTGGAACCAGATCATGTTTGCTCAGTGGTGTACAGAGGGAGGACTGTTATGCTTGCCCTGATGTGCCCATTCACACTTCACAGGGGTGTCCACAGGTTTGCTACCAATCTTTGGAATACAAACCAGAAGATTATTATCAGTGCATAGCTTTGGTGACTGAATGGTTGAGCTGTGAATTTTTGCTCCCAGAACACTGCAAAGTAACACTCCAATATAACTATATCCCTCAAAAAGACATTTCATGGCAGATATTAACAGACTTTTAGCACTGTCAAAGGCCAAGCAACTGAAAGAATCTCCATCCTAATATCATAAATACCCATCTAGAGGAAAACCTCATCTCTGGTCTGAATATGCCAAAGATAGCATTCATTTCACTGTCTTCAACTGTGTGTAAGTAAATCAGAAAAGTGTAAGTATCTACAGGACAGGTGGATTAGAAAATACAAACAAAACAAAACAGAACCAAACAAATAACACAAAAAACTCCAAATAAATAATAAAATCAATGACTTGGAAGGAGCAAAGAAGCAAAGCTGCCAAAAATCATACAAGCTGACCACGGACATTTTGCACTCCAACTTCTCTTCATCTCACTGTATTTGCTGATCTCTGTACATACTGTCTGCTGCTTTCATTTTACTATTCTTCACATGCCTCTGTCACATACTGACAGACTGAGGCTGTCAGGCCATGGTTCAGAGAACACGTCTTCCAATGCATTTCTTCTCCAATTGCTTTGGGAAATGACAGTGCTCTTGTTCACCGACAGCCAGCTGTGACCTGTTCTGCCCTAGAGCTTTCCTCCAGCCTTCTCAAGGATATATTCTCACCAGATACAAAGACTTTTATAATGCTCTGGACCTGTAGTGCTTGATTTGGGCAGGTCTTACTCAGACTTCATTAGGATGATGTTAAAAAAGAGCTCAAATCTACCTTTGAATCTTAAAGAAGTCTCCCTCTCTCTTTCTTTCTCTCTCTCTCTTTCTCTCTCTCTCTCTCCCCCCCGTCTCTTTCTCTCTTCCAGTTTTATTTTTCTCCTTTTCTTGCTTAGGATGCCATTAGCAGAGCTGTAAAGAGTCACTACGTTGTTGCCAGGAAAAGATCTTTGTGCTAACATCTGTGTTTAGAAAGTGAACATTAGAGGACTGTCAGCCCTTGTGCTGATTCCTGATGCGTGGCACCTTGCAGTGATTTACCTTACTGTAAACCCAATACAAAACTCTCAAGTAACAATATTTTAGTCAACTTAGCATTCTACTTGCACTCTTTTCAGTTACAACATATTTGACATGGAAGGAGAAGCTTGTCTGTTTCATGGGAAGTTTGTAATGTACCAAACTGTTTTTTGAAATCTTCATGTAAACCATTACAATATTGTCTGAAATTCTATGTATTAGTAGCAAAACTTGAAATTACTTTAAAAAAATGACAGTAGTGAAGTGCATATTTGTAAATTTTAAATAAGAAAGCACTATAATTCAAAAATTTTTAGAGTTATGTGGTATTTTGACCTTGATATGTTCCTTAAAAAAAAATACAGCTTTTAGATTGTTTACTTATCAGTCTTTAAAAGTTATATTTATAATACTTTTGCACAAGATCCCTATATCTCTATATGTTAGTGGTGTACACTCCAGGCAACATGTGTACCGCATCTTTTCTAATCCAAGTACATGGGAAGACTACACAGTCTAATTTTGCAGACTACTATTACTACAATTTATTTTTCCTATACTACTGCAAGAAATGTCACAGAACCTGTAACATGGAAAGGCAGAGGAAAAATTACTGTCCCTGCACTAAAGATCTAAGTCAGTAAAGAGAAGCAATCTTGTGAAAATTACTGTAATCTTTTGAGTATTGCAGTCAGTATAGTCCAATACAGCCTTTCTACATTCTTACCATAAACTCATTAACCACACTCTCCCTAGAAAAACACCCCACATACTGTGTCATCTTTCATCACATTCAAAATTACTCATTCAAAAAATACTCCCTCTGACAATGGACAGGCAAGAACTACAAATGAATTCTAAACTTGCAAAGAGTATATTCCTAAGCTCCCAGGAAAATGTTCTTGTCTGGATATGAGACTATTCGAAAAAACAAGGACTCTTAAGTGTCTTTCCCAGAGCATGAAATCTGAGATTGTGATGTATTTTATCTTATGACATTAGAACATTATCACAGCATTGCATAAGCATCGTAGTGGACAACTTCAAAAGTGATGAGGTTCTTAAAGATGAAGAAACCTCCCATGTAAGTGCTCCAAAATAACAAAAGCTGTATATCAGCATACTGATTTTGTTGAAAGAAAGACTCCAAAGCAGCTTTCAAAGGCCCACTCAGCATCTGTCTGCTACTTTAAACACCACAATTTTTACAAAGTCTGGCCCTAGAGTTCATGCTACTTTCCATTTAAATCTGAATAAGCCTACTTAGAGAAAATAGGAAAAACTCTCTCACAAAGCACTATTTTTAAGTAGGATTCATTACATAGTCACTATTTTCCTCAAACAATATGTCAGTGGTGACACCCTGGCAGATTGCATGAACTGCCTTTATTATCAGTTATGACAGTATAAATCAGAAATATCTCCACTGACCTCATTGGAATTCCTGGAGTAAAGGACTGGTGAACTGACTCGGCATCTGCTTACAATAGCTTTTATTAAACCCTCTGTGCACGCAAAAGTGACCAAGTTTTTCACACGGAAAGGAGCAGAAGAGGTAAAATTAAACAAGTATTGCAGAAGTATTCCAGCTTACACACACAAAGTCATTCCTCATTTTTCAAATGATTGTCACAGAGTGGGAGGAATTGCAAAAAAAAATCCCTTATTTTCTTAGGCTGAAATATCAAGCTATTGAAGCAATAAAAAAGGTAAGGAAACTAGAAGACATATAGATGTAATAAATCATGACAAAGCCAATGTAAAATTACTGGCATGCATTTAAAGAATACTGAATACTAAAAGCAGAATTGAAGAAACCTAGCTGACAGCGAATTATTGTTAGTTTAGCAATATGCATGCACCAAATTACATCAGCTGCTGTAAACATTTTGCTATCAAAACCCAAAACGGGGGGTATAGAAATAGCAGTCTAGTTGTCTGAGGTGACTCAGGGTGGCCAGAAAGGATTTCCTTTTGCAGATTTACAGAGAAATATCTTCATTAGTGATAAGCAGACAGCTAGATCAAGTGAAACCTCTGCAAGTTTGCACCAAGGTGAATAGTGCAGCTGACACTCCTGAGAGACAGGATGCCATCCAGAAGAATGTGGACAAGTTTCAGGAGTGAGCCCATGAGAACTTCCTGAGGTACAATAATAACAATAATAAGGCCACATGCAAGGTGTGGCACCTGGGTTGGAGCAATCCCCAATATCAGCAAAGGCTAGGGGACGAGCAGATTTAGAACAGCCCTGCCACAAAGGACTTGGAGGTCCTGATGGATGAAAACCTGGAGGTGTCTTGGCAACATACACTCACAGCTCAGAAAGTCAACCAGACTGCATCAAAAGCATTGTGGCCAGCGGATCAAGGCAGACGATTTTTTCTCTCTACTCTGCTCTAGCAAGACACACCCTCAGAGTGCTACACCCAGCTCTGGGGCCCTCAGCACAGGAAAGACATGGACCTGTTGGAGTCCAAAGGAGGGCCATGAAGATGATCAGAGGGCTGCAGCACCTCTTCTATGAGGAAAGACTGGAGAAGACCCCAGGAAGTCCTTATTGCCACAATTCAGTAGTTACAAGGGGCTTTTGAGAAAGGTGGAAACAGACTTTTTAGTAGGACCTGATGTTACAGGACAAGGATAGATTGAGTCCAGATAGGTGAAACACTGGAGCAGTTTGCCCAGACACACTGCTATGTCCCATCCCTGGAAGTGTTCAAGGTCAGGTTGGATGGACCTTTGAGCAACCTGGTCTGGTTGAAGATGTCCCTGCTCATTTCAGGCAGGTTGAACTAGAAGAGTTTCAAATGTCCCTTCTAACCCAAACTATTCTATGACTCAATGTCAAGGGGAAAGTAATGAAGAGGATGATGATTATGATGACGATGATGATGATGATGATTACTACTTCTCTTATTATTAATTACTGTAAAATTCATTAATAACTATTCAAAATTATTAATAAGATCATGTTACTCTGTAAATGACAGTCAAAAAATAAAGGGTCACTTTTGCCCTACATTATCTTCTTCTGTCCTGCTTCATTCTCAAATAAACCCATATTTTCTGTTGTCCTCTTATCATGTAAAGGAGGGCCAATTCTTTTGTTGTAACTAAGAATTTTCAGAATAATATTTACTCTCAGAACTCTGCAAACAAGATTGTCAGTGTAATTGTAACACCCATGAAAACATTTTTTCTCTTTTTTTACATAAATTATTTGTAAAGCTTTCAGTGAATGCCACTCTTCTACTAATTCTGTTGGTGATACATGGGAAGAGATATTACACTCATGTCTCTCTGAATTTCTGTTGCTAACAAGAATAAAGTAGAAACAAAACCCAATTTCTAAAATCACAAAAAAAAGAAATTAATAGCTTCAGAAAAGTAGTTTTTAGCAGAAATGCCAGATTTCCATGAACTTTTCAAAGCAGATCAAGCCATCCTTTCAAATGTTGGACAAGTCTACTTTTTAAGCAGCATTTCAGAATTGTGGTATTCAGATTTGCCTCAAAATTCCAGTTTCTGTGCTTTTTCTGCAACAGGTAAAATCTTCATGTTGGAAACTACATGCTCCACACATATGTTAAATACTTGTTGTCCTTGAAAATAGCATATTAACCCTCACAAAATTCTAGTTCCAATGAAGAATGTATTTGGAAATCATGAAAAGAAAAAATATCACCTTTGAAACTATACTTTGAAACTATAATCTCTTCTAAACATTACTTTAGAAACTACATTTGATCGTGCCATCAAGAATTTAATTAGGATATTTCACAGGTAATGACTTTTTATTTTCCAGTTCAACCATCCATAAAATGGAATCCTCTGTGTGATTACTGAAGCATTTGTAATTAGACTTTTCTTGACAATTAAGCAGAAGACACACAGAGTAAGAAATACATTTTCAAATTTTTGTGTCCTCCAGCTTTAGAGAGAAAATATTTTCATGAGGTAAGCATGGAATTGCCCCTCTTTCCAGAAAGTGACTGTTCAGACCATGAAATTTGTGACTAGTTACCAGAGAAACATTGCTTGTACTAAAGAACCTTTTCCTGTGTTGCTGGATGGCTCACAAGCCTCTGTAATGAGCATGTCTACCTTGTTGGACAAAGTGCTGTGAGGCAGTGTGCCTTGCCTTCAATGAGAGAATAAGAAGCCACAACAGAAAAACCAACTTCCTGGACACAAGTTTATTCCAAAACCCATCAGAAATGCTCATATATGACAGCCTTTCTGACAGGAGAGAATGAGTGGTTTAAACTGTTACTATTTCTTGGTTACCTGAAACCTACTCAAGGTCTGCATGGAAATATGGTTTGAAACAGCTTTACCTCTCAGAAATCTGCTATAACCAAGTTCTTACTGATTCCCTTCATTTAAGGGTCATACCACTGTTTACTAAAGGTTCCCATAGTGACAAATGTAGCCTTTATCAACAGACACTGAAAAATCAGCAAAGAAGAAGAAGAAGCCAGGAACCAAAGTTTGACAATGCATCCATTCAGCAACAGTAGATGCCTGTCGAAAACATAAACATCCAAATCCATGAGTCCACACCCAGAACATAAGGTACTGGGGCTATCTAACCCTGATATCTGCCTCTGACACTGATCCTGACCTGGACTGACCCCAGCCCCAGCCCACCTTCTTTTCAGTGAGATCCCTGCTCCATCTGCCTGGTTACTATGCCTGACATCCCACTCATCTTCCTGTATGGACCAGTGGGCTCTCGCTCCCTCTGTCACAAAGAAGGTGGGTGAAACTGAGCAGATAATAACCCATAAAATCACAGAAACTAAAGAAGGACACACATAGACAGTGGCCAATGAGGAGGCAATCTGATATCTTATTTTGCACTCACAAACATCCTCAAAAGACAAATACAAGAATCTTCTTCTCTTAATGCATGGAAGGAAGTTGATGGAGGTATTTTTTCTGGTCTTAATAAGACCTCTTATGATGTCCCTCACAACATCCTTCTGGATAAGTTATCCAGCTGGGTGGATGATTAGGGTAAAGGTGTACTGGGTATAGAACTGTCTGAAGAATAGCTCAAAGGACTGCAGTGAATGGAGCTACCAGTGGCTAGAGACAGCCTCTGGAGACAAGATCACCAGAGGTGCTCCTCAGGGCTCAGTTCTAGGGCCTGTGCTTCAATATATTTGTCAAAGACCTGGATGCTGGAGTTGAATGCACCATTAGAGAGCTTGATGATGAGTCCAAACTGGGAGGTGCCATTGACTTTCTCATGGCACAAGAGGCCTTCCAGAAGGATCTAGATAGATTGGTGCATTGAGCAATCATCAAGGGCATGAAATTTAACAAGAACAGACACTGGACACTGCCTCTGGCATTGAGTAACACCTGGCACAAACATGAATTGGGAGTGGCTGGAGAGCAGCCCGGCAGAAAGGGACCCAGGGGTGCTGGTTGGCAGCAGGCTCAGCATGAGTCACCAGTGTGCCAGGGCAAACCCCAGCAAGAGCTGCATCAAGCACAGAAAACCAATAATTTTTTTCATCACTTTATTGTTGATATACTACTCCATGTTACCTAGGTAATTTTTGTGGTTGTTTTGTATTTTGTTTTTTCTTAAGCTTACGCTGTACTTCTAACCTCACACTTACTTATCTGACCCACTTTTCACTTCCCATACATTTTCCTTCCTATCCTGAAGTCAATGAAATTTTGTCTTTAAAGCATGCTTTATCTTTCTTCTGCAAAGGGATGCTTTTCACTTGTTCATTTTTGAATGAAAGTAGCTATGACCACTGTGAATTCAGCATTGTGTCTGTGTGTGAGTTGTATTCTAAGCATAGCTCCCAGACAGTAATGTTCAGAAAATCTAAGAACTCTCCATCCTTTAACAGGGCCTCTGAACAGTCTGTGTTGGAGGTAGGCACCAATGTGCTTAGGCACACGTGCTGGAAAAAGTGCATCACAGAGTAACAGATGCTTAGGAAGCTTCTGTCCCACAGAGGATGCAGTGTTACGCTTGGTCCGTTCCAGTAGTGGATGGGTACTAATCAGAAGTCTTGTGCATTCTTTTATCCTCTATAGGTGACTCAAGACTTCTTTACCATCTGACACATGGTCTCAGGAATAACAAATGCTCATTACCTTTTCCTGTTTTGAAGCACAAAGCTTTAACACTGATAAACAGACAGGGTCTTGAAAGAATTCAATACTTCATAATTATTCTTATTTGGAAAAGTTACTTTCCTTCCACACGAAAGATAGAAAAATTTGACCCACATCATACACAACTACTGTCATTGTATTACTTAAAGAAAAGGTTAAATTACTCAGGAAAACTCTCTTATTGGTATTATATTTCTACCCTAGAAAGGAAAGGAAGCAGAGTCTTAGACTGCCTGGGATGAACCTTCCTTAAATTAGCCCTGCATGGCAAGAAAAGCCATTAACCCTACAGTACAAAAATGACTGCATCATTCATCATAGATCAAGGCTTGTAGTTTTCAAGGTTTCCATACTAAAAATACAACAATTTAATTAGTATTATAAACTGTGCAATGCTTTACTGACATCTATTTAATATAAAAGTGTCCAGATTTTGGTATGATAAATATCCACTCATTGTCTAATATCCAAAGGCATCCATAGCTGCTCATCTGTCTCTGTTCAAACTGTGATAGAATTTATAATATAAACCATTATTATAGGGATGATTAAGTACAAGGAGTTGAATCCTGCTCTCTGTGCAGGGATGTAAATGCACAGCAACACCATTAGTTGCCATATGTCATTGCCCTACAATTTAATAGGAAGGCATCATCATATTTTCAGTTATAGACACGCTAGTAACAGAGATAAAGAATGCCTGTAACCTAATGATTTGCAGACACCCTTAGCCTGGGTCCTTCTTCTCGCCAAATAGCATATACATTAAATACAGAATCATCAACTCACAGAATGTTTCAGGTTGGAAAGGACCTTTAAAGCTCATATAGTCCCACTTCCCTGCAATGAACAGAGTCCACTTTCACTAGACCTGATTGTTCAAACATCCAGTCCAACCTGACTTTGAGCACTTCCATGAATGGGGTATCCAGAGCTCCTCTGGGCAACCTGTTTCAATGCCTCACCACCCTCATTGCAACTGTCGGGTGCAGCTGTCAGTCAATTCCTTCTCCACAAAATCCTTACATCTGCAATTTAGAAGTAAGAAGATTGTGGGGGAGCTTATAAAAGGCCTTACAGAAGTTCACGTAGGTGACATCCATAATTCTTACCTGATCCAAAAATGCGGTTGATCAGCATTTTGTTTCCTACAGCAGCATGAGGGTACGCTCAATTTCAGGTGGCTGAAATTGTTTGGCCATAATTATGAGTACTGCTGTACAGTACCAAGAACTTCCAGGACATCACTGCAGAGCACATCCTATCCCAAAGATAGGTTAATGCAGGCACTTCCAAAACTTTCCTATTTCTCATTATGAAACCATTACCAGAATGAAACCAAAAAAGATTCTGTAAAAATTTCTTTTAGAAAATCCACAGAATTATTAAATTAAAGCCTTATTTTTGGTAGGTAAGTCTGCAATAAAATTTTATTAAATTCTGTGGAAATCATTGTTTAGCAGAGAGGAATCTGTGGACATAATAATCATTCTAAATATTTATGCTGGTTCTCTAACAGGTTCAAGAGAGTTTGGTTGGTTTTCGGTAACAAATTTTTGCTTTTTTTCATTAACAATTAGAATGTTCTGTTTGCTTTTAAGGAAAATCACCTACATACAGAGTGGGTTGGGGAATCCCAGAACGACTGAAAATTTAGGCAAAATACAGTCTGATTTAAGTAAGTAGTTCATTTTCAGGTAGCAATCCATTTTCATCATTATGGTCATATCGTTAAATCAAACAAAAAGCAGAGCAGAACTTCTGCACTGTGATTCCTGGAATTTTACCAAATATTAATGAAAAAAACATTCCAAAAATAGCTTCAAAAATGCATTTGAAGCTAAAAATGCAGGCAGTGTTTTCATTTGTAAATCTATGTTCTTCCATCTCTAGAAATGGAGATAACTTGCATTTTTTTCTGTATCTCTCATCTGCAGAAATCAGGCTTCAGATATGCACCACACAACATTCTAATCTTTAAAATGTGTGTTCTATAGGTCTACTGCGTGCAGAGTTAAAAGCACTGTTCATAGTGCCCCAAAGAACTTCAAAAAAACAGAATTTGTTACTCCTGTTAGCAAGTGCAAAAAAATCTGTAACCTTTAGATTTTGAGAAAAGTGGAGTAGTACAGTACAAATGAGTAGTTGGATATAATCTTTTCCATAGAAATAATACTGAGTCACACAATCTGTTTCACACACAGCTGAATCAAAGGAAAATTATTGTATGCTGAACACATTTTACTTATTGTGACTAAAAATGCAATCACTCTACAGATGAACAGAAAACATGGAAGGTTTTGTGATGCTGCCTTGCAAAAGGTAAGAAACAGACAACACATCAGTGTCTCAGAAACGAAACTTTACCATCTGTATTGTTTCTTGAGGAACATTGTATTGAGGGCTAAGATGCTACTCTACCTCAGTTGTAATGCAGGTTAATTATTCATGGTGCAGATCCCAGACTACTCCTCTATATTCAGCCAACATCTGGTAGAGAAAATAGTGTCCTCACTAAATGAGGAGATGGTATTGCTTGTTGTAATTAGCAAGTGTTCACAAATAGATGTCTGAAAACAACAGGAAGAACTAGCATTGCTGAAAATAATGTCCAGAAAAAGAAAAAAGATGCAGTAAATTATTGCCAGCACAAAAACTATTTTGAATAACAAAGGAAAGCTGCTTCTCATGACTGCTGTGGCAATGGGAAGAGCATTACAACTGACTTGACAACTAACAAAGACTTTGGACTGATGCCTTTACTGTCTTCCCTTGACAAAAGCAGATGTCCTGGCTTTGACCTTGTTTTTTTAAAGCAGGCTAGGCTCTGCACCCAGGAATAATGCATGCCAATATTTTTGCAGAATCACTGGAGGGGATATGAAGATAAAAAATAAATGAATTATTATAGAGCATTTCATATCCTAATTAAAAACAACAATATAGCACCAGGTATTATTCCCTAGTACACCTGAGCCCCACTGAAGCAGCACAAGGACACTTACAGGCTTTGCTGGCACTCTGAAAGGGAAACAAAACTTCTTCAGGTCCAGTTGGATTTCATGATTATCAAACCAAATTTCTGGAACAAGACACTGCCTACAGAGTTCACCACTTTGTAAATAAATGTAAATATGAACTATCACTTCTGGATGTTATTTCTCAGTCATATGAAATATAATTCCTACTTGTCCTCTGACAGGTGAAAATTGGGTGCTCCAGGTCAGTTGTACCAAGGTATCCAGCTATAAGGTTGGCACACCTGGCCTGAACATTACTACCAGGACATTATCATCTATTCTGTATCTCCTGCTTTACTAATGAGTCTTTCCACTCTTATTAAGACTCTTGACTGCTTTGAAATCATTAGTTCACTTTATCAAGAGAAGTGTATTCAGGCTAGACAGAGAAGTTTTCACTTCAAAAACATATTTTAGGCATCTTCTGTGTCAGGGAAGAGAATTTGGAGTGTCTTCACACCTTTTAAACATCGAAATATATTGAAGTTTCAAGTACTCATTAATGCAGAAAATGCAATCTCCTTTTATCAGCATTTTCAATTGCACAATTTTATACCAAATGAACTTATTTGACAGCCTTCTTCCCAGGCACAGAGAGTTATTTGAATAAATAGCTCATTAACCTATTTTTTAAAAGTCTGCCAAGCTGGAAAGAAGCCAGGAAGATTTTCACACAGTATTTTTATTTTTATAGGATTCCAATATTTGCCAGTTTTCCATTTTGTTGCTTTATTATAATTCTTGAATTCTTATGGCTTCAGAGCTTTTAACATTACCAGTAACAAATGCTTTTAAATCATTAATGGTTTTGAACTGGACTCATATACAAAAGCATAATTTTACAGAGTTATATTTAAATTGTATGATGGTAATTTCATACAGAATTGAAATCCTTATTCTCCTAAATTTTGCTCTCAAAAGTCAACAACCTGCTTATAAAAGGTGGGTGGGAGGTTAGAAATAGGGATGTTTTTATTTAAAGGCCTGTAAAGTGTAAGCAATACAGAAATTTATGCTGTACTATGCTACTAGAACTAAAATGTTCTTTCTACATCTGAGGCTTAGACAACCTCTAGGAAATTCTCAGCCTTTGACAAGACTAGAAACTACATTATCAGATTAAAAGTGCAAATTCCTGTCAAACTATGAATCTTGAATAGGAACGGAATGAAACAGATCACATAATCCAAACTAATATTTACCATGGTTGAGGAATTCCTATGGCTTTCAGAAAGGAAAAGAAAAGGAAGTGTATGGACTTTGGAAGCAAGATCAGGCTACGTAGGAAGATTACAGAAGCGTTGTTTGGCACAGTAGGGAGAAAATTCATGTGGCCAAAACTTAGTTTTAATCATTCTCACTTTAGTTCACGATAATACTATGTAGGTTATCTGGGAGCCCTTGTAGAACACTTGAAAGACAATGAAGTCATCAATCAAAGCCAAGACATGCTCCTGAAGGGCATGCCTTCCTAAGGTTGCTGTCTAGTGGACAAAGGGAAGGCAGTGGATGTGGGGTTTTTTATTTTTAGCAGAGCTTTTGATACAGTCTCCGACAGTATACTTCAGGACAAAATGTTGAGCATACAGGTGGACACATACACAATATAATGGGTGAAGAATTGGATGAAGGATTGTGTTCAAAGAGTTGTAGTAATGGGGGTAACTTTCGGCTATGGCCAGTCACTAGTGGTGTTTTCAGGGCTCTCAGCATAGTGCTTTTATGGTTTTTTATGTCAGATACCTGGACACAGAAATGGAATGCACTCTAAGGAAGTTTGCAGGCAATACTAAACTAGGAGGAGAAACTGGTTGAGAAACTCTACCCCTTGAGGGTAGAGATGCCTTACAAAGAGAGATATTTAAAAGGTTAGAGTGCTGTAAGATCACCAGCCATCTAAAATTTAACAAGAACGTGTCTCACTTTGTACCTGGGAGAATGTAATCCAAAATGCATGTATAGACTGGGCAACCAGATTCTGGAGCGCAGCCCAGTAGAAAGGGATAGAGGAGTTTTGGCCTACGGTTATTTCAGTGGGAGTCTAGCAGCCAAACAATGTGCTCTAGCAGCCAAAAGGCCAACAATATCTTGGGGTATAGCTAACTGGCCAAAAGAAGTGATTGTCCCAATATACTCAGCACTGTTGCAACCTCACCTTGAGTACTTATGCAGTTTTGGGCTCCCCAAAATTTAAAAAAAAAATTACAATGTGTCCTAAGGAGGGCAACAAACATGTTGAAAGGAGAGAGCAGCTGAGGATGTTAGGTTTGTCCAGTTTATTGAAGTGTAGACTGAGGCATTATCTCATTGTTGTCTACACCTTTGTCATGAAGGAAAGCAGATACTGAGATGCTGATTTCTTCTGTCTTGTGTGTGCTAAAAAGACTTGAGGGAATGGTTTTAAGCATCAGGGAAAGTTCAGATTGGATATGGATGAGTGTCTTCCTTGCAAAGAAGGTGGCAAGCACTGGAAATTGTCAAGGCTCCAAGCTTGGTTTTCATTAAGTGGTCAGACATAACTCTTTGATATATGAGCCTGTGATCTGTCCACAGAGAAGGTGACCACAGGATTTTTTTTATGCTGCTGCTCAGCAGCAGCCAATCATTTTATTTAGACTGTGTATTGCTGATGTCCTTTTGCAGTTAAACATTTCTTCTGCTGCTGCAGCACTACATGTTTCAAGTCTCCGAGTTATAATGTATCTGTGAAGGTTCTTCATCCTGCAGAATCTGAGAAGTACACAGCACAGTCAACGGGTTTCAGTTTTTTTCTTATGTTGTCAAATTGACTGTGCAGACACAGAAAGTGTGTCCTGGCCATTTGGACAGATGGAAGCCAGTGAGAGATTCTTGATGTTCCTAGTATATACTAAGTTCTGCCATATAATGGCCATTTCTTGATGAATATTTAATAAATAATTTCTCCTGTACCTTACATTCATCACCTGTAGTGTAAGGTTCAATCTCCTACAGCTCTCTGCCATGCTAGAAAATTCTTGCCATCTGCAAACTTCTCTAAGGTTCTTGAATGTAAAATGCAATGGAAGAGTGACATAGAAGTTAGAGAAGGGAAGTCCTCTGGATAAAAGTTTTACTTTATAACATTACAGTGATTATTAATTTATCTGCCTTGCAGAAAAACATTTTAATAATTTCCATAGGAGAATGCATTGATGTGCGTGAACACTCAAAAGAGAGGAATTCCCTTTCAACTACATATTTCTGCTTATTAGTTAGTAATCCTTTAATGTTGGCAGTGTCACTACTTTGAAGAACAAGTGCCTACAGACAGATGTCATAGTTTGAAAAGAAGTGCAAAGGGACTCAGTGATTTCTGAAGACAAGTGAACTCAAAGTGAGAAGAGAGGAGCAAGGGAAGGATTTGATTTAGGACACACATATAAAATGTGGCTGTTCATCATTCTAATTATGTTAGTAGGACTAATGTGCTTCAGTTTGCCAGTTGTATTTAAAACTAGCAAAATGCATTGCTCAGTCTCAAAACATGTACATCCTTTCCCTGTGAGCTGCAGGATGCTAGGGTTCCAAAAGCAGCACTTGTACAAAGAGCAGCAGACCACAGGAACAGGGAAATGAGGAACATCTGGATAAGACATAATTGCAAAGTTAAGTAGTTTCTAGTCTATTATTCTCATGCAGTGAGCAGAGAAACTGCTGTATTAGTGGTAGAAAACTGACCTCTTTTCTGTTTGGCCAGGTATCATAGTTTAACCCCAGCCAGCAACTAAGAATCACACAGACATTTGATCTCTCCCCTCTGCCCCAGTGGGAAGGGCAGCCAAAGGAAAAAAAGTAAACTTCATGGGTTGATATAAGAACCATTTAATTATTGAAACAAAATAAAATTTAATAATACTCCTAATAATACGAATGACAAAAATAGCATTACAATAATAGTAATGATAATAATAACAACAATAATAATTTTAATGAAAAGGAGAGAGTAAAACTCAAGAGAAAGAAGTGATGCACAATACAATTGTTCACTACCCACAGACTGATGCCTATCCCAGAAAGCAATTGGCCCCCATTCCACATAACTTTCCCTCATTTGTATACTGGACATGATGTTCCATGGTATGGAATATCCTTTTGGTCAGTTCAGGTCAGCTGTCCTGTCCATGATCCATTCCATCTTCTAGGGCACCTGCACACTGGCAGAGAATAGGACACTGAAAATTCCTAGACTCAGAGTAAATACTGCTCACCAACAGCCAAAAGCATTGTTGTGTTATCAACATTATTCTCATACTGAATCCAAAACACAGCATGTACCAGTTACTAAGACGAAAATGAAGTCCACCACAGCCAAAACAAGGAGAGTATCCACCCCTGATTCCATACAATTTACTTCATACCAGGTCCAACACTGCCTAATAACACAGCACTTTTCCTGTCTCTTGGTATTTATATACACAGATGTAATTTCCTTAGTCTATGGACCATCCCTGTAAAAGTCCAATTAGTTAATTTAGACCATGACCTTGGACTCAATCTGTTCAAAGTTGTCTGGATCAGTATATAAAAGATGTTTGGGCTGTATTTCCACCCTGGGGCAGGTGATTTCAGCTGTACTAGACACCCCTCTAATTGAAGGCAAACTGTGGTCTTTACTCTGCTGCCAAAGGGATTGAGAAAGATGCATCATCGATATAAATTGTGGTACCACTGTGTTACCTTTAACTCCAGTTCTAATGTTCCAGTTCCAGCAAGTCTTGTATGGCCATAGTCAGTGATGGCATGAATCACAGAATCACAGAATGGATAGTGATGGAAGGGATCCCAGTGAGTCATCTGGTCAAAGGGCCCTGCGCAGGCAGGACATTTCTAGAGCACATGGCACAGGATTATGTCCAGACTGTTCTTGAATATCTCCAATGAGGGAGACTCCACAACCGCTTTGGGCAACCAGTTCCATTATGGGTCACCCACACTGTAAAGAAGTTCTTACTCATATTCAGGTGTAACTTCCTGTACATCCATTTCTGCCTGTTGCCTCTTGTCCTATTGCTTGGCAACACCAAGAAGAGGCTATGTCCATCTTCTTGACACCTTTACTTCAGATACCGACAGACAATGATGTGGTCCCATCATCAGTCCCATCCCATCATCTCAGTCATCTCTTCTCAATATTTAACAGGCCCAGCTTCCTCAGCATTTCCTCATAAGAAAAATGCTCCAGTCCCTTAATCATCTTCAGAGTTCTCTGCTAGACATACTCCAGGAACTCCATGCCTCTCTTGTACTAAAGTGCTTAGAACTGGACAGAGCACTCCAGATGTGGACCCACTAAGGCCAAGACAAGAGGCAGGATTGCTGCGTTTCCCTTGAGAATGGTTTGACCCATCCTAAGAACCTCTGTGACCCCCTATAGCTGTGACTGTTCGATTGAATCCTACACCTGTCTGTATCCTATCTGTATCTTCTGGCTTGAAGCCAGAGAACTCCCACCTCCCAGACCACAGATAAAACCCCACACCGCCATTTGCTCTTCCTCTTTTCCTTCTCATCCCCAGAGAATAAACNCCAAATCATTGGATGGATGGATAAGTTAAACAAGACTTTGTTTACAAGGGCCCACTACTGAGCCTTGGGGGACCCCACAAGTGACAGGCTGTGCTACTGACTGTGACTCTGGTATCTGCTGTTCAGCCAGTTCTCAATCTGCCTCTCTGTCCACTCATCCACTCTTCCTGAATTTGCCTGTGAGGACATTGTTTGAGACAGTGTAAAAAGCCTTGGTTGAGGTAGACAAGATCTGCTGCTCTCCCCTCACCCATCCAGGTAGTTGTTTCATCATGGAAGGCAATCAGGATGGTCAAACATGATTTACCTTTAATGAATCCATGCTGACTACTCCTGATCACCTTTTTTTCTTCCCTGTGGATAGAGGTGGCCTCCAGAATGAGGTGCTCCATCACCTTTCCAGGGACTGAGGTGAGGCTGACTGGCTGATAGCTCCCTGCATCCTCCTTCTTGCCCTGTTTGAAGACTGGGGTGACATGTGCTTTCTTCAGTCCTCAGACACCAGTCCTGATCTCCGTGACCTTCAAAGATCAGGAAGTATAGCTACGATGTCCATCAGCTGTCTCAGCACTCCTATGTGCATCCTGCACATAGGACTTGTAGATGTCAGGTTTGCTTAGGTCTTCTCCAACCCAAACCCTTCTTGACCAAGGAAAACTCTTCCAGCATTCCTTTACTCTGGTCTCCTGGATCATGGCCTCCAGATCCCTGCAGGCTGGTCTTGCCAATGGAGACCAAAACAAAGGTGTCATTCAGTAACTCTGCCTTCTCCATATCCCATTACCATGATCTCCTAGGCCCACATTATCCTTCGTTTTCCTCCTGTTATTGATGTATTTGAAAAAGCCTTTCTTCTTGTTCTTGACATCCTTGGTCAGATTTAATTCTATATGGGCCTTGGCCTTCCTTGTCTCATTTCTACTTAGTCTGACAATCTCTCAACATTATTTTGAAGTGGCATGACCCCACTTCCACCTTCTGTGTGTTTTGTGCTTATACTTGAGTAATGACACGAGTTCTTTATTCATCCATGCAGGCGTCCCAAGAGGTGTCCCAATTTCTTTGCCCAGTTTCTTGCTCATCAGGATGTATCATTCTTCAGCCTGAGAAAGCCGTCCTGGAATAACAAACTGTCTTGGACCTTCTTTCCCTCCAAGACAATAATCTTTTAATCTCCATTCTCTGTTAAACTTTCACACTTAAAGCCCCATATAGGGGTTTTTTACCCCTTAAAAGCCCTATGTAAGCAGGTAAGCAGGTCCTGCTGATCACTCCTTGGCTCTCCAGTCAGCAAACCAACCCATGGGGAGAAATCATGGAGTCTCAGTTGCAGCAATCACCTGACTGGTGCACCTTTGTGGTAGCTATTGGCACCAGCTGTTTTTCAGCCTTCAGCAACCCCACAACAGAAGGGTCCTTCAAAAGACTAGTCAAGGTAGACAGCTCCCTAACTTCCTTCATCTCCAAGGCAGCCTTACCAAAGACCAATTGTTATCCTTTAGGGTCCTTGAAATACCCTCTCCTGAGGTAGTTTACACCAAAGATGTCTCCCAGGCAATCATAATAAGGTGCTTTTTCCACTCAATCCCAGTCAGGCTGACAACAGCCTCCAATACAGTAGCTGTTGGGATTCCCCTGTCATTCCAGAAACATAAATGGATTCTGTCCCTGCATTGTTTGATGGCATTAAGGGTGCATTGTGCACTGGTGTCAACTAGAGACACCCGTGGGGCTGATGGGCCAGGCCATCAGATCCAGAGTCCAGTAAACCATGTCCCACTCCTCCATCTGACAGGGGTCAGACCCCTCTAGTCCTGGTCATAGGATTCCTCACTTACTTCTTGTAAAAACAGATTAGAATTCCTTTCTATGTGATATTGAGGAAGATCAATCCTTCCACTTTGCCAGAGGAACTAGTAACCTGTGACTGGACAGCAAGTTTTCTGGAAGAGCCCTCATGTGTGATTGTTTTCTCTTGAAGTCCAGGTACTCACGCCTCCAGGGTTGTGGTAGATTTTCCATGCCACTTAATCATGTCTTCTCCATATACACAGAATACCCCATGGTGTGTATTTTCTATAAACTCTCGCTTGATCAAAAGAAGGCTTCCTGTTAATAGCTGAGATACTGGTCCACACATGACTCATGTGCATTGGACCTGGTCTGGATCTGTGGGTAATTGTGGGTTTTTTGTATGCAAATGTGTAATCTCTAGCACGGCCAATTCCCTGAGATATGGGATACCTCTTTCAATTGTGGTCCACTTGCCAGGGTGTCACATAGCATCTTATTTGTTGGGATACCTTTACTTCACATTTGACAGGAGTCACCTTCAGAGAGTCTGAGGACTTATGTCCCTTTTCCAATCACATTGTTGATGTCCCTTTCCCTAGAAGGTGATCCAGCTGCTTGACTTCCCTGACCATTTATTCCAGGCTACTGGCCCCACAATGCCAGCATCCAAGCAGCCAGGTAACAATGTGCTCATACTGGACAATTGCTGAAACCTTTTCACACACCACACAGCTCACTTGGGGACCGGGATCAAGGGGTTACTTCTTGTTCTGCCTCTTCTTTCTGCCCTCATGGTGTCTCTGGTTTGTCCTCCTGTAGCAAACAACCTGCCTTTCATGTCCATTTCTTTGTATGTAAAGGGGCAAGCATTGCTTGTCCCATGGTTTAGAGTAGACACAAACAGTTGCTTACCCCACACAAGATCTGAGCCACATTCATGGCTCCTAGCAATAGCACCATGCTGGTTTGAACACTCCAAGGCTATTCAAAAATTTCACAATTCTCAAACGCTATGTGCAAAGGTGCCTTCTCCATAGGTTGGTTCTTGGAGAAAAGGTAAGATGTGCAATCATTAAGTTTCCAAAAGATGGCTCCTGCAGTACAGACATGACAGCAACATTGAGTACCATACCAGGTTAATTCAAGACCACTGATTCTGTAATATCATAAACCAGTATTAGAGAGCACAACATGCTAACTTTAGTCCAGCCCTTGGAAGCTATAAACAGGAGGTTATGACAAGGAACACATACTGCAAGTAAGCTGTTGCATAAAACAACTCTGGGAACCAATGCAACAACTCTGAGAGCAAAAGAGGCTAATGTTGTAACCAGCTATTAAACTAATACAATTAATGCATATAGTAAATTCGTTCTAATGTGTTCTGGTCAGATCTGCCATTATCTCAACACTTTGTGCCCCTCATGGGCACAAAAAATGACTGTGTTAGCTTAAGGCCAGCCAGCAACTAAGTACCTTTCAGTCACTCACTCACTCACTTAGTTGCTCACTCACTCACTCACTCACTCACTCACTCACTCATTCACCGTGCCTCCTCTCTGGTGGGTTAGAGAGAATTGGTAAAAGGTAAAATATGTGGTTTGAAATAAGAATAGTTTAGTAATTGAAAAGAAGTAAAATACAGTGATACTGCTACTAATACTAATATTAATATTAACAGATGTTGCAGTTAGTGTTTGTGTTACCCCAGCTTTCAGTTTCATAATCTGGGTTCTCTGACAATAGTTGTTTCTAAAGGCCTCCCTATATTCCGAGTTCTCCCTTAATTGTATCCACCCCTGATGTAA
>VXBC01001735.1:0-313044 GCA_013399945.1 Ploceus nigricollis | reverse complement strand
TCTGCAGAAAGCCATGAGCTGCTGTTTTGTGCCAAGAGTCTGCAAATCGCCAGGACGCACCGCCCCACTGCGCAGCCGAGGGCTTATTCTGGCTCTCTTCACATTCACATTGATTCACAGCCCTTCTGCCACAAGCACTTGGGGACAAGAGAGCAGCTAGAAAGGGGGCAGTCCCTGGTATCTCAAGGAGCAGTGTTTCCCCACCTGCTGATCCATGTGGATCAAAATTCTCCTGCCTTTACAGGCCCACAGGGAGCTGGCTAGCAGCACCCCACAGATTCTGGGATGTGCCTCACCTCAGCTTTGGTCAATGCATCCAACTGCTCTGTTGCAAGCAGAAGAAGGCTAAGTTAGGTAGATGGAAGGAAAGCTGTGTGTCCCTTTCAGAAAACCACCTACTCTGATAGGCTGCTGCACACAAGTCCTCTGTTCAACATGGACACTTTGTGAGCTGAGCTGAGGAAAACTGCATGTGGGAAAAGGAGTTGGGAAGTGCCTCTTCAGCTGAGATCCCATTCAGCCTTTCCCCAGGGTCCAGAGGAATTTGATGCATTTCCAAAAGTAACAAATGTTCTTGAAAGCAGTGACATCAATCCTGAGTACCAGAAGTCTCCCAGGACAGGCTTGGACAGTTCCCACATAAGAGGATGTGGGGAGGAGAGAAAGAGGTCAGGGGTCTGTTTGCTCATTCTTTATATGAAGATCAAATGAGGTAACTGGAGGCTTCAGAAGGTTCACCACAGTTCTCACAACTCTGTTCATTCCATAGTGCTCACTTGTTTCAGTTGATAGAAAAAGCCTGATAATACATATCCCAGGAATAAGCTTTACTCGATCTAGTCAACTATTCCAGGCTTACACTTCTGCTTCCCAGTTTAAGACTCTGCAAGACAAAGTATGACTCCATCGTAGGACAGCAGGAAATATTCCCTACATTTCCCATGAGCTCCCAAACTACTGATAAACTTTGGGTTTTCACCTCACATCCTTATGCAGAGATACTCCTTCAGCCTCGTAAATTATGAAGACACCAGCACTGAGCAATGATGAAATGTTCTCTGGCAGGAGAATTGGGCTCTGCACAAAACTGGCCAAGGCACAAAGCCACTATTGTTTTCCTGTGTGGTGCTCCCACCAGAACACCTGCCGGGATGCTACACTCTCCATGCCTCACCTGGTGACTGGAGAATGGCGTAGTGACTGCGCAGTGAGAAATGAACTTGACGTTTTGGATTTGTTCAAGCTTTGGGCTGGACCCCCATGACACTGATAGCGCCTTTTCCCTATCTCATGCAGCACCTGCCATGATATGCCTTGTGGGCTTTGTCTGGGGCCATGCAAATCTCTGAGACTGGACCCTGGTGCAAATGGTCTGTGACCTGCAGAAGGGCACTGAGCTTTCAGCTCTGGTGCCCAGCTCTGTGCTCAGCACAACTGTGAGCAACACTGAGTAAAAAAAAGAGCAGGGAGCATGTTCCCTTCTGCAGGACACCTGAGAGGGGCATCCAGCCACACAGCCACTCCGCACTAAAGCAGAAACCACTGGTGCTGAGGAGGATACGAAAGGAAAGACTTGTCTGGCTCACATGCATTTCATAGTTACCCTCGATATTTCATCATTCCTGCCAAGGGCACGGTATTGCTGGTTCTGAGAATGTAGCATGTCAAGTGACATTTGGCTGTGGTAGACCTATTTTACAGTGACGCTTTGTACAAACCCACAGCTCTCAAACTGAAAAGGGGGAGGCTTGCGGGAAATGAATTCTTCAGGAAGGTTTGGCAGAGGCTTTTCTAAGAATATACTGCATGATAACACATAACACTCTTGCCAAAGGGGAAAGGCCAAAGATATATATTGCCCTGTTCATCTATCAAGGAGGCCTGATAAGGACATTATTGCACACTCAGCTCATTTTTCTTACTTCTAAATTATTTTTTCATTACAAATTTTCACCAGGGTTTTTACCTAATTGGCTATGCCTGAATATTTTGGACGGATGTTAAATTTAGAGAAATTAGGCTTAGATTCACTCCCCATCTCTTTTTATATTCCCTTTTCTTTGGGGCTGTCAAGTTATAGTGGTCAGCAGCTGTTGTTTCTTGTTGCACCCCCTCACTTACAAGGACTAGATAAAAGATTACAAACCTGGTCCTAATGTGAGGATGACAATACCATAAATGTGAAGGATAAATATCATAGAATATCCTGAGCTGGAAGGGACCCACAAAGATCATCAAAGTCCAATTCCTGGCCCTGTACTGGCCAACCACACACATCATGTGCCTGAGAGGATTGTCCAAATGCTTCTTGAAGGTGCGGGTGTATTTTAGGGGAAAAACTAACAATTCTTTTAAGATTTGAGGCCCACTCTTTAATGTAAATGGTATGTTCTTCCTAGAAGGGGAGAACCTTGTGAGTTCCTTATAAAGCCTCAGGGTTCCAACCCCCAGAGTTACAGGAACATCGGCTCAGAAAGCTTGCAAGAAAAGCTCCATTCGCATCCTTTCCTTGGGACTAAATCTTTCTCTGTGTCTGTTAGTAAATCAAATGGGCCCATGGACACTCCCGTGACAACCTCCCAGCCTCCAAAGCTGGGTGGCTGCATCCAAACTGCTTATCTGGCTGGGGCTGGTGCTGGAACATCCTCACTCCACAAGTGTGGGGCTCTTTGGTGAGGGCACTTGCTGGCTGCCCTGGGGTAAGGGCTGGCTGTCCCCCGTGCCAGAACTGTCAGCTGGTAACTAACACTTGATCTTTGAGTTTAAATACCTTACAACACTCAGGCATGGCTGCTGGAGAATGGTGTGGGGACAGAAAGGATATTCCTGGAGCCCAGATCCATTCATTCCAGAAACAAATATCTTGTGGCAAGCACCCAAAGCAGCATCTGCTGTCTGCAGAAACAAGTAGAAGAGTTCCTCACATCTCCATCATTCCTATGGCTATGGCTGATCCAACAAGATTAAACTTATAAACACAGACAACTGGAGTGAAATTCTGGGCATCTAGAACTACTTTTTCCTGACCTCCTTCTTGAGGTTCCCAACGTGCCCAGATTTTTCTTATCCTTTGGAGAGAGAGCTCACCTGCTTTAACCCCATGACATTCACTGGATATGTCTGTCTGTCTCTGTAGTGAACTGTGTGTTTCTAGAAGACATTCCCCTGTTCAGATTAAATAGTTCTGATATTTTGCACAGCCCCTCCTTCAGCTCTTTCTATCAGAGCAAAATTACCATTTTGCTAGAAAAATTTACTACAGAAGTCATTGCTTAGAGGACCTTTGAAGTCAAAGCTGACTAGACCTCAAGTGCCATACCAGGAAATTGTGCAGAAATAAATTTCAGTTTCAAAGATTCATTCCATCCATTTATTCCCTGAGGTGACACTGCTCACAAGTGTGAGCCATATCACACTTGTGTGCCAAGCCATATCATAGACTACATGTATAGGATTTAATTATCTTCACTGCATATTAGATGTACTATATACAGCGTGTTGGAGAGTCAAGACTCAGAAAGATTTAAACACAAACAAAATGTATGGGGTTTAGGAGAAAGCCTTGAGGAATTCCCCAGTCCTGTCCTGACTGTCAGGAGTGTTTTGTGCTAGGTAGTATTTTACAACATGTTTTCATGATCTGCTTTACCTGATCTCAGTCAGCATAGTCAAGGAAAGGCAGCACTATCCAGACTGTTTCTCTGGCCTTCAGCTGCACCACCACTCTGTTGGGGTGGCCCTGGGATTAATCTGGCAGTGGCATGAACTGGAGCAAAGAAAGGATTTATCTTGCACAGCTGCACAAGGGCTAATGCCACAACAAGGGGGAGAGAGGCACTTGGCTGGGGATTTGGGGGGAGCAGGGAATGATCCTGCCCATTCTGGTAGAAGTTGCTCTTCCATGGAATCAAGCTGTCAGTGAAATCACACCCACATGACAGACAGCCTTCCTTCTCTGTGTGATGAGACAATTCATGCACATGTGCAGTGTCTTCTCACTTGGATCACAATAATTTATACAGTAAAATCCCATGAGTTTAATCAATTAAAAGGTGGTGGTTTGGGCTTGCCTGAGGGAATTGATGAGGTGGAAGGGTGATAGCTACTTTAGCTTAAGAGGTAAGAGCTGAGGTCTGGCAGTAGCACATATCCAATGGCAGGCCATGCCCTCCCTTTGGAGGGAAGGCTTAGTGCTGCTTTGTATAAGGTTGCTGTCACAAGAGGAACATTTTAGCGGCTCAAAAGCAGCGCCACAGCGCCTGCACTGAATGTGTGCCCACAATGCAACAGCAGAGGTGGCCCTGTTGGTTGGTAAATGGCATTGCTCCCTGAGGAGAATTTCCTCTTGAAGGTTGACAATTGCCAATGCAAATTAGAGCTGCCTGCAGTTTCAAGAGTACAAGGACAAACTTTTTGTCATATCTTCACCAGAAATCAAGTCACATGAAACATGATTTGCCACTAAGACATGTTGATTGTCTGGGCTTCACAATGTCCTTGAAACGAGCACAAGCAACTCAGAGGATAGGATGCCATTGGCTAAACTCTGCTGCTGCCTGATCTTCAAGGACTGGAGGTCTTGGTGGCATTGGAATTGAAGAATCAATCTGCCCTTGATAACAAAATATCTTATCATCTGCCTTCCCTTTCCTGCTAAACGAATGATGGTTGCTGTAGGCACACACTCCTGTAGAAAACTTCCACCCATCAAGGGGAAAAAATGTCTAACAATGACATGGACAATTATGGTAGACATTTAAACAGCTAAGAGTGTACAGGCTAGATGTGACCTTTTTGACATTTGCTATTAAACTGGGTAACTGAGGAAAAGCCTTGAAGAAACTGAGGGCACTTATTGGAGTGAATCCAAGTAACAAAAAATGCAGGTTAACTAAAAATGCAGTTAATCCCTGAAGGTGCAGAGCAAATGGATTACCATGTAAATAGTGTGCAGATGGCTGCTGTCCGTTTTAGTGCAAAGGGAAGGACCTGTGCTCAGCTGGGGGACCTGGGATATCACCCCGAGGCCCCACTAGTCCTATGCATGAATGAGAAGTGCAAGAAAGAGAACATTTCTTGTGCAAATTGCAAGCAGCAATACTAAAGAAAGAAGCAGGTGTGCTCCTCTTCAAGGTCAGCTGAAAAGCCTGGCAGCATTAGGGTGAATGAGGCCAGGGTCCTTCAGAGAGGCTGCTGGGGAGGAACTGACTGTGATTCACTTCAGGAGGGTGTTGACTGACAGTAAAGAGGAAGCTGGCAGCCCTTGCTTCCCACCACACTCACTGGTGGCAGCGTTTGCAGTTGCAGGGCACAGAGAAGAGGGAAATTAAGAGGTAGGGATGGGTGCAAAAGGAAAGAGAAATCAAAGCTTCTTCGTTTCCCTCCTCATCCTCTGGTCCCTCAGTTTGACCTTGTGAATCTCAGTACTGGTGTGTTTCTTGGTGTTTGTTTTCCCTAGGGGTTCACCTGCAAGGACAGACCTCTGTGAAGAGAATCCCTCCACCTTTTGCCAAAAAGAATTCCTGCCCTGTTAGAGATCCTGAACAACATCAGCTGGCAGGCCAGGCCCGCTATCCCTGCTCCCCCTGCCATCCTTGTTTTGGTGCTATCTGGGGGTGCCATGGGTAGCCTAGGGACAAGTGGCTGCTCCTTGTCCTTTCTGCTGACACTATCCGAGTAGTAACAGGTTTTACAAGGAACTTTGTGAACCAAGTCATGTAACCATTTCTGTCCTCTCAGTTACATTTGCCTCACAGGATGGCAGCATTTGATATCTCAAAAGATAAAGAACAACTTTTGTAAGCAAAAGAAAACTAGAGAAGATTGATGGTGGTATGAGGGAGGATGGAAATGAGCTCAAAACCATAGACAAGGCAAAAGTCTAAATAATCAGATGAGTGAGGAGGGTTATAGTGTGCAAGTGGAGAGTCATTGAGTCATATTTCAAGCTTGTATCATAAAATGACCTACAACTATTTCCCAGAAGGTGATTAGTTTGCATAATTCAGAAGTTTTATGAAGGATGTTCATTGGAACTCAATGAATAATTATTTTTTGTGTTTCACTGGCAAATTTGGAAAGTCAAGAGGGCTCATTTCAGTCAGACTGAAAGGAAAAAACCTGATTTTTTGTGAATAGAGAAGTAAAACAAGTGATAATTTGGAGGCTTCAAAACAGACATTTAATCCTAAAATAATTAAGACCTCATTTGGATGGTGACTATTTAAATATTGTTGAATATTTAAAAATAGAGGGGTTTTGGAAGGAAAGTGATGCTTTGAAAGAAAAATAAAATAATTTAATTTGAAAAAAAATTGAGAATGATTTAATTTGAAATTCTGATTTTTTTCCCCTTGTTATTAAACAATATGATTGTACTGGCCAAGCTCCAGAAGTGTGTTAGTATCTCCTTTTGGACATATCTAACTAGATAGATGTCTAACTTTTGGCTGCAGAAGTTTATTTCAAAAACAAAAGCCCCATTCCAAGGCCTGACAGTATATCAGGCAAATCCATATTTCTCAAGATTCCAGAGCCTGCAGCTCCATGTGTCCCCAGCTCCTTAGTGGCCCAGGGACTTTAACAAAACACTAACCAATCACTGCCAAGTCACAGACAGAAATTAGTGCTGCATCCTCTCCAGATCCTGCATTTGCCAGCTCAGTGCATTATGACTTAGTACACAATCTACCATTAAATAGATTGAAAATGAAACTACTCTGTTTCAGGACACAATATTAAAAGAGCAGCAAGAAAAGTGCTCTTACAGAGCATTTGTAGCTAGACCCCTTCAAGCAGGAATGGGCAATGCTGTAGTTCAGTAGCTGAAGGAATGGTAATGAAGGAGACTGAGTCCTGCTTAACCCCTCTAGCCCAAAGCCCTTGGTACAGGGACACGATGTATTTTCACTGAATCTTGACCCCTGGCAATAACCCAACACAGGCTGATACATGAAGCATGTAGTGTTGCAGGAACAGAAATTACAAGGCTGTGGCAGCAAAATGTGTTGATGTGCTTAGATTAATGAGAACCAGGCAGTCTGCTTTCTTCTACTTTTTCTAAATGGCATCAGTTAGTTGCTGACATTTGAAACTCACAAAAAGTGGGTTAATACAATGGCCATTTAAATGAGCAAACATAGCAAAAAACCTTAGGAAGTGAAACTTTCTCAAGAGAGCTTTGGTTAGCTAGAGTTGCTCTTGCTGAAAAAGGTTCCCTTCACCTTTTCCTCATTTCACCCATGATTGGTTCTAGACAGAAAAAAAGAAAAAATATGTTTTGCCGGTATGTAAGATACTGCTGGGTCTTTTTTTGCAAAAGAGCTAATGATTTAAAAATTAATTATACTGTGGAGGACTTAAAAAAAGTTTTATGAAAATAGGTACATGCATTTTCTAAAAAAAATTCCCTTTTCCTTCAACATTTTTTCAGAATTGTAAAATTCAAAACATTTTTTCCTATTTTGTTTAGAGTTTGATTTTTATTGGTCCCCATCCAACACATTTTTTTTATATGTACCAGATATAATCTCACTGATATTGCAAAGAATTCCTCAAGTGGTGTGTTACCCACAAGCCCGTCTTCTCTTACTGATTTTTCAGCCTTTTTTCATAATTTCTTTCCCCTTTAGGAATACATTTGCGAACTTCCTTGATTCTCCCCTTCATCCCTAGTACACAGGCCAACAAAACTGATCACTATCATACCTTGTAGTATGTTATCCCTGTGGCCAAAACATAAAGAATTCTTTTAGAGGATGGATTTGTGTTTTAAAACTTAGGATTTCCTAGCTGGGTTTTCAGGTATGATAGGGGGAGGAACCAGGTAGAGCTGTGATGAAGCACTTAATTGGAATGTTCACTGCAGTCAGAGGCCTTATAGCAGGCATTAATCAGTGCTCAACTTAAATAACCAGGAGAGCAACCTGGCCACACTCATCCATTCAAGTTAATATCCTTAAGAGTTGCTATGATGTGACTGTCTAAGAATATGAGAAAGACAAAGCTTGTAGGGAGCGCTCATACCTGTCAGCAAAGAGGGAGAGTAAGAAGGAGCTTCTTAGCAGAGAGGTAGAGGCTTGTCAGCTATTTCAAACTTCACTTTGGCTAATTAAAGACTTCAGCCTCCCCTTGCACATCTGGCCTTTCAGATATTTCAGGGGTTTGTTTTTGTACTTAGCCCTGGGAAAGGGCAATTGCTAAGTCCTAGAAATATGGTTTCAAATATTTCATAAACTAGGGAAGACAAAGGGAGTTTGAGTTATCACTAATCCAAGAGTAAGGCTTTATACATGAGATCAGATTCTGTGGGGAAGAGTAGGTTGAACAACAAATCCTGCAGCTGATACATTTTAGAAGGTATAAGACCTACTTTTAGTTTGGTGATGCCAGCCATAAAGCCACTGCTTGGCTATAGTATCCCATTTGCAGAGATGTCTGCCTTTTGGAGTGACAATTTTTTTGCAAGTGGTACACTTCAAAATCAGAAAGGTTCTTGCAAAGTCTAGAATTTGTTCTACAATCCTCTGCTAGAAAATCTGTATCTTTGTTTTCCAGAGCCCCCCAGCCTATGATTTAGTAACCATTCTAATGGCAATTCATAATCCTTGCATACATCTCTGTAAACTTTCAGTAAAATGTGGTGGCATGGACCAGACGCAAACAGATTGAACATTAAAGTTCCTTAAATCAGGGCATCAACCCTAGATCTTAGACATAATTCCCAGGATTACATTCTCATACAAGCCCTGAGCAAACAATCTGTGATAAAGTCACTATTCATTCTATGATTTTTGAAAATAAAACTGCAAGGAAAGAGGCAAGGAGAAGGTGTCTGAAACAGAAAAGGAAGGCAAGGTTTACAGCAAGGCGGGATTCTGAAATGGTCCCCATCCCTCAGTGCTGAGTTTCTGTATTGCCTAGCTCTGTCATGCAAAATTTAAAGAGCATTATTGACAGAGATGCAGGTGGTGCATTATCTGGTCTTCACTAAAATGTTTTTTTCACTCGTAAGACACTTCTGGGCAGGTTTTGTCCTGGAATATACTTCACTCAGCCCAACAGTGACATCCGAAAGCACAAAAAAGCTTTGTGTACCCTTCACTGATCCAGCCACTCATATTTCTGCCAGAACATCCTTTCCCCCCTTGGTATTCTCATTTCCCTACCTCCGTCTCATCACAAGCCCTCTGAGACTTTCACATAGAAGCTGTTCCCCTAAAATGTCCAAGGCTTGTGGCTTGTCTTCCCTAATTCAGTGTGCCCCTGGGAAGAGATGCATACTGTGCTTTACTTCTGAGATCTAGTCCCTGCAAAGGCAAATCAGACAAAATGTGGACATGGTTGAATATGACCAAATACCTTTAGAAGCCTTAGCTCATCTTGTTCACCTCAACTGCTGAAACAATCTCTTCTGGCCTTGACAAATGTTGGCTCACTGCTGTGTATTCCAAATGTTAGTGTGAATCTGTCAGTTTGAACACCTTGTCATTCTCTTTGTGCCTATCCAGTGACTTCTGCATTCTGCTACATTACCAACTTCTCCCTTAATTTAATTTAATTAAATTTACTTTCATTTTCTAGCCTATCCCATTCTAACTATCAGCTCACATCCACTCTCCCGAAATGGCCTCCAGACTTTGGCAAACGAAGTTGACCTTCATTACTCACTTGTCATTAATTCAAAGTAGTACTTTAGAATCTGCTCCATGCCCTTCCTTAGATGAACTTCATTCTGTGAGATTACGAAAATGCCTTCTTTGCCAGGTCTCCTGTCTTTCGAATATTTGGATTCTCCATAAGTCTACTGAGCTGGAGCACTATCTCCTTTATGTAAACTTCATTCATTTCAGGAGTCCTGCTTTGATCTTATTAGTTTGAAATACCATAATTTTTTGTTTGTTTGTTTGTTTTTTTGTTTTCTGCATCAGGGAGTTAATTAGCCCTGTGTAAAGTAGAAGTAGGCCCTTAATTATGCTTCTCATCTGTATCCTTTTAAAATATTTCTTACTCATCTCATTTTTGATTAGAATGTCATTTCTCACATGTTTTCAGCAAAACTTTATGATTTATTCTTGTGTCCCTCATTAAATTCAAACTGCTGCAATGTCAGAGCCAGAGACTCAGAAATATGTCTACCTCTTGCTGTTTTTCCTTTATACAATGCTTTAAGAAAGAAAGGAAAGTGGAAGTAAAACATTTCTCCAGTATTTCTCCAGTCATGGGGTACACTTAACAGCAACATTTTAGACTTGGGGGGTTCCTTTGGTTCTTCTCTGCTTATTAATGAAACAGACTAGCTTTCAATCTGCTTTGGAGTGAAGATACCTGCTTTATTCTGTGCTCAATCCCAAGTGATTGGTCTAGAAACAACAAATATGTGGAGCTCTACTTTGGAAAACTCCTTGCAGTAAAGGAAAGTTGTTAAACATCTGCCAAGACACTTATGGTCTCTGTTAAAATTTGTCCTAAAATCTTTCCCTTGCCACAACCCCCTGCAGGAAACCGGAGAAGAATAAGGAGGTTGGTGTGTGAAGACCTTTTACCTGTGTTGTTCTTCAGCCCTGTGTCTCTGTTTCCTCTTACTTCTGTCTGTATCTCTTTCCATACATCTCAGATCTTACATTTTGACCATAAGCTGCATAGGGATGGGGTGGGGGCAATACATTCACACAGGTCTGGTTGCTACTGGGACATAGATGGCTTAAGACAAATAACATGTAGCAAACCCGGCCAGGTAAGGGCTAGACTGCAGACACTCAAGGCTAGCTGAGAGCTGGCAGCATTAAAAAGCTAGGAAGAAATTTGACCTCTGTGTTAGATAATTATAGATGCTGTGCATATCAGAAAAGCTTGGATATAAGCTTGACTTTATTGTAGGGGAAATAAAGCCTAGCTTCCAGAAAGAAAATACCGGTGATTTCACAAAGAAAAAGGACACTCACATATTCACCCCCATCTCAAATCTTTTTGGACAATCTACTCATCAGCAGAAGCTCACAAGAACACCAACCCCATGTGCCCTAAGAAGTAGTGGAAAGAGAATTCCTCAGCTAATGCTGTCCTCGCTTCTGAGGCTGGATTGAGGGCACAGGCTTAGGACAGGAGAGCAGCATTTACAAAACCAGGTTAGAAGCTGAGAAAAAGGCAACGATTCTGAGAGACTTAAAAATCAGTAGTTTTGTGATGTGAATTGTGATTCCTTCAGGAACTTAGTCTGATCTGCCAAACTCGGTTATATTTAGTCCTTTACTTAAAACTAACCAGGTTTTTAGTCCTTTAATGGTAATGAAACAGTATTTTTCCAGTCACTCTGTTATTTCCTTTTCTCTTTACCTCTTGTTTTGTACAAAAAATTTTTTTCTTCAGCCATACCACTTAGAGGTCTGGATTTTTTTCAAATGACAGAGCACTTCAAAACCCCAATAGGTTTGTGGCAAACTAGCATGGTAAAAACGTGAACTGTTTAACATAGTAAGACATGATCTCACATTTTGAGTTTCGCAAAATATCCTGAAACAAGATACTTATGCAAATTATAAGAATTTCTTCTCCCCATTACATCTCAATCAATTTACCAAGTAAGTTCCTGTCACAGAAAAAAACATTGGCAGCATGACACAGGCTTACAAGTGTGAAAATAAATTTGTGAATAAAAACATTTTGCAATGGGAATTCTGACAGGGTATCAGCAGGAAGGTTTGCCCTAACAAGTGTTCAGTGAAGAAAAGCAAATCACTAGAATGCAAGTGACTAACCCAAAATGAGAAAGAAACTTATATGAGAAACCTAGTTATTTAACTTCCTAGCAATCTGAGTAATCGCAGTAGTGTAGTCCAGTGTAAAACTGCATGTCCCTCCCTCAGCTAAGTTCAAACAGGTCGTGAAGCCCCAGCCACTCCTAAGATGAAACCTTTGTTTAAGGCTCTGCAGCTTTGCACTGCAAGGTCCTCAATTCTCTCCTCTGCTCTGACACTTTGCTGTGGTAGCATATGTAAAGTATAAAGGTTTCCTGTGACATGGGAATTAATAACACCCCTAAGAAAAAAGAGAATTACAGTATAAGTATGTGCATTAAAGGAAAGAAGAATATCATATTGATCTTTTGGAACACAAAGCACAAGCTTTTAGAAACAGCCTGAGGAATAACTTCACTCTAAAGATCTGAATCTCAAAGTCAAAATCAGGGCTCTTCTTTCAGCCATTCCCTTGCCTGGCCACTTGACCATGTGTAAGGTTCCATTTATGGGAACAGGTGAAATATGAAGAGTTCCCAAGATAAAAGAGTCAGGGAAAGAAGATTTCAGACTACACAGAAAAGAAGGTGCAGTAACTAGGTAAGATAGGTCCAGTGGCTGCAGCCCTTGTTTTCTGGCCTGTATTTTTCGTATGAAATATTCATACGAAAAAATTCAGGGAAGGTGAGGCAAGCAGAAGTCCAGAGACTCTTGACCAGCTGAAGAGTAGTTAGATAAGGGACACGGAGGAGAGTAAAGGTGTCCACAGTGATTCTTGTGGATTTTATTTTAGTGGGGAACTCATTCTGTTATCAATACCTTGTTCCATGCTGTAACTGAGCTGGGAAGGATGGGAACAGTGAAAGTGAGATCTTATTTGGAACAAGATCTCTTCTAGTGCATGATCTACCTGCTGTCTGCATACATTAACTCAAGAGCCAAAGTCTGATTAGGAAGGGTAGAAGGCACCATGACAAAGCACCAAAAACCATTGGAAGGGATAACCAAAGGCAGCCTGGGCTCACCTGGGCAGTGAAGACAGAGATGACTTCAAGAGACTCCACAGGGAGACATGTTGTGCTTTACTTAAAGAGTAATTATCATAACACAAGGCTCTTATGGAGGAACAAGGGTAAAAAAGAAAAAGTTGTGGATCTGAAAATGCAGCCTGAGAACAAAACAGCCAGGAAACAAGATGAGTCCCACTGGAAACAAAGCTTACTAGAGCAGTCTCAGACGGGAGAGAGAGGAGTGCCAGAGTGCTGCCTCACTCTAGCAGGGCAAGATCCCATGGGTATGTGTGGCATGAGCCCTGAGTTTTACATGGGAATCCTTTGCCAGTGTTTAGTGGCTAATTGCACTATCAATTTACAGTCTCAATCAATTATCAGGAGATGACACCACAGCTGATGAAGCTCAAATGCATCATTTGTTTAACTGCATGCAAAACCCAAGCTCAAAAGATACAAAGGGCAGATAATTTAGTTACTACTCTGGATATGTAAATGTCAGGCATAATTTCATGCCATAAATCTCACTGATATTCTGGTACATGATGTTGCAATAGCATTTATTTTACATTTAATATTAAAAATGATTTAAGCTTGTCTAACCAGTAATACAGTATGTGCCTATCTCATTATTAGGATGCAGTTTTTCATTTTCCCATAGCAGTATTTTTATTTACCATCAGTTCTGTTTTAAATGCTGGTTAAGATTAAAATGACTGTGAATCTGTCATTACAAACAAATATTGCACAACCTAGGTATGGAAGCAGTAAGATTATTTCTATAATTAGGTATTTACATGATTTCAAGATGAAGTATTTATCCTGGATCTTTGGATTGAGCTGGCTAGTGTTCAAGAACTAATGCTGTTAATTTTTCTAGGTCACCGTGCAAAAGCAGGTCTTCGCAATCTACTAGATCTACATATATAAATAATGAAGCACCTTCTAAAAGAACTTCTCAAAGTGTGGGTAAAAAAAAGAATGCTGACCTTCAGGATAGCTGAAGTGAACTCTCATTTTAATGGAATTCTTTAGGCAATGATTCATGGATGTGACAGCTTATCATATAAAAAAGCAAAACAATTTTCAGAGCTTACATGACTTTTAAAAGGTCCATGAGCAAAAACAGTTTCACTGAGATTTGAAATGACGCAGGTGCTCTAAGCAGAGATAGCAATAATCAAAGCTCCTGCAGTGTTTTTCATCTGTTGATGTCAAGGTAGTTAGGCAGTAAAGTCCGTAGGTAGCAAAGTTCTGTATAGATGTGGAAGTCATTAGCTATAAACCTAGATAATTTTTTCTTGGAAACAAGAAAGCTTAAAGAGCCTGGGTTATGATTCAAGTCACATTGCTGATACAAAAAGATGAAGTAATTGCAAGTGTAATCAGTATTTTGAAGGGGCAGCAATTTTTAAACATCAAAAGCACTAATATCAAAGCAAGCAAAGAAATTGGGGGTGGAGGCAAGTCCTCCATAAAAAAGCTAGCTTGCAGGGCTTCACTGTGCCACATTTGGCAGAAGTACAGTTCTCTCCACGTTGCCCTGGTAGGAAATACCTGATGATTGCTAAAATATTAAGTGCTATGATTCTGCAAGCTGGCACTCCCAAAGAGCCTGAACTGCTCTAATGATGATTACCTTTCCTCCCACAATTCTTAAAGCAGAATGGACGCCAGTTTCAAATTGAATATATATTTTCCATCTGCTGAATAGTTGTTTTTGTTCATGCTGTTTGAGGTTAACTGCGCACGTACTAATCAAACCCACTGCTTCCTTTCTCGTAAAACCAAAACAAAGCTTCATACTACTTTCAGGTACAGCATCTGGGATCAAAGCTATATATATACACTGGCTCTGTGTGGGTTCAAACATTTCGAAGATTCAGTATCCTGAAAGGTGTCACCTCTTTTCCAGTCCTGAGAGTTCCAGTTTGTCCTTAAGTCTGAAGGCATTAGCACCCTCAGCCTCTGTCTCAGCACAGGAATGCTCTCAATATTGGTCACCATGGGCTTTCTCTGCACAGCCACTGCCATTGCTGAAGGTGGGTAGATGAAGGAGGCAAGGTATCTGGGGTTGTTGACTTGTTTTCAGTTTCATGTCTTTGCAGGAGATAGACTTGGTACAACAGGGAGAGGAAGGTGACATAGGACTAATGGGAGCGAGGTCTTGGTGCACTGCAAGGTGTCTGGAAAACCAGACACAGCCTTTGGAGCAGTACCATCTGCAGGGACACTGGGCAACATTCAGAGTAGCTCAAGAAGGAAGAAAAGATCTTGAAAAACCAGGCCCTGCAAGTGAAGTTGTGACAGCTGAAAACATGGGTATAGAGGCTTGAATGTATGGAGTCATTCTACTCTTCATCTGGAATTCTTGCATTGCAGAACTGAGAAGATAAACCCTGCCCCAAAATGGACTGATATAAAATGAGATTGAAAAAATAATGCTGAGTCTTCACAGCTTACTAAAGCAAAAGACAGTGCCATCCCATCATGTGTCGTGATAGAATATAGAAGTTGCAAAAAGCTGTCAGTGAGGTTGTACATGGTACAGTAATTTCCCCTTAAGATTTTTTTTGCAGTCTGTTCATCAGGCTTTGTTGTGTGCTGCTGTATTAGCTTGGGGTATATATTGTTGCTATACTGTGGCTTGGGAGTAGCTAGTTAAAAATAAGAAGAAAAAAGATCAGAAACAAAAGTATGCAAATAGATTTTCTATTCCGTTTTACTGTTACCTAAATAGTTCTGTTCCATGTTCCATACATGATATCAACTTTTTTGTTCCTAAATGTAAATATGTTTATTTCTACTTGGCAGAAATTGTGGTTTAAAAGCCTGATTTTAAATTTCAAATTTCGACCTTACCATCTATATTTGGTAAGGCTCTTTTTTTAGTTTCTATTTTTTTTAGTTTCTTACGTATACTAAGACGTTTGTGTTGAGGGAAACTGAAGCATGTGGGTCATTCATTGCTCAACTAAGTGGGCCAAATAATCTACTATTTAAGTAACAAGGTAATTGCTGAGATTTATAATATAATTTTTAGTAATCAAAGCATTTCTTGAGCTTTTTAAAGAATATTAATGCACTGCTAATGTGAATTGTGGTCTTGGAGTCCCTTCTTTGAAAACAGCATTTCTAGGAATCACCCATGGATAACAGGAGGTGGCAGAACTCCCTTCCTACTCTACCGGTTTGAAGTAAATGACTTCAGATCCTTTATTGACAGTTCACTTACCATCACACTCTTTACTTCCTTACAGTAATGGAAGTGACTCAGCCAGCAATTGTGCTGGCCAACAGGCAAGGAGTTGCCAGCTTGGTGTGTAAATACAAGAACATTGGGAATGCAAAGGAAATTCGAGTGACTTTGCTTAAACAGACTGGTGACCAGATCACAGAAATCTGTGCTTCATCATACACCATGGAGTTTAAAACATTCTTTGTGAAAGCGGTCATTCAGTGCCATGTTACCCCTGGCCAAAACAATGTGACCCTCACGCTGGCTGGCCTGCAAGCAAATGACACCGGGCTTTATATTTGCAAGATGGAGCGGATGTACCCCCCACCCTATTTTATGAACAAGGGAAATGGCACACATCTCTATGTCATTGGTAAGTCAAGCAGGTTTACAGTGCTGTGATATTTCCAAGTTAAGGGAGTTGCTATTGCATCTGAAATGACTTCAGAGTTCTGCTTGTAAGAAGTGAGGGTGAATACTGGTTTCAGCACTGAAAATCTTGATTAGGTCTT
The DNA here is from genome assembly GCA_013399945.1 of Ploceus nigricollis. Lineage (NCBI taxonomy): Eukaryota > Metazoa > Chordata > Aves > Passeriformes > Ploceidae > Ploceus > Ploceus nigricollis. Next base: position 296,549 of record VXBC01001735.1, on the reverse strand, counting down.
ATTTCTTTCAGGTCTCCCTGCACACAGCCAAAGCAAGCATAGCCATAGCCATGGAATGATAGCATAAGCAACACCATTCGGTGTACACGTATGTCTAGGCAGTTAGATACAGAAGTGCAAAAGTAACAGAGTAAGGTGTGAGCTCTTCTACAGATAAAGACCCTTTTCATTGGAGGTAGCGAGTAGGCTTTTCACTGAGTAGGCAGCGACTCAGAGCTCAGTCCTGGTGGCATCCTAGGGTAGCACGTGCTAGAGAAAAGCAGTGTAGAGACTGACTCGCTGACTCTAGGGCCTTCCTTATGAGGCTTATGTGTGACATGACATGTGTGATATCATATGTTTTAGATCCAGAACCTTGTCCAGACCCTGCCATATATCTCTGGGTATTAGGAGCTACTGCCTCAGGATTTTTTCTTTACAGTATCATCATCTCAGCCATTCTTGTGGGCAAAGCGGTAAGTCCCATCAACTCAGCTCCCTTCTGCTAATAATATCCCTTTGTGTGATGAGGACAAGGAGAAAGAAATGAGAACAGGGAAGAACAATGTAAACAAACCCAGTGGGATGCTCCATTTTACAAGTGCAATGTTATTACAATAACGCAAAATAAGAGAACTTGCTGGAGCTGCCACTTATATTTATTTATGGCTCATTTGTGTTGCCAGCATACTAGAAAGCAGTCAGCTTCCATCAGCTGGACTGAGCCTTGGCTTAGGGCTGGATGCTTAAAACCAGGCAAAGTCCTGGATGCTTCTGGGATTGAAGGCAACAGTCTTCATATGTACTTTCATTCCACAAATGAGTCACACAAAATCACAGAATTTAATTTTTTCCTTTTCTCATCATTCACCTCTGTAAAGCAAATGTAAACAACCTTCTCCTTGGATGGAGAAGTGTAACTTTAAGCATTTTTAATTTCACATCTAGAAATGCCTGCACAAAAATATGCAAAATGTAAGCCTGGGTTGCCTTTTTCCACGTGAGTCTGCAGCACTCATAGTCTGTTAGAAATGAACCTGGGCTTGAAACCAAACAATGTCTCTGTTCCGTATTTTTCAATCAGTCTTTGTCCCTAGAAGTTAAATGAAGCTGTTAGGTGTGAACACTCCTAGCTTTGAACCAACACTGAACTCTGAAGCAGGAGCACCTTCAAAGAGCTAAATGAAAGGCAGGACTATTTTTTTTGTCTTTGTATAAATAGCCCCTGTACATCCTGATCTTCCCTCAAATTCTCTTAACAGATCTTTTATAAAGAGGCAGAGAAAGGTGTCTAGAATACATTTTACTCAGTAAAGGAAGAACACCCATCAGTTTCTCTAAAATGTGCTCGTCAATGATTATGCTGTGATTGCTTGCTTATTTTACTTTCTTCCCATATGTTACAGATAAAGAGAAGACGATGTCTCACTACTGGAGTCTATGTGAAAATGCCTTCTGAAAAGCTAGAGAAAAAAGTGATTCCATTCCACATCACTGTTAACTGTAACAAGGAAAGAGAGAAACCATTTCCTAGCTGGGATGGAGAGTCTGCTAATTCATTTCAGTTAAGGAAATAAATTAACTGTCTTTTTACAAAAGGTGTACAGGAAGGTGAGAGAATATTCTTTGTAACTTCTGTGGTTTGGAGGAGAATAAATAGTGTATGTATTCATATTTGAAGATTAACCCTATCACATAAAAATGGCTACATTAGGCCATTGACTTTTTAGAGATGTATTGTACCAATATGTAATATATGTGTGTAGCATTAAGAGTTGTGCTGTTGCGGTTGAGCATCTTACTGTCAAATTTCATCATGCCTACTGATCAACTGAAATCCAAACACTATTATGACTATTATGACAAGACTTGTGTGTCATTGCAAGGCTGATTCACAAGTCTGGGGGGCAGAGGTAGGAGAGCACACTAATGTACAAAGGAATGTTGACTTTTTTCCCTGCATTGATATTTATTGGTTCCATTTCTGGCATTAGTGCTCTGCAGTTCCACAGAGGCCTCCCCATAGGCTGGCACTGATGACACTGCTGCTCTTGAAGCCTGATCTTAGCTCCCTTGAGTGGCATTGTGTCCCAGAAGTGCCGTGATGGAGCTGACTGATGGTCTCTCAGCCAGTGCCGACAGTTTGGTTAGAGAAAAAGTGCCAGCAGGAGCCCTCTTAGGCTGTGCTGGGAGAATGCTCCAGCTCTGCTGGGGCCTTGTGTTTTACAAATGCTAAATTAGCATCTATCCAAAAGGCAGAAGTATGTTGCTGTGTTTAACAAAGTCTATTTTCCATGAAAATACTGACAGTGTATAATCTTGTTTATTAGTTATGTACCATTCAATAAAAACCTTGAAGCTTTGCCCAAATTCGAGTTCATTTCTTGTTCACCATTCTCAGAATAGTGAGAAACAGGAAGTGGCTACATGTTAGAAAGCAGTGAAGACAACATGAACCTTTCCTCTCTGACCCTGTGTTTTGCCCTTCAGAGACAGCCTGTGTGCTCATGCCAACACTTCTGTTCTCAGCTCTCTTCCTCAGCCAGCCACCATTACAGTCTGTCAGTTCTTCTATTTATCTAGTTACAGCTGCTGTGATGTGCTTCAGAGACACTACCAATCAAGTTTCCACTTCCAGCAGACTTACTCACTTGCAGAAGGTAGCTGTAATGCCTTTGACAGCACCTCCTGTACACGTTTAAACAAAAAACTTGTCCTAGTTTCAAATCCTGTTTTCTTCGCACCACTCTGACACTCTCAACTCACTAAATGCCAGTCAACACACAAAGCTGCTGTAGCTTTAAACAATTTCAGAATTCTCAGCTACTACCCATTAATTTGATTCTTTGCTATCAGAATTTCACCTTGCAACCCAAAACACTGGCAGCATGTGCCTCTGTTTCACAGCTGTGAATCCATCTTCTTGGCTGCACAGCTGTGCAGCCAAACCCCAGAGCCCTTTATTCCATGTTCTTGCAGTGGCAGCAGCTCCCAGAACACCAAATCTCATAGCTCTATCAGTCTGCTTTCCCTCTCTTGCCTATTCATCTGGCACCATCTCCAACTGTGCAAAGACACATTCACATTCTCAATTTGCCAGTGTTTGCAGGTGCTAACTGCTCTCTCAGTATTGATATACAACTGCTGCATTAAGTAAAAGTAGTATCTGATGACATATCCTTTTTTTAAAGTTATTTTAGTATTCTGACATTAGTCTGGTATTTTCCTCTAATTTTTCACTACCCAGTGTTTTGGGGATAAAAAATGGTAAAAGTTCACATATCTATTGTCACTGCAAAACGACTAAACTTCTGCCCTTTCAGGTGCAGCCTGGTCAGGCAAGTGTGTTCTATAACACCATGATGAAAAATAGGTGTGACCCACACATCCACTTGTAGAAGCTGTAGAAAGCGTGAGTAATTATCCAGGGCAATTTTTTTCCACCAGAGCAAGTAGTGAATCATGTGCCTGACTCCTAATCAGGAATCAATTGTTTATTTCTTTTCCTTTCCTTGGCAATTCCTCTATACTTACTTTTCTTAAGCAATCTAAAAGCAGTTCAAGTACATTATTTTCTAAGCTTATCTCTCCTGGGTGAAGAGATGCTTTGGATCTGTATCTACAACCTCATAACATCTGGCCACAGCTGGCTGTGAATCTGTGTCATCACAGAACCTGCGCATATTCTAATTCACCTCCATTTCTGACCACTAAGTTGACCATAACTAGGCCCTCTGCATCTACCTGGACAATTTCCTTTTGGTACACCTGCATTTCCTTGAGACCATCAGTCTGTAACAATCAGGAAGGAATTCTGCCATAACTAACTAACAGGTTACTAAAATAGCTGAATAGTGAAGGTTATGGGAAAGCAGAACAGAAACAATAATCTCACATATAGTAGTAGCAATATTTTGTATTTGCCTTCTGCACTTAAATAATTATTGATGTTTATTAATTATCTTATTAATTTCTAACATTATGATGTCTATTAATTATCTTATAAGAAATTACTTTGCCCAAATTCTCTGTCTGTTCTGATCTTCTCTTCAACCTTAGTGGTTACTTTTTCCAACCTTCTCTTGTTTCTGCAGTGCTTAATTTTCTTTGGCTTTCCTTACCACTGTGACAGCCTTTTCTGAGCTGAATGTTATATAATGCTTTATCACTTTTTGTTCTAAGCCAGGTTCCCCTTTTGAATTTTCTGGCAGGGTAGTAGGTGCACTCAAATCACCAGATGTGGCAGTGAAGACCAAAGTGGGATTTCAGTTCAGATTTTATTGACAATGATATTCTCATCATTCATATCTGGCACTACAGAGATGAGTGGAGCCTAAGTACTTGCAGAGATGATATTTATACCTATCTCCCTATGGTTCATATAGCAGCTAGCTCTGATGAGGGCAGAGCACAGACCTCAGGGAATTTCCATTGTCCTGTGATGCCCCCCAGAACCTTGAGGTCTGTGCTTTTCCCTGATAGCAGGGAGAAGCATCTTTCCCTATCAGCACCCCAAAAATTTTATATATACGAGTAAAATATAGTGTTCTGTGAGATCACAGCAGTACCAAAATGAAAGGTGAAAATGCTAGATCAGTGTACATCCCAGAAAATGCGATAAAGAGGAAACCATGTCTCTTTCTGGGAAGAATGTGCAAAGCAAAGATGAAAGGATTTGGTCTCAGAACTCTGCTCATTAGAATGGGGACTTTTAAAACACAACTGAATATCTTACCTGGACAGCCAAATTATGAGACCATACTGCTTGGTGATGTTCAGGAAGAGCTTCTTTTGATGTGCTCTTCACCTCTTTAGGAGATCTGTCAGCCTGTTTGTGAAACAGAGAGTGTGACTTTCTGGCTGGATGGGTGGGAATTCACAGGTATACTTGTCTGCATCAAAGTATATGTGGTGTATATGCATACACCACTCCCATCCCCAATATTCTACTTTCATTTTCATCCACTTCTTTATCTGAAATATTTTTTTTCTTGTCATTTTCAATTATCAGAGTCCTATCTGATAGAGAAAAACCTATGACAAAGGTTTCCCACACAGCTGCTCTGTGAGTAGGCAGTGAGTAGTCTATCATTTTAGGTTTAGAGATTCCTCACTCTTTGAAGGAATCTGTGAATCTGAACTCACTACTCTGTCAGGCCTTGACGTCTGTAGGAAAAGTTCATTAATGCCATTTTCCACAGATACTTAATAAATTAAAAAAAAATCATCAAGGACTCCTAGGCTACACAAGAGCAGACATTTTTGACCTATTGCTATCCTTCCTAACATCCTGACTTTTGCTCAAGACTCCCTTGGGTCTAATTTCTTGTTTTCCAATAACCAGTGCTGGCATTGGCTAGGTAATTGCTAACGGATCTGATACAATTCCTGGCTTCGGTACTGACTTCAAGCTTTGCAGGTCTAAAGAGTGTGAGTATATGTGTGAGGAGCTGAGGTGAGGTTTGGAGGCAAAGTACCCTGGAAGGTAAGATACAACAGGCTTCTTCCTTTTACTAGATAAAAGCTATTGCTTTATCTAGTGAGTATGTTCTGAAAAATCAACCAGAAAATGCATGATTTTGCCTGTGACAGGAACAGTCTGAACCAGGACTAAAGAGCTCTACCTCTAGGAGAGGCATAATTAGGAATCAGATGATGTATCCAAGAGTTGTAACATGAAATCCCAAGAACACTGGTGTATAGCAGATTACTAAATGCATCACTAAAATTATTAAGCATTACTAAAACCAATTTATTGTTGACATTTGCAAACTGCATTCTTGCTTGAACATGTAAAAGTTATTTTGAGGTAGCTTCTATCACAGCTAAGCAGTGCGGCCCCTGCACATAACAGTTATCGATAAAAGATCTTAGAAATTGTGGGAAGGGGGATGTGTAAAAATTGTGCTTGAAGGCAGTTTAAAAATTTTTGTTGTTTACTAGAGGGACAAAGCAAGGAAGAGTTTAGGTAAGGGACAAAACTTCACTGGGAATCATTAGTAATTGCAGCCGAGGTAACATGGCAGATGTTTCCATGAACTAAGAGATTGTTACCTACTCAAAATTTCACTATTCTTTCCTTTTTCAACTTTTCAAACATAATTCTATTTCTATTTTTATAGCAAGCTGTCTTAATCACAGTCACGTTTTTATATTTTACTGAACATTTTTTTTTAGTGATTATGAAGTTCCAGATGAACGAAAAGTTCTCAGTTTCTTCATTGATGGCTTTTCATCTTCATTCTTTTCTGACTGCTGTTTTTAAAGAGTAGTACATGGAAATGTTCAGTTTGGTCTGCTTCATTCAGCAAAAAAGCAAGACCTTGCTTTCAGAGAAAATGGAATTTCTCACATAATTATTTGATTCCAATAGATGGTACTTTTAGATGACCACATCCTGTAACAGCACAGGTGATACAACTGGGAAAACTTGAAACAGTGGGTAACATCTGGTTGGACTATGCTGTGTTGTGGGTGGGATTTACTGACATTTATGCTCTAGCCTGTGATGCAGTAGCTTGTGTGGAAAGCTGGAACAAGCAGCAGAGTCTTTTACTCTTCCCAGACAGATCAGTGCCTGGATAGCAAATACTCCATGTTTTTTTCAAACTAGAAACTCAGTAGCCAGACCCCAAAGACTCTTATGGTTCAGTATACACAGCAATAAATAAATCCTGTTCTATATTAAATGGGTTATTGTTAACTTACTACACCTTAGTCTTTTTTGTAGAGTTTCTCCTTGGGATTTTGTAACTTCCTCGTATTAGTGATGAAAGGGATCAGAAGAAGTATCGCTTACTTTTGTGCAAACTAGAAAGTCTTCCCTCTGCAAACTGGAAAGCGTGAGGCGATTGATATGTACTAACTTCCACAGTACTTAGTGCTGGGCACTTGCAACATCATCAGTTGTAAAAAATATTTCAAGATCCTTCCTCCCTATGAAAATTCACATTAAAAGTTGGGTCTCTGTCGGCCTTCAGCTGAACTCCAGATACCTCCTTCCATGTGTTGTCATGTGGGGAAAGCTGAGGTGTTTGAAGTTCTGTAGAAGCTTTGATAAGACTTCTTTTCTTCTTGCATGCTTTCAGAGCTGGCCTTTGTACCTGCAAGATGGAGCTGCTAGTTCTTGCTATTGTCATCTTTCTACTTCATTTGAAACCAAACAAATAGGTGATTAAAACTAGGCCTTCTCTTCTCCTGTGCTACAAAGGGTCTTAGGCGGTACTATGGTCCAATTTATTTGCATCATACAGATAAAAAATGTCGATGCAATGAGCTGGATAAAATTGTAAAAATACTTGATGGTGGGGAAACAAGTACCAAAAATAATCCACATTTGAAACTGTCACAAAACGTGGTATGTTAGCAGTACTTAATCAAGATCAGGAAGCAAAACAGTTCATTTCTCTGTAAGCTATCAAATCCTTCTGGTAAGTGACACTTCAGAAACATTCTACAGCTTCGTAACTGGCTGACTTAATGTTTTACATGCAGGAAAGATGGCTAGAACAGCACTAATCAGCAGAATAAGTTGGTTTCATAGTTGAGCTTTGGTGAGGTGTTAGATTGTGTGGGTAGCGTTTATAAAAGCTTTCTCACTTTTAATTCTGTAGCAAAGATGACTGTCTGCTTCACAAATTAATAATATTTTCCTTTCTCTCATAATGCCAAACTAATTCATTGTATCATATTGTATTATATGACTATTTGTCTGGTCTTCTTTTTATAGTACTCTCTCACTAAGATGAAACACCTCTTAAGCTCTTTTCCCTCTTCATCTCTCTGCAATAACATAGAATCATTATTATTATTTTACCAATAGGTCCAAACTCATGTTATTCCTTCTCTCTTATGTAAGCCACAGAGACATATCTGATGTAAAAAAATTCCTCACATTAATGTCATCATTTATACTGCAATTTTCAGAAAAACTGTTATTTTTTATCATGTTTTTACTTCATATTTTATAACTAAAAAAGACCAGGCTTCCACACACTTTCATTAAATACAGCAATTGCTTTACTGTCACTGGTCACAAGGAAGGTGTGGTTCTTTCATGGGAGTTGACAGAGAAGCTTCACTGGTGCTTCAGGTGCCTCAGTCAGAAATACACCTTAAGCAGTTGCTTTATGTTTCCTAGAAGGAGGGCATTACCTATGCTAAGTGTGTGCATCTGTTTTCTTGGTTTATTTTCCAGTGCTGGATGCTCCAGAGGACCTGATCGCTTGTGTCTCATCCAACAAATCCCTGAACTAGAAGGGGATGCCGGCTGTGTCTTACCCAGGGGGTGGATGACTTCCAGGAGAGGGAACAACCTGCACAGCACCCATGGAAGTCAGGTGGCAAAAGGAAGAGGCTGCAGGAAGTGAGAGAGAGTCAGCCTGTCTGCACACAGCGTGAATGGCACCTCCAAACGTGGCACCTTTTGAAATGGCTCTCCCTCAAAAAGTTGATTTAGATTCAGCAACATGGATGCTCTTGGTTTACTTTTCAACACGCAGAACATGAAACACTCAGCACCTAATCTGCTCTAAAGACATGAAGAACTTGAATTTAATAACCTCTTCCACTCAGTAAATATGTCAATATTTATTTTGGCAAAATTTTGTGTATAGAAAGATTGTGTAAAAAAAGAAATTTGCTGGTATTTTTACATCAAATACTTGGACTTCATGAAATAGTGTTTAACTTTATATTTAACTATATCAAACTTATAACAAAAGAACTCTTTTTGCCAAACATAAAATTATTTTTTCTCAACTTCCTAGTTCATCAAAATTTCAGATTTTCAGTTTAAAACTAAATTTAAGTCTAGTCTTTGCAGAAGAATAGAAACTACGGACGTGAGTGTTAAACCTGTAAAGAAAAAATATATTGAAGCTTTAATATAAAAAAATCCAGATTAGTCCAAATGTAGCAAAACCTCTTGTGTTGATTTTCCCACCTTACAATTAAACCAGAAGTGTTCTGTGTTATTTGTGACATTTGAGTGGCTAATGAAGGTCCAGTTACTTTGCAATAACTAGTCAGCCTTTTTTCGTCTGATTATGCTATGGGCAATTACGACTGTATGGTTCCAAGTTCAAGTCATAGTTTTGAAAAACAGAACTTTAGATGCTGGCAGTTAGACCTATCTGGGTCTTTCTAACTAACTTAATCCTTTCTTTACTTGATTTAATTGCCAGGGAAGCCAGTATATGGATTAAAAGCATTGGCACATACAGCCAACTATCAGATTCACACTAAAAGCTTGTTCATGTGGCTTTAAGCTCGTGAATAAGTCACAAAATCTTACTTGTCATGTAATAGTAACAATATGGTAAAGTTTAGTGAAATGTTTAGGTGCAGCAGAAAGCTGTCCCTGCACCAGAACTGGAAGAACAAAAGCTGGAAATAGCCTGTTGCATGTGAAGCATGTAGTGTGGGAAAGTAGATTTAGGATTGAAATCTATTAAACATATACAATAAAATATGGTAATCTAAAAATATGCTTATGAAATATGCATAACTCTATATTGAGTATGCCTGGAGGCTTTCTTTGCTACCTAAACCCACACTTTATTACAAAAAAACCTCTTGAGAAAACCTGTCACTTATTCAGCAACACATTATCTTGACACTATTCTGAAGTAAAACCTAAAAATTATCAGAAAATCAGTGTTGCCACTTTCTGTCTAGAAAATATTTCCATGTTTTGCTAAAGTGCTACTTTCAGCTTTTTCAGCATGGAACTGATGCATTGATGATATGCGATAACTAGAGATCCCTTGGTCCTTTTGTAATAAAATGTTTAAAAAGAATACCCCAGCAAAATTTCAAATTAAGAGATTTTACAAGCTCTGCAGAGTCCTCTTTAGTTCCTGCCTTGATTTCTTCTTAGGTATGTATGAGTACAAGGCTGACACTTTCCAGTGAGGAGTGAGTTGATGCAATTAGTCACCTTCAGTTAACTAGAATTGTCCAGATAGCTCATACAGAGAATGCTCATTATTGAAAAGCCTCTGTGCACGTATACACATGCGTGAATGCAGCAATTAAACCATGCATGCCAAAACTTTCCTTGGGTCCAAGTAACACTTCATGTTCAGCACCAGAGACAGGAGGGAGAAGAGCCACTTGCTCAAATGCTGTGGAACTGCTGGGAAGTTAGACACACACTTTGGTGTCTGATCTGACACCGAAGGCAGGAGCATGCCTGGAGCACTGACTATCCTCACTCTCTGCCCTTTCAGTGGAAAACTTTGAAGGCTGGCAGACCTTCTTGATGTCTACTGATAATTTGTGAAAGATGGCAATTTTGTACTGATACAGATTGGGAAATTCTTATCTTGAAAGTTTGCAAGTTTAATAGCAAATGCACTAATATTTTGTTTGTTGCATTAAAGTCTTTTGAGATTTCTAAAGAGGATATGCCATTACCAACACTGTCCTGTTACAGCATGGATCAGCAGCAGACTTAGTAACCAGTACTGTGAATCTATCTTGCAACAGAGCTAGGAATCACTGCTTTCAACAATTTTCAGACACTTAAACATCCTTTACCCAGCAGATTTTTATGACAGAAGGAACAGGTTGTTTAAGGATCAAAACCAACAAGCACCATTCTTTTATATGCAAGATAGATCTCTGATCTGAAAACCTTATCAATGATTTAGGTGCTGCCACCTACCAAGGATTAGTATTTTGAATGTGTTTCTGGCTGGAGTTTTATCTGTGCTGGTAATACTGTGTTTAGCTTTTCTTTCCCCTTCCCAAGTCACACACATACTGCAGTCATGCATCTTATTTGTACTGTTTGTAAGTAGTTAATCATGAAGTTTCATAGCTCATCTTTTTGAAACTGGCCAACTGTGCAGCAGCCTGTGCCCTTGGCTTCCAACCCTGCTGCAATCACTGTTAATTCACTGGGAATACCAAAAGACTCTCAGTTCTACTGATGCCTAACAGAAGAGCACAGCAGCAGTAACTCTTTATTTCATATGTGGTAAGATTATTATTTGCAATAATCAGGAAGAGTACAATATAAATTAATACGAAAAAAAGAGGACCTGATCTACAGTGTCTGTAGGCATCATTCAAGACCAGACAGAGCAGGCAGGAAAAAAAAGGTGGGAATGATGTTAGAAGACACAGTAGCAGCTGTCCACTTCCCAGCAGTGCCCAAGAGCAGATGGCAGGGAAGAGTATATAATCAATGACAGCATGCTATGAAACCTTCCCAAAATACTGTTCCAGCCCTCCTTCACCAGCAGCTCAGGAACTTCAAAGGGTGGTGAATTTGTCCTCAACAGCCTCAAGGGATTTCTCTTCCATGAATTTACTCTGTCACTTTTTGAAGCCCTGTGGACTTTTGAGTTCACATAGACAAGGATGATTTGCTGTTCTGTATTACAGAAGAAATGGAAGAACTCAAAGCAACACAAACAGCCTTGAAAAACAGTGGGAAAACCTAGATAGACCAAAGGGGATCTCTAGGGTAGTTTTCAAAGTCTGGAAACAATGAATTGTTTCTTTTCATAGTGGAAAGCCAGTTATGTTTCCCTATCAACTAGAACAATTTGTACCTGTCTGATATAAAGCTAATAATAAAATTGCCACTTTCTTCTCTGTAACCACTAGCACTAATCATCTACTTCTGAAAACGTAACTAGAAGGAAAGATGCAAATAGCCAAATACAATTTTTCCCCTTCAACTATTTTTCTTCATCAAGCAAAAGAAGCACCAAAACAGTCAGTCATTCAAGAACTACAGAGCCTTCACTGATGTCACTAGAAAACATGGTGTAACCACAGAACCACAGCAACCCAATGAGAAGTAGAGTGGTGTGACTGGCTTACCTTTTTTTTTTTTTTTGGTTTTTTTTTTTGTTACAGCTTTTTTCTTACCTAGCAGGGAAGGGAATCACCAATGGCTTGTGGAGGTACATGCCAATCAATATAACATGAATCCATGGTCTTGTAACAACAGAATCCTATATTTGTTGATTGCATGTGCAGCAAGACACCCAGCATAAAAAGTAACACATTTGTACCTTCACCATCACACTGTGATCACCAACAAAACAATGCTTACAGATTTCTGGATCACAAAAAGCTCCATTCCTGGCCTGGCAGCAAAGCAAGGCAGCTTCCAGCCGGAAGGTGATTCCTGAGGAATTCTGAAGTTAGATTTGTGAACAGTACTACCATTAGCCCCAGATGCTAATGTAACAATAATGTTTAGCAGCAGTACCAATACAGTGAGAACAGAGAATCACCAATTTCCATCTTTTCTGACAGTCATCTAAATTCATGCGAGTATAAATGCAAAGGCTGTACCAGTTGAGAATAAAAAATAAAAAATCAGAGGTCAAGTATCTTACCTCAGATAAGTATCCATTGATGGGTGCCTAGTGAGGAATGTAACATGAGGAAAGACATATGGTAATGCTATCCTGAAAGACTCTCATAACCTACAAAAATTTTCAGGTTGAGCAATTGTCTGATTCTGACGAGGAGACAGAAATCCAGGATTCTGTAATATCTATAGAAACAGTATGGACACCTCTATTTCCCCAGCTTCACTATGCCGCAACAGGCTCCAGCTGGCTGCTTGACTTCTACTCTGGACATGGGTGTGCTTTCCTGCGGTTCAGTCAGGATCATGTGAGGATACAGACCCAAATGAAGCATTACTGGGGTGATGACAACGAAAGACCCCTAAGCAAACATTCACTTTTAATGACCAGCAAACAAAGAGTGGAGATCAAAGAGACCTAGTGTGAAAAGCATGTTCTTTTCAGTCAGTCGTGGGCAAGCAGGGAACTGCACATTCCTACACAATGTTGTACATCTGCCCAGACCAACTTAATAGTAGCTGGAAACAGCTTAGGCTGAGCAGAGCTTGCTGAGGTTTTATTCTGAGCACAAGGGTGTATTAGCTACTGGGGAGTTTGCCTGAATGTAACTAGATACTTCCTGAGTTCAGGCTGATACTGTGATCCTGTTAAAGCTGGTTTGGATATTCCACCCTAAACTGTATTGAGAGTGCACTAGAGACACAGGGCACCTAATCAAGACATGAGCCTGGTAACAGCAGAGCTCGTTCTTTTTGCTCCAGTGCTGTGTCTCCCTGGAGCAGAGACAAAAGTCAAATCACCAGAATATCCTATGGTGATCTGCAATGTGATCACTGTGGTTGAAGTCACGTTTTAGAGTAGTCATTTCAATCACATGTTTTCTAGAGAATATAGATATCTGATTTCTATTTTTTGCTCGTTGTCACTCTAGTTATTACTGCAAATTCTTTTTCGTGTGGTGACAGCATCGAAGCTAGCTGAAAGAAGTGTGCCTAGACTCCTCCCTTACAGTGAGATCCTGAAGGCTTTAAAGCTCTGGTTCACTGGGTTTAAAGTACTCTGGGACAAATAGCAAACATGTCAGAAAGGTTTATAGTCTACTCCCATCCTCTCTCTTGCAGGAGACAATTTTGTCCCAGGTTTAAAGTTGGTTAACTCAGTTATTCTGAGTGGCAGCAAACTGCCGAGTTCTGTGGGCCTCGGGGGATTCCTCTCACTCTTTACTATAGCACCTCTGAGACTGCATCAGCCACACATTTGTAGTGATGCCCTGAGAAATGACTTCTATTCAAACTCCATTACCTCTCGGTCTTTCCTGGCCTGCCGGAAGGATTGTTTTTACACCTTGTTCGTATCAAATTAGCAAGAACAATGTTCAAATACCTACAAATGTTCAAATACCTACAAAAAAGACGAAGCCCGCTTCTCAGCTACGACGCTTTCAGAACCTCCTGAGCCCTAAGAAACCTGTTCTGTCCCTCCAAGCACAGGCATTGGCGACCCTGACGTTGCACTGCTCTCTGCTGTGCGATTTCAGAATTTCTTTCTGATTTAAAAAAACCCTAAACCCCTTTAAACTTAAAGTCACCTGCACGAGCAAAGGCTGATGTGGGATTCTAGGAAACCACAGAGAGCAGTCGTACCTTCGTGAGGGCCGATGCGGGGCCGTGCAGGGTGACCCTAAAGGGCTGCACTGCAAGCCAGGAGTTCGGCTGTGCCGAGACCGGGCTGAGGGCGAGCCCCCCGTGTGGCACTGGCTGCATGGGACGGCCCCGTCCCCACGGCCTGGCCCCATCCGCACGGCCTGGCCCCATCCGCACGGCGGTGCCGGGCGATGCCTCCCCGCGCTCCGCCTCAGCCGGCCGGCCCGCAGCGCCCCCGCGCGGCCGCAGAGCCGCAGAGCCGCCCGGGGACACGGGGCTCGCCGCGATCCGGCGGCTCCGCTGCAGGGCCGGGCTGGGCGGTCACCCGGGGCTACAGCGCTTTCGGCCGGGGGGCAGCAACACTGCTTCCCCCGTGTCACAGCGTCCAGGCGAGCTCAGCCTGAAAGGCAGCTCTCGGAAGCCTCTCCTGCAGAAGGGGAAAAAAGCCCTTCACCGGCCCCTTGCGGCAGGAGCCCGGAGCTGACACTGCAGGGGTACCCAGGTTTGGTTGTCTTTGCTCTGGCACCCATCAGAGTGCGGCTGGACGGAGCGAGAGATCTCACCTTTGCAGGTGGGAGTACTGCCTTCGGTAGCATTGGCCTGCATGTACAAAGAACTTTGTTCCAAAGCTGTAACCTGTGAGATTCTGAATGACAGACACAAAATAAAGGAGACTTAGTTACACATTTGTGATTTCATTTTTTACTCCCCAAATCCATCAAGGCCTGGGCTGTCTAAGCCTAGCTCCAGTTAACCACTAACAACAATAGTGAAATCTGTCTTGGACACGCTTGAGAGACAGGGTTTCCAAAAGCAGTTTAAGTCAGCTGGGAAAAGCATGTGTGTGTCTCCAGCCACTTTAGTGTTTCTGGAAGTCCAAGACAGGGTTGTGCTGCTTCACCCATCCTTGCAGTTTTCAGCAAAACTTTTTTTCTGTTATCTGCAAGAACGCATCACAACTTTGGTGACTGTTTCTGTTGCAGAAAGTTTCTCTTCGTTACACTGCCAAGGCACTGGTAGCAAGAGTTTACCTTTAAAAGTAATCACAACAATGCTGAGATAAAAACCACACCACAAACCCCAAGCATCACCACAGAATGTGGCTCTTTCCATCCTAACTCCTCAAAGGCAGCCGACCAGATAACCACATAATAGGTGTGCCCACCCTACTGCAAGCTTTGAAAGACTTCAGGTGTGAAAATTTTACAAAATGTGTATAATTTGTTACTGTCACACCTAGAATAACTTCCATGGTCACCCAGCACATCCACGTATATCTGTCATGCACAGCTCCCCCTAGTGCCAGGCACTAGCAGTCTTGGTCTCCAGGTTTGCACTTCACTTGGGTTTAACATATTTGCCATCTGTTCTGAAAGACCTCCTTTCCAAACCTAGATATAAGGGGCCTTGTAAAAAAGTCCCACTCAGCAGCATGCTGGCCATAGGGAACTGCAATGGCTTCAGAAGATACCCTCCTCCTTCTGGAACACTGCCCATGAACATAGGCCATCTACAACCCTTGTATTTTCCTAAAAACCTCCTGCACACTCTGGCATATGCCAGTGAAAAGTACCTGCTGCTCACAGTCGTCTTCCTAGTACACCTCGGAGGGCAGGAGCATGGGCATTACGTTTGTTGTTGTTGAAGACAGTAAACCTTCCCCAGCCACCCTGTGGGTCTGCAGTCCACATCAACATGCACATGAGCCTCACTGGGCCCTCTCTATCTACACCCCACATCCTGAAGAAGTGTTCAGCACCTCTTTTAGGTAACTGTGTTGCTGGAGGGACAGGGCTGGATACACAGAGCCATAGCAGTTCCTATGATCAGATGGAGACATTCTTTTCCTAGGTGGCTCTCAGTTGCCTTGAGTCAGCTGGTCCAAAATATTAGTCCCAGGATCTGAAGAGGCATTTAGAATCGTAGAACAGTTTGGCTTGGAAGTGACCTTTAAACACCATCTAGTCCAGCAATAAGCAGTCCAGACATCTTCAGCTAGGTCAGGTTTTTTCCAGGGAGGGGGCATCTACTGCCTCTCTAGGCAACCTGTTTACACTTGACCGAATTTGCCACTTAGCACCTGTCGACTGAATTTATAGGTCAATGCCCTTGTAAGCCTTAGAGCTGGGCTAAACTCCTTAACATAGTTTTTTTCCCCTTCTTTTAGGAAACTCAATGACAAATATTCTCAAGCATCATCCAAAGGGAAAAAAAAATCCAAACCCCAAAAAGAAGTGATTAATGGGGTAACCAAACTTGTATCAAGGAAGCAAAGCCCCACACAGTCCTACCCCAAAGGGGACTGTCTCATTAGATCTGCTCTGCAGGGAGGTGTTTGCCTGGCTGCTGAGCTGGCTGAGCCGAGCCCCAGTTGCCTCTACTGGCACATTGATGGAGAAAATATTACAGCATGCCCACAGGCCTGGGGGAGCGAGGAGACCGATATATCAGCAAAGGAGGCATCAGAACAAATGAGGGAGCACATGAGCTGCATTTCAGCTGAAATCTCTACATCCTGAATGACTGCAGCTTGTTTACACACCTAATGGGGAGTGGTGCAGATGGGAAGTGGGATTTAAAGCCATCACAGAACTTTAAAAATAGCACAGTGAAAGTCATTGTTCCCCTTCTCAATTAGGAGGACAGGAAATGAAAAACCAAGTGTAGAGGCTTTCTGCTTCAGCCCTGAGGGAATGACCCAGAGTCATGAGAATATAGGCCAGATATTGAAGCAAAGAATGAGAAGCAGCAGGAGACAATGGAATATAATTTATGTGGATAGATTGTAGCAGTCTCTACAGAAAGAATTGCAAAACATTCTATGGAGAGACTATTGCTGTGGGCAACTGGGTGAGCAGAAGTGGAAAACTGCTGGTGAGATGGAATAAAATTCTTCACTCCACCTTGGTTTCACAGTGGACCATGCAGTATCATTTCCCTAACATGGACATTGTTTTGAGTGCCAACAGTAATTATGCGATTAAACAGAGCAAAGAAAAATATACATCATACACACAGGGAAATTCTTTGCTATGTCCTTGGGGAAACTGCAGAAGTGTTGTTTTCCAAGTTACTTGGAGTCAGAGGGGAGAAGCACTGAAGACTGTGTAGTAGAGAACACTGGTGTATGGACCAAGGGATGAACAAGCCCATTTCTCTTTGGAACTCAGTGTATCACTGAATGCATTTTTAAAGGCATGAAAATTCACATAAGGATTTTCCAGTTTGTAAACAGTCAGAAGCAAGATGATGGGAAGCAAAGGAGATTATCACTATAGGGTAGCATTAGGAGTAGGACATGAAGAAACACTAGGGCATGGGGTGAAGGAAAAGCTACATTCCAGACAGGAATGTAGGGTGAAGGGAAACTACTGCTTGAGGAGCAGGGTATTCAGGGACTGGGGGACAGTCAGGTTGGAGGAGGAAAGAAGTCAGCTCTGAGAGACATAGGTAGATGGGAGAATGAAAATCAAGACGGAGAAGAGAAATGAGCGAGATGGAAAAAGGAAACACGTGTTTGTGAGCAAAAATAGTTACAGTTGTAGGAAGCCTGTGGAAACAGACTACTTGTTCCAGGTGTTTAACTGTAACCAACTGTGGTATTTAGAAGAAACACTTCAAAATTGTGGTAACAATGTCTTTGTGAAGTAGGTAAGTGCTGACAGGGGAGAGAAGCAAAGATGGAAAGACTGAAAGGCAGAGGAGGAGTCTCTGTTGGTGGGGGACTAGAAGGGGAGCATCCCTCACACTGGGTGCAGAGCTTGACTTTGAGTGTCTTCGCTTGTGAATATGTGCTGTGAGTGCCCCTGGCTCTGCCGGCTCATCAGCAAATACACTTGGAATCACTGTTTAGATCAAACTTCAGAGTGCTGTCAAATGTACTGCAAAGTATTCTCTGGGCTCGACCCTTTTGAAATAAAGGGGTCAGTGTGTTCTAGCCATCCCAAGTGCCAAGAAGCAGAAAAGGAGAAGGTGTAATTGTAGACTTGAAGCTATAATTCTAGTAAAGAGAGAGGACTTGACATATACAAACTGGACAGTGAGACTTTCTTCAGTTGTTTTATTGAGATGAATACCAGCCAAGCTATGCTCCTAGCTATTATTCCCCCAAAAGTGAAATAGATGTTTTAATCATCTCTGTCTTGGTGTAACTGATATGGTCATAGGGAGGGAGGGAGGGAAGGAGCAAGTTGCTCCAAAAGAAATATATTGGTTTAAAAAAAAAATCCTCTCTAACAAAATTACTTTCCTAACAAAATGTTTAATTTTTTTAAGAAAGACAACAAATTTTGGAGCCCTAACAATACTGATTTGGTTTAAAGCTTGTTTTCATAAAAAAGTAGCCAAAACTTTGCACATGGAATACATTCCCCTACACCTTTATTGGCCTTCCCAGTCAGTGATAGGCTTTGTAGGACTCAATCTCTGGTGTGTGTTGTCACCATGCTCTCCCAAGGATGTGCATTGGGGTACTTGACCCATGATTCTCTTCCACCCTTAATTCTCTGCAGCAGCAGTTCTTTTTACTATAGGCCTTTCCAGGGACCACTCTTAAGTTTATTTGGGGGGCAGTAAAGGTCAGGTCCCAGGAGAGGGTTTGTCTGTTCCTTCAGCACTTCCCATTAGCTTTTATAGCGGATGAAAAAGATGATCCTACCTGGAACCTCAGCACATCACAACATAGTCTATAACTTCACAGGCGAATCTCAGGAGTCGGATGTATGTTTTGTAGGTGTATCATTGTTTGAACCTCCATATACTTTTGGGCTTTAGAATTAAAAGCATACTGCAGAAACTTTCTCTACTTGGAGTTACTTAATTTTGGCCCCAGAAACTTGAGCTGAAAATTTAGATTAACACCTGATTTGACTTAGTTTTACTTCTGACTGTTATTTTTAAAAAGGCATAGATTTGCAGGGCTTTGGTAAGATTTGAAGAAAGTAAAACTCTGCCAATGTCCATGTGAACAGATCTTTAGTGGTAATAATGAAAGGCATTAAATCACTTTTTGAAGAAGAGTAAACCAAAATATGAGGATTTACTTACACAGTATAAAGTAGCAGTGAATCTGTAACACAGTCCCATTATTTTCCAATTATTTGACCATTACAAGAACTCAACCCCAGCAGTGTCTGTCAGGCACCACTAGCAGTCCTTTGTGTTTTTTCTTCATGCAATCAAAAATGCAAAGTTCATTCCTCTAATATATGAAACATTATTTAGAAGCTGTTTTTCTTGCATATTTTCTGCACTAAAATTAGTATTATAGACATAAATAAGCAGTCAGGACTAAAAGATTGTAGAACATGTTACAAAGGGTCCTAAAACATTACCAGGATAAAGACGGATAACAGGCCAGGATAGAGTGTGTTGCACAAAGGCAAGGAAGAGGGAAGGAGAGAACCTTTTGACCTAAAACCCTAGGGCAGATCTCCTCTCACAGAGCCACATGAAGTTTCTGATGAAACTTCAGGCAAAACAAGCCTGATCTCCAGAATGGAAGTCATGCTGCAGTGAACCTTTCAAAAGTCACAGGGTCGAAGGGATCTTTCTGCAATTTGGCCATGTTCTTCCTATGAATTTCAGGACCAGGACACATGAGAGACTCCTACCCCACTAACCAGTGGTTTCCACATAGAGCAAGACCATTAGATATGTAAAACCAGTTGAAACCGATGGGGAGAAAGCAGGTTGCCCGTTACAAATATGTATGTACTGTAAGTTAATAGTAGTTGCTGACCATGGGCCATCTGCAGAAGTCTACTGTAGATGACTGCAGCCTCTATTGTGATAGACTTTACCAGAAACCAGTCTTTGCAAAGTGAACATCAAAAGTAATATCAGAAAGTCTTTCATCCTCCTGTCTGTGACAGCAAACCATTAGGTAGGAAAAAAAAATAAAGCATTAAACCAGGTATGTGCAACAGCTAATGCTGACATAGCTAAAATGGTCAGGGGACAAATGTTAAATTAAAAAGTCATTCTGATTATCTTACAGTTCTCCCCAGAGCCCACAAACCACTTCCTTTGCTACCCATGTGTTCTTCCCCATCTTCACAGTAGACAGAAGGCTGGTGCCTCTGTGTCAGGCAGGCATGAAGGCAGTTGCTGTAACTTTCTGTGTCCTCTACTTTCAGTTTGAAGCGCTGTATGGTGAGTAACATTTTGGATTATTCTCCTTGCAGTAGGTGTCTCTATAGAATATAACTTAGCCAACGATGGGAGACAGTAGATGAGGCATGATAGCAAGGGGTTGGAGGAATAAAGGTAAATGAAGGGTATTGGCTGCAAAAAGACTGCTCTCAACTTCAGTATCACTAGAGTTGGTGGGAAGAGGATTCCTGCTAGCATAGGACATTTGCTCTGAAAGGAAAAAGTAGTTTTCATTGTTTATGTTCTTTAGCTCATCTGCTCAGTGTTACCCTTTAGCTGTTGAGATTGCAGTGCTCCAGCCAGCTTCCCTTGATGGATATAAGATCTCATAGCAGCATGACAGTGAATAATAAAGAGAAACAAAGTTATCAATATTAAACTTGCTCTCGTTTGGGCAGGGAATTTTTATACAACGAAAAATGTATACGGCACGGAAGAGTAGATGAGATCATTTTGGTGCAGGCTTGAAACACAGATTTAAAAGGAAGCATAGAATTCCTATGCTGTGTTTGGGAATGTGGACAGTGACAGCACCAATCTCAGTCCAGCCTTAAACAGAGATGTAGCATTCAATGTTTTGTCCCAGCTGTGCAAAGTAAAATATCACAGTTTTACCTGCAACCTCCCTGAAACCCACATATTAATGGGTCAGCATGGAAATACAGATAATAACAGATTAAGAAGAGTCTTTTTTTCCATTCATATTCTGTCCAAGGATTTGGTATGATACATCATATTTAGTGCACACGGTTATTAAGCACCATGTAAATATGCTCCTTTGATGGTCATGCCAAGGGCTATTAAATATTTGTTTATGAAATTCTAATGAAAAGGGATAGAATTTAAGTACTCCTGAGGTTTCAGGAAGAACTTCAGCTTTCCTATAAATAAAAACTAATTTTCAGCTCTTTAGGTAATGCAGATACATTTTTGAAGGCTAATTAATATATAGACAGCATGCTGAATTTTCAGATAGAATGAAAAGATGGGGGAAATCACAAGAAAAAGTAATTGCAATCGGTATCTCTAAAGGAAGTTCTCCTTGGAAAGTTGTTCCTAAATCTACTAACAAAAAATCCTTTCAGTTTGGTTACTTCTCACCTAGTCAATTTAGCACAAATACCTGACCAGTATGTTTTTACACATGACTGAAGCTAACTAGAAAGCCCTTCCTTGTGGGAAGAAATAAACTGTAATTTTAATGGTGCAAATAATTGTTCTGTCTGATGCCAGCATTTGTCCCTTCCTTCAAATATGGAGGGTAGGATTTGGGCAGGGGACTGGACAAAGGAGATGACAAGAGAAAGAGACTGCGTGTAAGCAGAAATTGTATCTCATGTTTTTTGTCTTACAGTGTTCTCAGCATAACTTGTGACCTCTGGATGTAAATAGGTCACAGGAGGTAATATATATGTGTGCATGTGTGCATTATGATTTGATAATCCAATTGTGATAAAGAAATTGCTCACAAGAGCAGGGAGCCTCTCTGTTGCTCACAGAGAAACACAGGCAATGGGATTTTGTAGTACAGAGCTGGAGGTAGGATTCCATAGCACTTGAAGCCCTTGCTATGAAACACTGCACATGAGCTTTGGCACACCAACATCTGCAAAGCGTTATCACTCTTCACCCACGGATCTCCTGTTATCAATACAGCAGGAAACCATGTAATTTTTTAGAAGGGCTTCTGAAATATTATCAACTGGCTGTTCTTTCCATGGTATGATTTACATGAATTTCAGTATTTCTCACCATAAGTTATACCATAGAAATATTTCAGATTAAAGATGGCTTCCTAGAATAAATCGGGCCATTACTGCTTTGCCCACAAGCACTCCTTCCTCACTTAATCCTGGATCTTGAAAGATAGAAATGTGTTAGTTTTAGGCATATGACTAATGACACTAAATTGACAGCGTCATCTTTCAGAGTGCCTTGGAAGTTTGAAACTATAGCAACTTAAAAACTATGTGCAGTTTTAGTATGCATTTAGTATGAACAAAACAAATATGTTTGTTTTAAAGGGCAGGGTCTGTGATTTCCTTGCTCATCTTCAGAGGCAAACACACACAAGTGAAATTATGCTTGTTCTTTTTATCAGCTAGTTAGTTGTCTGAGAGCTGGGGCAGATCACACAAACAGCAAGAAAACAAAGTAACATTATTCTATTCTCCTGGCCTAAACCCCAAGCTTGAAAAGTGATTGAAAGTGGTTTTTAAACTTCTGTTAGGACCAAATTTTGTAATGGATTGGTGGTGTTTTCAAATAGTGCTGGGTCTGCCAAAGAATAACTAGAAAGCTCAAAATTGCAATCCCATTAAAATGAAAATAACACACTTTCCATTGGCCTCAGTATCCAAGCACACTACCATAGAAATTCCCAAACTTCTGCCAAAAGGTTTTCCTGCTGCACTAAAGATGAAATTGAGGTGGAAATGTACATGACTGTTAATACACTTATACCTAAATGTACACACACGCAAGCTCTCCTTCAGAGCTTAACATAACAAGATGTAACTTTCATACGCATGTTAATATCTTTGATTTTTATCTAAACAACAATATTTGTCTTGGCACTCTGCTTCACATCAGGTGAGCCAGGAACAACTTCTTGCAACTCCACAGCATGACACTGCTAGGAAACAAACTAAAGATTTGTTTCCTCTTTTCTCAAACTTTTATATGCAATCAAATAATCTTTTTATATGAAAATAACAAAAAGGAATCTAACAGCCAAAACTAAGCATTTTTACTGCTGAAACAGTGAAATTCTTCTGTTCAATTTCAACAATACCATAATGTAGACTTCTATTCACATATTTTTGAGGTAGAATTAGGGAGAATTAGTCAGGGAATCTCTCAATACTACTGGATGTTTAAACCCCAGGTTTCCTGTCTCACATCCTACTAAATGTACATTCATTCTGACTGGAGCTTAGCAAGAAACATCCCAAATGTGTCCAGCCATTAACAACAGAGTGCTACAGGTCCATATGATTACCTAGGAATGAATGGGTACAAATGGGGACAGAAGATCAGCAGTCAGGCACAGGGAGGGGGAATGAGCAATTTCTTAGTATTCAGCAAGTGCATTCAAATTAGGAGCTGATGCACAATAGCTAGTGAGTTGGAAATCTAGATCAGCTCTCACCCATTGTGGTCATCCATGTAGACAATTTTGTGTTTTAATCTCAGGCACTGTTAATCTAATTCTAAAATATGCTGCTTTTATCCTATGCTAAGCACACTCTTCTCTACAGCCACTTGTTTCAGAGGAATACTAATTGCATCACATTTACCAAAATGCTCATTCAGAGAAATACTTTACTGAGTGTTCCTTGAAAACAGTCATTTTAGGCTTCTGGGTTGGAGAGAATACAAAACAATCTTTCAGCTTGCCACAAGGTCACATGAACTAAGTGCTTAATGACCTCTCTCTGCCCTTTTTTATTAAAAACAAGGATTAAAACCATGATCTCTGACAAACATTTTAACCCACATGGTATGAAAGGGCAATTTCATTAGCTAACAGTGAAATTGAACTATTCTCAGAGACAGAAAACAGATCTGAAGTTGTTACTTTAGTGCTCAGAGTAGGGTTGTCCCAGGCTCCTCTGGGACATCAAAGGAATATGGCACCACTTGGCTCTATAGCTGCCCTGACAGAGTCAGCATCTGCCTTTCCTCTCAGATGACTAGTGACAAAGGTAGAGGTTTCAACTCCAGGTAGCTGCTTCTCAAAAGTATCAGATAAGTTTATGCATTGATCATGCTCCCTAACTTCTGCTGTACATTTTTTTCCTCCCTTCCCTAAATAATTTGTTGAGTGTTTGGCCTAATTTTAAAGGTATGTGTTACCGAACTACAGGATGTCAAACTACAGAGCATTTAAAATGACCTTTATCTCAAATGCTGTTCTCATAGCAACTGTTTTCTTTCATCATGCAACATATAAGTCATCAAGAATTATTTCTTTATTTGACCATTGCTTTCATCTTTTCAGACTATATAAAATTTTAATGGCTTGCACTTTCTGTCTGTGCCTTCAGTGGCTCTTGAGCTCTATTTCACTGTAGCTTGGCAAGCTGCGTGTTTTCTCTGTTTCTTATCTTCACACCAGTGGTACAAGATGTTAAATACCTTGTCTGTTACCATATACTTAAGTAATAGTCCTGAAAGAAGTACAGATATCAGAACTGTCAGAGAATTAGATAAGGGTGCTGACTGTACACAGCAAACCAGGAAGAATTTGATGACTAGGGAAAAGGTAAATCAGCCAAGAAGGGATAACAGTTTTTACTGCTCTCTAACTGAGCATTGCAAAGTGTCTTCCAGAAGTCCATTAGCTTCTGTGTCACACTAAAGGTATCTTAAATGAGTATCGTTCATTTCAGTGCCCTTGCCAATGACAGTAACTGAGAAGCAAGAATTCAAAAAAGGAAAAAAGCATGAACACTAAAAGACTGAAGGAGTTGAGATCATACAAATGTACCCGAAAGAGAATGATCCTATGTTCCTGTGCATTTACAGGCTAAATGTCAAAGATAACAGGTGCCTTGGAAAAAAAGGCAATATTTATACTATGCAATCAGTGCAATACCTGGCACAGCTGGGGGTCTATTCTGTGTGGATCTATCTAGACTGCCATGCAGCTGTTACAAGAATAGGATAGTGCATCAAAGTCTTTAAGTATTTGCCCTGTATTTCCTTAGTGTCATAAAATCCTGATATAGATATATTTCATTCTAAGCAGCATCTGAAAAACTTACTCAGGCTACCAGAAAACAGGAACAGCAAATAGAATTTTTTTCTGTTTATCTGTCAGAACATTTAATTTTAGGGCACTGCAAAAAGGAAAATTCCAAATGAAACACTATCAGACTCTGCTATGTTGCCAGTACTGACATACAAATCATTCCAAAGTGTTGCCATAGTGTGTGGTGATGGAGGCAGCGGTTTAAAAAACAAAACCAGAACAATTATTAAAAATGTGTCTGTGTTCTGTAATGGAGATCACCTATGAACAATAAGAGAAAAAGTTGCTGTTGGAAAAGGAACAAAACCATATGCATTGCTTGAATGTTTTCTTGATGTATGTTTTGGAGCATGATCCAGATAAATATGAGATGTTTTGGTGCTGTGTCAAGCAGTGGGGGAAGCAGAACAAACATCGATGGAAATGAGTACTTTGGTCTGGAAAAAGTATAATGTTGGATTATTGAAAAATCAGGACTCATGAGAAATCGAAAATATGCTTTTTTATTTCAGGCAGATTTCCTCAGTATCTTGGTGAAAGAGCTTTACTTTCATGTCAGTTCTATTTCTGAAGTACATGCATTACTTTGCAAAGGTGTTTTAAGAATTTGTGACTGTTATATGTATGATCAATATAAATTCTTGTCTTGAGCATTTTCTTTCTACTTTGATTTTTATATTTCATTCTTTTATCATATCATATGACTTTAGATGTAGCACAGAAAGTATCAGATAGGATAATGATACAAATTATAAAATAGCTTCAGCATCTTAACATTGCATGGTTAACCCCCTGTTCCTGCATCGCTCTTCTTGAATTTTAAACAGAAAACAACTTTGTATTTTTCAGGAGTTGACAGCTGCTCATCATGTGCATGCAAAAATATAGGTAAGATGCATTTGCCTAATTTGGCTTACAGTTTTAAATGCCTTTCTACATCAGAAAATACTGCCCTTAAAGAAAAAAAACTGTCATTTTTTACTGCACATTTTAACACAGTTTTGTCTGAGGGAGTTTTCTGTGCTATTGGTTGCTGACTTCACAAAGTCAAGCTGTGAGGCAGCAGGACGTCTTCGGTCAGTTCACTTTCTTTCCTTTTCCAAGAAGTTTGTAAAATGAAAGTCACACAACATCTGAGAGCTTTTCATAGAGATTTTGGGAGGGTCAAATGTGATTTCTGGACTGCATGTGGGTGTACGCACACAGTAACATTTGTCCTCTACGCCTTTTATTATCTGAGCAATAATGGTAGTATAGCCATCTAAGTAATTAGGTTGATTAAATTAGGTTATGTCATGTCTCAAATCACTATTCCACAAAGACAAGTCAGGTCCTGTGATTAAGGCAGTCACGTAGGACCTTGGGATTCACATCCCATTTTACATTTTCAGCTACATCATCAAACTAGCTGGGTCGCTGGGCCCAGAGAGTGGTGGTGAATAGAGTTACCTCCAGCTGGTGGCTGCTTACAAGTGCGGTTCCCCAGGGCTCAGTTTTGGGGCCAGTTCTGTGTAATGTCTTTATCAATGACCTCTATGAGTGGTGCAACTTCAATAACTTTGCAGACAGCACCAAGTTAGGTGGAAGTGTTAAGTGGGAGTACAGGAAGGCTCTGGACAGGCTGGATCAATGGGTCGACATCAATTGTATGAGGTTCAACAAGGCCAAGTGCTGAGTCCTGCACTTGGGTCACAGCAACCCAGGCAGCCCTACAAGCTGGGGGAAGAGTGTTTGGAAAGCTGCCTGGTAAAGGTCCTGAGCGTGCTAGTCAGCAGCCAGCTGAACAAGAGCCAGTGTGTGTGCCCAGGTGGCCAAGAAAGCCAGTGGCATCCTGGCCTGTATCAATTACTTTGTGGCCAGGAAGATCAGGGCAATGACTGTCACCCTGTACTCGGCACTGGTGAGGCCATACCTCAAATCCTGTGTCCAGTTTTGGGTCCCGCACTACAGGAAAGACATTGAGGTGTTGGAGTGGGTCTAGAGGAGGCAAAAGAGCTGGTGAAAAGAGTGGCTGAGGGAGCTGGGGGTGTTTAGCCTTAAAAAAAGGAGGCTCAGAGGAGAACTTGCCATTTTCTACACCTACCTGAAAGGAGGCTGCAGCAAGGTAGGGTTCAGTCTCTTCTCCTAAGTAAAAAGTGACAAGAGGAAATGGCTTCAAGTTGCACAAGGAGAGATTTAGACTGGATATTAGGAAAAATTTCTTCACTGAAAGAGCAGTCTAGCATTGAAACAGGCTGCCTGGAGAAGTGGTAGAGTCATCACCCCTGGGGGAATTTAAAAGACATGTTGGTATGGCACTTAGGGGCATAGTTTGGTGGTGGACTGGGCAATGCTGGGCTAATGCTTGGACTTCATGATCTTAAGGGTCTTTTCTAATCTAAATTATCTTATAATTGCATGTTCAATAGGGTACAGATTACAAACCATAAACCAGAGATCATTATTATCGTTATCAACTTTGTCCCACTTGTTTTATCTGTGAATAGGACAATCTGACACTGAGGCAGGGATTATATGTCTATACAATGTTTGGTCCAGGGGGCCGTTAAACAATATCTAGTAATTGATATTGTAAGTAATATTAGTAACTTCACCATTTAGTAGCTTTAGTAGTGAGTAATATTATCATGATCTGATCTAATGCTAACAGTAATCTCTCCAGCCTTAGAGCAGATAACAGGCCAGGTCTCATTTATTTTATCAGTAATGTCTGGCAAAATCAGAATAATGCAGTGGTATCTCATTGTGAGGGCTGCTTTTCACAGCCAGGCCATTCTGAATACCTACATGCCTTAAATTACAATCACATGGTTCATTTGCTTTGTTTAAATGAGTTTCTTACCACTTTAAGGATTCTTTTCACTGATATATGTGTGACTATACTTATTGTTTTCGTGTCTTCAGATCAGGCCCATGTCTCTGATGCCCAGGTGATGGTGGAATTTGAAAATGGAAACTTCCATTTCACATTCCCCAACCCCAAAAATGTGAGTGAATTCAGCATGACACTCTTCAAAGGGCATGAAAAGAAGGAAATCTGTGCACTCCATTTGAGCAAAGAGAGAGTTATCTCCAAGAGTAATGTCACCTACTGTCAGACACAGAATTCAAGTAGCAACACCACTTTCATTCTTAAAAATCTGGAAAGAAAACATATTGACGTTTATACATACTGCCTGGAGATCTTCTTACCCCCTCCTTACATAGAGTGCTGTCTGAAAGAAACCTATTTGTACGTCCAAGGTAAGTTTAGTTCTCTTCTCCCCTCACTTCAGTTTACTGCTAAGTAGACACTAGGGTATAGCTATGCTGCAGTGAAGAATGTGACTAGAGTTCACACAGCTAATGACCAGGCAGCTTAAAACTACTTAGCAGGGGGGCCTGGTAACAGTGGAGCTGTGTTGGCACACTGCTCAGCACGTCCTCTCCATGTTTCTTCATCTTCTTGTGCAGGTTTTGCAGGCCATGCTGAGATTTGTGTAGTGGTGGTGGCACCCAGGTTAGCTTGACTGCAGCTTCTAGAGTACTGCAGTCTTTCCTTTGCCTGCAACAGCAATTTCTCTTGTCCATTTTAAAGCTCCTGAGTATAAATGTTAAGATTCGGTCTAGCCAGTGGGAAAAAAATCCATTCTGAGAGCTATCTTCAAAAGCCGAGGATTAAAGAAAATCTATTGTAAAATATCCATACTAGTAGTGGTATATGGAATTCTTGGATGCTCTTGAGGTGTGAAGAAGATGGTGTTCACCTCTGTGAAGCAGACCTTCAGCTTTAGAGCCTTCTTAGAGCAGAAGAGATCCACAGCTGTTGAGAATTTTTGGCTGTTTACTGAGAAGGGCTTGGACTAACTCCAGAAGACTAACTGCCCAGGTTTTAATTTTGACCTGGCTTTCATGCAGTGGCTCTTTAGTATACTAAACTGAAAGAGTTAATGGTGGTTTTGCTCACACCAGTTCTTGGTTCTGCATACAGTTCAGTTGCAGCACAGTACTGCCTCTTGTCCTTCCCTTGCTTTCTTTTCCTCTCTCCCAACACCAGGAATAAACAAAGAAGCTGAAATGCTACAGCAGTTATGTGCTTTAGTCAAGTTGTCTCTCAATCTTCTCTGTATTTAAAAAGCTTCTCAGAATCAAGCTGTGACATTTGGTTTTGTCTGCAGTGTCCATTTCTATTTGTATGGATTGCCAGATGCTCAGAGCTTTTTCTAAATATTTCACACCCTGTCATATTTTCTCCCAGATCTGGGCAAGGGCAATCTTGAGTACCTCAGCTTGTCTCCCTATCCAAACATGACTGCCAAAGTCTACCCTTCTTTTGACTGAACTGCCCTTAAAATCACCTGTGGTACTTACTGCATATAAGCTTAAACCTTGTTCAGATCTGAAACACCATGTTGGAGGTTGGGATTTTTCTGGTTTTTTATTTCCTTTCTCAGCATACTCTCAAGCCCGGCTTGGTTTCTTTTCAGTCTACACTTTCAGCACTGTGTACCAAGTTTCCCCTTTCTTTCTGAAAAAATGCCATCTTCTGCTTCCTGCTGAATACACTTTTCCAAGGTGGCAATTCACCTCAGCAAAATCCTTCAGAGTTCACTTTTGCTAATCTTTAATATGAAGAGGGAAAAGAATTGAAGTCATCTGTAGAAGGCAAAAATGAAAATTATCAGTAATGACTATGTTTTTGCCTCCCCATTTTCAGATAAGGAGGACTGCTTTTCACTTGGACTCGTGTCATGGATTATTATCAGCGTGATCATTTTTGCCGTTTCCTGTGTCTGCTGTGCTGTGGCCTGTTGCTTAAGGAACAAGGTAAGCAAACACATGAGATAATGCAGAACCCTTCTTCCAACGGTCATGGATGGGGAACTTGATTTAATGAGATTTAGAGAGTGGGACAGGCACATAGTCAGCAGTGCTGTGTTTTTTGACAAAAAGACTGAGTTGTTAATTTACCACTGGAATTCAAGTCATTGATGACAGTAGCTCAGATTTAATTTTTGTAAGACAGAATTGTTTATTGATTTAAAGACTTGGAACCAAAGGAAAGAGGAGAAATGCTGCACAGGTCAGCAAAATTACTTTGGTAAGCAGTACATCTGACTGTTTTCTTTAACAAGGGGAAACAATCATCAGTGGAGCAATTCCAGCACTGTTCTGCTGCAAAACCACTTAGGTTTGACTCAGGAAAGAAGAAAGACCAAGGACATTAGCTATTCTTTTGAGAAATGTGTGTTTTTAGTTTTCAGTTTGTTTTATTCCAAGTTTTCTATGTGAGTTTGACATGTCCATTCTGACCTTAATATTCCCACTGAAAACAGAGTAACTGCCTGACTTAATGAACAAAGGCAGGAGTGGCAAAGGTGAGTGACCACAAATTAAATTCATGGCATTTTCTCTCTGTTGGCAGAATCAGAGGTTTGAATCCAACTCCCATGAGTACAACAGTGAATACATGCCCATGGCAGCAGTGAACGCAGCAAAAAAACCAAGAATCTGAGGTTGTGTTAAGTCCCGCTGTACCTCTGCTTGTGTCTGTTGCAAAGCTTTCTCTAGGAGGGGAAGAACTGCTTGCTGTGTCTGCCATTGATTCTGGGTGGGTGGCTGGATGACTGGTTGGGATTGTTACAATAGCTTGTTAATGGAGTTCATGCTGCCACCTTGCAGGAAGACAAAACTAAAAGCAAAATCTCTGGAAACCTTTTGAATCGTAACGGTGGGCTTGTTCCTAGAAAGGCCGCTGCTTCACATCTGTGCAAAGCAATGATCTTATGCATGAGGAAGAGATGCGAAACTGTTCTGTTCAGATTCTTGAGATGATACATGGTACTGAAAATCTCTGTGGGGAAGTAATTTACTAGATTTATGAGTGTTAATGGCTAAGGGCAAATTTTCTGCAGAGAATGAAGAGCTTCCTAACTACTTAAGCCCTACAGAAGCTACTACACAAGCAGTTTTGGATACAGAACAGAAGCTGAATTTGGACTTATTCAGACATATGAGTGCTGCACATAACTGATCCTCCATTTCTATTCTAGGTATAAGTTGCTTGTGGCATGGAAATTTTGGAAGCAGTTTTCCGGCTACTTGAACTTGGACAATGGGAAATCAGCATTTCCCCACCTTTCCCAGCCTCCCTGAGCTCTCATGATGGCCCTGTGCTCAGTCATGTGACACCTGCTGTAGTACTGTTCTGAGCTGTGTTTTTCTCCAGCCTTGTTTGTGAACTGGCACCCTGCCTGATCCACTGACTCACGGACATGAAATGATAACAAGTTAAAGATGTCAGCTTTTAATTGAAGAAAATGTAAGATTCCTGTAGTGCTGCTACAGAAATAACTTTTATTTTCTAGTCTCCTTTATGATAAACTTTCCACTGGAGACAAAAAAAAAAGACTACCTCCAAAGCCAACCCTTGTGGTACAGCCATACTGCCATGTATTGCACATGCCCTTTTTTTAGGGTTAGTTTAGCCCCAGGGGAACAAAACCTGAGACAGTTCAGCAGAGACTTCTCTGTGACACTCTGCCTCAGTTATGTGCATCTGCATTTTTTATATTTGTGCTGTCAATACATCTTTGCCATTCACACCTTGGGGCTCCTCTTATTTAACTAAATCCTGAATGCTTTTACTAACAGAGGAATATATTACAAGATGGATATATTGTAAAGCTGCAACTGCTCCTTACATCAGTTCAAACCTACAAGATCTGTCTCTAATCTAGGAGGCACAATCTCTCCTCTTCATGTCTTGCAGCACAAACACAACACAGTCCCTATGGCCAGTATATTCATGGACTCTGCATTGCAATTATCTTCCTCTTGTCATTTGGCATGAAACCTTTACAACTTTCCCAGAGGGTTCAAGGGTTACTTGACCTGCCTCAAATAGCTCAGAGCCTTCAGTATGAACGAAATGATCAATCCTTCATGCTCCATGTGAAATTCATCAAAACTCTGACCATAAATGACCAGCTGTGAATCCAGCCTGCATATCTTGCCAGACACCTTTGGGCTGCTGGAACCAGAGCAGTACATTGATTCTAAACCTCTCTGTGATACATTAGAAAACCCTAAATATTGGTCAGACAGTACTTTTGAGAGAGAAAAACAGCCTGCTTGTCTGGCATATGGAAGGCTGGTTTCAAATTTGATAGGGCAAATGGGCACAAGGAGGAAATAAGCTGGTACATCAAGAACAGGGTTTTCCTCAGCAAGCACCTGGATACACAGAAGTATTGCAGAGAGAAGGTGCAAACTGCTAACTGTGACATTGGAAATGAGTAAAGCATCAAATGAGGCAGGGACTGCCAATTACACAGCCCTGCTCAGGGGGGTGTGTAACTAGCTCCTAGGCAGAGATGAAGAGGGGAACCCTGGTGTATTGTGTCACATTACATTTTCTCCCACCATTCTTTGACAAATTACTTGACCTCCCCAGCAAACTAAGCTTGCCACTGTACA
This sequence comes from Ploceus nigricollis, assembly GCA_013399945.1. Taxonomy (NCBI): domain Eukaryota; kingdom Metazoa; phylum Chordata; class Aves; order Passeriformes; family Ploceidae; genus Ploceus; species Ploceus nigricollis. The sequence continues at coordinate 264,222 of VXBC01001735.1, read as the reverse complement.
TCCATAAATACATTGATTTCACAATTAAAAAAAAAAAATTGATGCCATTACTGTGTTTGAAAATTATTAGTGAAAATAGCTAACATTACTACCTATGAGAAGAACTGGATGCAAGATCCTATGTAAGAGTGGAGAGTCTTACCCTCTGGAATCTTTCACCAGACTAAGAAGGAAATTCAAGAAACAAAGAGTTTCTGAAAGAAGGAAGAACTTGAAGTGTGCCCTGGGATGCAGCTAGATAAACAACAAATGATGGAAGTCTGAACAAAGCAATTCAAAATACATACATCCTGTACTGCAGAGATAAATGATTTATATTCATGATAACAAAGCTTGTGGAAGTCTCAGGTTCCATTACTCCTTTCTTTTTGGAAAAAGATATTTTTATTCTTAATAAAACTTTTTTAAAATTATGTCATATGTGTCCATAAGAACCTTCATGCATGCATGCATGTCATGTGGAAGAATAAATCTCAGGAAAATCCACAGTACAATGGGGAGAGAGTGCAGGGCAATTTATCCCTGTATAGCATTTTAGTGGATAATAGGAAAAGGACTTAGGAAAAAAAATATTAAAAAACTGAAAACCAAAAATTTGGACCTGTTTCTAGGCAGTAAACACTATTTGCATGTGTTTATTTCTTAATATTTTAATGAGAAAGTGTTTTTTTCATATTGTCCCATATCTTCTTCCTTTCCTTTAATCCCTTATGCAGTATGCTTATAATGTCCCAGATTATTTTGGGACATTTAAAATTTTTTTTCTGCCATTTTCCAATACCTCCAAATCAAAAGGAGCTGGAAGAAGATGAAGGATGACAAACTGAGGAAAAAAAAAAGGAAAAAACTATGTAAAAATAACATAAACAAAGACTATAGACTGTGTGACAAGAAAGGATTAAAATAAAAGACAATAAAAAATAACACTCAGTAAGGCTAAGCAAAAAGACTGATATTCTAACAGGTCATCATTTCAAAAAGTAAAATCTCTCTTTGGAAACTCCCAGTTTTGGTAAAAGACTATTTCTGGAGGAAGGATAAATGATAAATATATCATAATTTGAATACCTGCATATCTTGAGATGGTTTGAAATGCAAACCTTGATAGGTATTTTTCAACTTTATCTTCCCAAGCTGAATTATTAACCCAAGTATGAATGCTCTTGGAGTTTAATGATTAGCTTTAAGACTGCAGTTTCATATCTAATATAGAGGATAGGGAATGAAATGACACTGAGAGGACCATTTTCCCTTAGTACAGGCATTTCATTGACTTCAAAGTTCAAATAGTTCTAAATTCTATCATATTTCTTACAGGCTTTAAGAAGTTTATTTAAGGCTGGGGAAAAGAGGCTCCCAAATTTGAGTAAAGCAAACAAATGAATCAAAATGAGGATTGGTACTGAAGATATCACACAACATTATGCATAAAGTGTTTTATAATGTGGGAAGTTTCCTATACGTTTGAATCTGTAAGTTGCCATGCAGAAAAATACAACAAAAAAAAATACTAAACAAAACCACAGGTATTTGAAAATATTTACTTAAAAATAAATCCATATGGTCAGTAGGGACTTCTGCCCATACGAGATTTACTGGAGAGCTGGATCTAAGTCTCTGCCTTTGTTTGACTTTAGCTGCAATGAGACATTCCATATAGCCAAGTCCCTTAAGTTGTCCAGTCCATCATGGTTATAGCAGTCTACACACTGAGATAAAAATCTCCTATTTCCTTGAGAGATGAAAGTTTGTATTTATGTTCTGTGATTAGGAGTTCAATTCAGTGAGTGAGGTTGCTTGGAGAAGAGGGAGGAATAGGAAGGATTAAACAGCTTTTCTGGCAAAATGAAGTGGACAGGTATGAACTGGAGATATGAATAAGAGGTCAGGGGGTAAACTTCATCTAAATGAGTATGCCTGAGCTATTTAATTCCTCTTGGGAGTAATAAGATCTTGTATGGCTTGAGATCAATTTTTAAAAAGAGATAAATCAGCTCTGATTATCAACAAGAAAGATTTAGCTGCTGCACACATCAAGCATAATAATTTTTAAAAACTGCAAACATTAACAACTTTGAAACATCAAACGTCCTTCACATATTAAATCCTGCAACACTCCTCCCAGTTTTTAGTACGCTGTTGGCAAATCCATCACCAATGATATTTCATCCCTGTCTCAATGCACTGCAGCAGCAAGTTTCACCGCAGCTTATATATTGTATTGCATCTTTCAAAATTGAGGCCAGGATTGAACATCTGGATCGTGCAAAGACTTGCAAGGGGGAATTCCCTTTCCACCTGATAAGAAGGAAGACTCATTTGCTGCCCTAGGGTTCTTCTGGAAAAATCTCTGAAACACTGAGAAAAGTGGAAATTACGTTAGCTCCAGCTGAGGAGAGCAGGAGGAAGCATATAGCCTTCCAAGGGTGGCAGTTTGAACATAATCTATGGAGTATGAGAGCACTGCACAGCCTTTTCAGGCCCCTGAGGCCAAACACTAGAGGAAGAAGCCCAAAACTGGGATTCTCAGTCCTTTAGCTGGCTACTTTCCTCCACAAGGTGTAAGGTACTTGTTTTTGTCTATTCAGTCAAATAAATCTTCCTTTGAAAAAAAACAGCCCCCCCCAAAAAAAACAAAAAAAACCCACAAAAAAAAAAAAAAAAAAAAAAAAAAGATTCGTTCATTAAGGCTCTTTTGGGCCCGAGTGAAACAGTGGATGTTGTATTAAGCGCTTGGCTGAGTGCCAGCAGAGCTGCCTGTGTTGATGTTCCTTTCTATGGGGCTACCACACAGCTGGGCAGGACCAGGACCATGAGACAAAGGGACAACAGGATCTCTCGAATCAGAGCTTAGTGCTGCTGCTGTCATCAAATGGAGCTAGACCTCAGTAGCTCTTGCTACCTACATCCTTGAAAGCCAGACCAATGCTTGCATTTCTGTCTCTTCTCCTGGCTGTGTCTCTGCTGTTCAGTCACAACCACAGCTCCAGGGAAATCTACCTCATTCCACACCCTGGCTCTTCTTAATGCCTGTGCTTCAGAAGCCCAAGCAGGAATTCCCCTCCTGCAGCAGGGTAGTGCTCCAGGACATCAGCTGGCAGCAGCAGGACTTTACAGTGGCTCACTCGTGTGGAAAAGGGGAACTCAGGGGGAGGGCCTGGCAGAAGGCCCTGCTTGGTTATACTGTGGTCATGAAAGAGAAGTCCAAGATATTGTCACAGCTGTGTTAGAGGGATGTGTGGGTTTCAGGAGTGTAGGAAAGAAAATCTAAACTATAGGATTTACTGTCTGGGGAGCTGTAATATCTCATGACCATGACACAACCCCGTTTGCAATAGAAGTTGGCAAATACTGCCTGTGGGGACAGGTAGCTTCCAGAAAAATACCTGACATCCACCCTGTTGATTGACAAAACCTTAGCCAGACAGCAGCTTCTATGACCTTCAGACCTTCTGTAGGCTACAATAAGAAATCTTTAAGGCATACTTTCAGAGCAAAAAGTACTTTGCCTCTGAAAAAGCCATGTTTTTTACTCGAAAAGCTGTGGTTTTTTTGATTAAAACATGCAGAAAGTGAATAAGGATCTCTTTCAAGCACAATATATTTATTCAGCAAAACAGTCCCTGGCCTGGGGCTTCATCTGTCTGAGGGTCTGATGTAGACACTGTCCTTCCAAACACTGTTCCCATGGTTTTCCATCTGTGAAGGAGCTGCTCAGCCCCTGACAGGGTTGTGCTGCCAGCAAGACAGGCACCCTCAGTGGTCTGCAGCAGTCTGGCCTGGCCAAGGAGCCACATCAAGGCAGTGCAAGAGATGCTGCTGAGCATCTTTTCTGCATTTCCTTCTTTCTTTTTCACACTGTCAAGGCAAAGCGGTATGAAGCATTTCCTACTACACCATCACCAGCTTCAAAAGATAAAGGAAGCTTCATCTGCATCAGGAATACAACCCAGATGAATCAGACCCTCTTTTTTCTTCCTACTAACTCTGTTGGCAATCGTTCTGTTTCAAGATCAAAGAAAAAAGTATGCCCTTTACTGGAAAATATAGACATACTAAAGAAAACAGCCACCCATGTTGAAGAGTGGCTCATGATTCATAATTTCCACTGAAAATTTGAGTAAGAGAAATATCCTTTTCAGTCAAGATGAAGAAAACATATGTTTTATTTAATGAGAAAAGAGATCTCTGTATGTTTTAAGAAAAATCCTGCCGCTAGGCACAATTGTGAAACAAAAGTCTCCAAGTGACCCAAATGCCTTCAGCACACAGATCCCAGCTCTCCTTCTGTAATTAGAACTAGCCAAAGTATCTTGCAGAGACTTGAACAGTGCTCTGGTAATGGTGACCCATTTCCCTTTCCGTGACAAAAAGGGTTCAGTTAGTAGACACCAATATAAACAAGAGCTGTGAAGAAAGACAAGCAGAGAAACATTGCTACAGTTAAGGTAATAGAGTAAAACATATGCAGTGGATTTTTTAAATGCAGACTTTCAGTTAAAACACTTACCCACAAAAAAAAAAAATCCCATCATGAAGTGGTGGCCATCCCACCATGCCCATGGAATCCTTTCTTAGTCGTTCTTAAGGTACACTTTCTCTGCTTTCTGTGGTGATGGCAAATGCAGATAACAAATCTGAGTCTAGAACAAGGGCAACAAGGGTAATTTTCAGACTTTTAGGTGCAACTGGGCAATTCACAAAGGACCTGCTTGTGTCTGTGGCACTGTGAGTTGCTCAGAGATGTTGTCCTAAGAACCCAGTAGCAGAAAAGTGCTATTCCTTTGCCTACATATGGTAGGTCCCTGAAGCCATACTCCAGCAGCTCAATTCACAAGTGTTGTCACAGGATAAATGGCTTTAATGTCAGAAGGGGATTTTTAAAAAATGGATAGGACATATACTTAGAACATGGCTCATTCTCCCGTAAGGTATTGGTGTCCTGTGTGATCGGAAACACTCAGGCTTCTCCAACCCAATATACAGCTGCTGGGCTCGGGCAGAGGATGCCACAGCTGCCTGAAGTACTGCGGTGTCTCATCCCAAGGGCCTGGGGACAGCACTTCACTGCAGGACTTCACTGCAGTGGGTCACAGACTTGGAGAAGGGGTGGAGCATGTTCTGCAGTCTAATGGTTGCACCCTCACAGTACCATCCCAAGGACTGCTAATGAACTTTGTGTGAAGAATTCAGGGTTAAAGTATCAAAATCAGATTTTTAATAAGAACTACGGCTTTGCCTTTCCCAGGTGACTGCCAGTGACTAGTGAGCTACAGAGGTTTCTCTCTCCCATACTCTTCCTCACCCCACTGAACCTTCAGCCTTTTTCAGGTCATTTAAATCACCCCTCATGGAAGGGGTTATTTGATAACCAGGTGTATGCTCAGCAAAATGCTCTGCATTGGGTGAGCCACATGCTACTGACACGATTATAAATCACCTAATTAGGCATTTTGCATCTGGATGCTGGCTACACTCTGTGCCTGCAGAGAGACTGTGGCCCATATCTGCCAAGGGCAAAGGAACACCGATGAAAGTTTAGAACTTTGGGAGGGTTTTATGCAACCATCTTATACATCATTGTCTGGTATCTTACACATCACCAGTGTTTCCTGTTTCTCTTGTGTCAGAGACTAATACTGCTGTAAGGAAGCTACCAAGCATGTTTAGAGCAACCCCAGTTACTGCCTCTCATAAAGACAAAATTCAGATTGGCTGTAAGCGTCCAGTGAGTGAGGGAAGCACGAAAGAGACTCCAGAATTAGTGGGGTATAGTAAGGTTTCAGGCATGCGTACAAGGAAGAAGAGGGGTCTTGTTCTCCTCCCCTTCTGTCCCTTCTGCTACCTCACTCCTCTGGGTTACAGAACTCCCACCTGGCACCCTGTGATACCAGTGCTTAATGTCCTCTCCTGCAGGCACCTCTGCTCATGGTGCTGCAGTTCTGAAGGGAAGGAAGACAAGAAAGGGCTTTGCACGTAACTCTGCTCATACAGGAAGCAGTGCGGAAGAGATGAGCCCTGCTCTACAAGCCAGATGAGGACTATCCTTTGCCTGAACTTCAGCAAAGGTTTGCTCAATGCCTGCAAACTGAACTGGGTCCCTTGAAATGAGGAAGGGAAAATTCTAGGAGGTTAAATGGATGAGGAGGAGTCAAACTTGTTCTTGTTGATAACTCATATTCAAGTAATGCTTTGCAAAGCCACTTTATTTCAGTGCAGACTGTACAGACAAACTTTAATAAAACCCTAAACTATGCAAAAGTTAAATGATCTGGACTTCTTAACCAAGGTTGAGATTTAGATCAAATTTGTTTAAAATAAAACTAAACTGTGAATACTTTTTGCCACATCTGGCTACTTTTGATTTGACATCAAAATAATGCAAATTTCCCATCACTTTCAGGATGTGCTTGTATTGTACTAAAAAAATTTGATAAAGCTCTGTGGATTTTATCAGATTTGCTTAAAGATTTAAGCCAAATTCAATCCCTTTATTTGCAGAGGTAACTTAAGTAAGATGAACTCAAATGAAATGAAAAGTCAAACTGGTTTTCTCTGGTTTTTGTATGGTAACTGCTGACAACTCTTCAGGCCAGTTCCAGCACTGCTGCTGTAAAGCTCCAACTGAAGTTTCCCTCGTGCCCCAGTAGAGGTCCCTGGGAATTTCCCTTCCAGGCACCTCTCTGGGGTCCTGTGTAAGGGTTGGACAATCAGGACTAGCTTTCTTCAAATTTTTTCTGAGTCTTCAAGTTCTTTCAGGACCACAAATTTTCAAAGATTTCTCTGACTACCAGCAAGAGACTTCAGCACAGTAAATAACCTGGTCGAAAATGGCAGAAAACAGTCTCTTGATGCCAGACCCTTTCTCAACACAGGCTTACGTAGTTGCCTCTTCTACATCAAAAAGGGTTGAGAACCAATGCAAAGAGCATGAAAAGCAGCTGGTCTGTGATTTTGGATAGTGGATCTGGGCTTACAGCACAATTCTGCTGACACCTGCACCTGTTGGTAATTACAGAAGAGTCCATTGAACATATACAGGGCAATGTTTAGGGTATTCATGCAGCACTGCAAAATATAACAGATAATGGTGTTTGCAAAAACCGCAGAAGATAATAGCAATGGAAGTTCACAGGTGGAGAATCAAGCCCTTGTTTGGAAGTTCAGCTGGTGAGCCCAGCCAAAAAAGCATTTCTCAGTGTGCCTTTGCTCATGGGGCTACCAGCAACATGAAATAAGTGAAATATTTTCATAATGAAACTACACATCTACAACCCTAAAGGCACAGAGTAAGCAGATCTGTTAACTTAGATCTTCAGCAACACTTTGATAAAGCAACAGTCAGAATCTTTTATCAAGATTGGGTGTATTTTGAGAATACTAAGTTCAATATTACCAAGATAAAAATAGCAGTATTTAAGTGAATGATTAACCACACAGCTTCCAGGAACCAAAACCCCTACAAACTAATCTCTTTTTGAAAGCTGTATGTTATCTAAGCACACAGAAATGTTGAAGATCAAATAATTCAATCTATCAAATATGCAGAAGTGTTTCTAAGGAGCATAGAATTGATGCACACTTCCTTATAAGCCCATCACACTGCCAAACAAATATATATTCTCTTTCTTTTTTCTAAAGAAAAATCAGGGGGGCTAAATGATACTTCTCGCGAATCATTGTGATCTCTCTACTGTTCTGTTTCATTCTTCCCCTCCTGTTGCTTCAGATTTGTCTCCTGCCTTTAATTTGGAGTTTCCTCAGTTGAGGAGTGTTATGCTGTGCAAGTATAGCAAGACCCTGACCCCTCCTTTCAGGCCTTCTGGTACATATAATGTAAATAGAATAAAATCACAAAAGTCTTCCCCATCTATACACATCTTCTGAACTCCACCTGCTCTGAGCTAGCCCAGCTATAAATAAATGGATAATGCTCACTTGGTTTGGAGGCAACAGCCGTGGAAATGTCACCTCAGCCACTGCCTCTGTGTTTTCTGCGAAGCCACAGCAAGTGTGAGTTGATAGGGCACCAACATCCAGCTTTGACCTTGACCTCTGCCTTTTCACTACAAACAGCCGTGTGTCAAAACCTGTTTACCACAAAGCACAAACTGTGATGGGTGTATCTGGGCAACTGGAGTCCACTTACTTCAGATGCAGACAGTGTGGATACTGTGCAGGACTTAGAAGTCACTTCTATGTCACATCAGCTAAGAGTTTGTGAGCTTCTCTTGGGAACTCAGAAGATCCCAAATAAGCCACAGCAAATTCCACTTTCCAGTTTCACAGCTCAGTACTTTCCCCACAGATACTGGCAACTCAGAGTACCGCTGCTGCTGGGAAGGAATTCCTTAGCAAGAATTCAGGCTGCTTGATTAAGGACTTCAGTGATCCCTATGGATGACTGAAACTGGAGCAAACAGAAGGCAAAGCAGGACTCAAGCTCTGAATATGGCTAGTGCAGCACAGCTGGGAGGGGAACAGGGTCTGCCTAGAAATGCTGTGCTCCATGGGCTTGACACTCCTTTCCTCTTCCAACTCATGGACACCCCTAATCCCAGTTCCAAACTGAGCTGAAAACTGAACAAGATAACTTTGTTACCTGACTCCTGAGATGTGACTGATCATTGTGGCAGGGCTAGCACAGCTGTCATGGCAAGGTCCCCACCATAAGAAATTATGACAGATCCTTCCCCCTGCAATGACAGGTGGGTTCAGAGCACCCTAATATATTCTGGGACCCAAGATATATTTGGGTGTCCCATAATTATATTCAGGTTTGTATGTGATGGGTTTTCCTATTCTGGCTGTTTCCTTACATCCTGCAGCCTGGATTTTTCACCTGTGGGTCCCCTCCATGGACACAGACAATGAAAGCAAGGAGTCTCTCAAGGCAGAGGTGCCCTCCTGGAAGAAGAACAGGGGAGAAGCCTCCATTCAGGATCCAATATCCTTGTGGTAACAACCTGAGCAGTGCAAAGGGGGGCAAGGCATTACTGACTCTATGCTGTGTAATATTCTCACATAAAAAGAGAACGTGCCTAGTGAACTTAGGGTAACACAGTCAATAATCTATGTTTTGCAACCATGTCTATGTCTCTTATGTCAACTGGAGATCTCATGGTGCATAATGATAAATATTAGGAATAAGGGTAATCTGTTAAAAGTCCATGTACAGTAAAATAATATAATTTATAAACCCTGTGCAGATCAATATTGAGATGGTTTTCTCCCAAAGAGATAAAGATCCTGTTTGTCTGGTTTTTAATGTGTGGTACTCTCATGTGCTCCCAGAGTGTTTTCATCAGTGGATCTCTAGATCAGATGTTACTCAGATGTGAAAGATTTCTTCAGTGAGAAAAGCTGGTGGATAACACCAGATATGCAGCCAAAGCCATGATTGCTGCTATACCCTTGTCTTTGCCTGAGTGAGAAGGATGCAGCCAGCCCAGAATGACCTTTGAGATGTCCTAGTTGTAGACATTATTGGTGTTCTACAAACTGCTTAGACACATATGTAGTTTTGATTTCTGAGAACTGGGTTGACTAATGGCTGAAAACTTCAGTATAAATGCCACTCGTGTGTACCAGAGTTACAGATGATAAGGAAAAAATTATAATCAGTATTTTACATTATATATTAAAAATACTCTTGGTATATTATGTAATATTTTGCATATATATATATATACACATACATGATGAATTATTATCATCAGTCTGTTCTGAATGACATATAAACAATTATTTCTGGTTTATGCTTCAAGTGAAAGACCTGAAAAAGTCAGAAAAATTCATTATTTAAAATCCTGGGTCTACCCTGGTATCCTGGGTCTATGAGATGACAGGAAGACACTTTTTCTTTTTTTTTCTTTTTCTTTTTCTTTTTCTTTTTCTTTTTCTTTTTCTTTTTCTTTTTCTTTTTCTTTTTCTTTTTCTTTTTCTTTTTCTTTTTCTTTTTCTTTTTCTTTTTTTTTTCTGGTTGAAGTAATTCCAGCATGGGAAGAACATCACAAATTTGAGGATGTCTGCCAACTTTTGGTAAAAGATTAACAGGAACAAAGTTGGTGAGCTGTATTCTCATAGTTCCCTGTTTTAACAGTTCCTGAGGTTATTTCAGTTTCATGAGGGTAAAGACAATGTAGACTTGTAGACTTGAGCAGTCTACACTGGGGAGGGTGTGCATAAAGCCTCTGGATCTTTGGTTCATAGATCAAATTCTTTGTTATGAAAAAAAGGCAACCCCTCCCTCCCTGTCCACAGGATTGGGATTTGAAGGCTCTAAAGCCTATTGCCACAGGGCTTTTTGCAATTATGAAAAAAGTTCATTACCTTGGTCCTTTACAGAGGGAGGAATAGTTTGCCATTGCCAGCACGATGCCTGGGAAGAAGCAGAGTTTCTAGAATGGTGTCAGAACAACAGGGTTAAAACTTGTGATCAGCACAACAGGACTCTTAATTTCTGCCTAGGAGATGTTTGTATTTTGAGGAAAGCCTGATTCCTCAACAGGAAGAGATCACATCAGTGACACAGGATACCTTACAAAGGAGAAGAAAATTTTCAGGATAAACAGTATTCAGAGCCTTACCAGTACATAGCCTTGGTATGTCCCTGCATGGCTTGGTGTAGATTTATATTTTGAAAGACTTGAAACATGGCACTATAGCTTCCCCCAGGCAGCTATCACAGATGGGCAAACAAATTCAACCCCACCAATATAGTGGCTGTCATACATGCATAAGAGAACACTGAGAATGCCCATGCACTGAAGGACAGAGTTAAAGAAGGACCTCTGGTTTAGGAAGGTGATACAGTTGCTTTCAGGGAATTTGTGGCCTTTGAATTGAACAGATTTTCCCTCCTACATTTTGTCACCTGCTCCTGCAAAACAGAGCGATAGTTCCTAATCACATCAACATGGGATTTTCTTCTTACCAGAACAAGGCATATATTATTTGAGTCCTGGCTCCAGTTCAGGGCCCCTCAGTTTAGGAAGGATGTTAAGATGCTTGAATGCATGCAGAGGAGGGCAACAGGGCTGGTGAAGGGTCTGGAACACAAGCCCCACGAAGAGTGGCTGAGGGAGCTGGGGGTGTTTAGCCTGGAGAAGAGGAGGGGGGGACCTTATCACTCTCTGAGGTTATAACCAGGTGGGGGTTGGTCTCTCCTCCCAGGTGATCAGTGACAGAATGAGAGGACACAGCGCCCAGCTGTGCAGGGGAAGTTTAGGTTAGATACAGAAAAAATTCTTCACAGAAAGAGTGGTTTGGCATTGGAATGGGCTGCCCGGGGAGGTGGTTGAGTCACCGTCCCTGGAGGTGTTTAAAAAGAGACTTGATGAGGCACTCAATGTTTAGCTGATAAAGTAATGATGGGTCACAGGTTGGACTCGATGATCTCAAAGATCTTTTCTAACCTAGTTTATTCTGTGATTCTGTGATTTCTATGTTTCTCTGCATGTCCAAAGCACACTGCCCGGACTATTTCTGAATGCAGAAATTGACAGGGAGCCTGTGGCTTCTTTAAAGAAAGCTCAACTACTGTGGCCTCTGGCTTCTAGGGATATTCTTTTTTGGGGAAACAATCATGTGCTTTTACACAATTCTAGCTCAGACTTTGACTTCAAAACCACAGTAATGAGAACCATGTTTAACATAAGTCTCTACTACCAATGGGAAGTTTCTCATCTTTTTTTCTCACCAATTTCTTCCTCACAAATGGTGGGTCCCAGGTCTTCCAGGTATTGACCTCACTTCTAAAGGGTTTAGGAGGACATGTACGTATAATGGGAAGTAAATTTTTCTTTTTCTTTTAGCTTTTTGGTTTTTTTAATGTATCAGACACAAACACTTCCCTGAGAGGATGGAATCCACCTTATTCAAAGTGTCTTACCATTACACAAGGCTTAGCAATCTCAGAAAGGGCCTAAGGTTTAGCTCTTTCTCAGAAAGGGTACAATTTTGTGAGACAGGATGTCAGATACGTGCCCCACACATTCACCTCACCAAAGTGAATCAGGAACCCATCGACAGACTTGTTGTGCAATAGTTCTGGCATATGGAAGGGTTTTCACAACTTTCACCACATGAATAACTATTCTTATTCAAAATCCAAAGGCTTTCTGATAACCTAGGGTTTAGCTTGACCATTGCTTTACGAAGAAGGAATGTTACAATGGCCTTATTTGCTCTTATTGGTGTCAGCATAACTCACAGGAACTTAATGCAAATTAAGTAAACAGTGAACAGTACTTGTTTTTTCCTTGAAGGGGTAAGCAGCACAACCCAGGTATAGAAAGTCTCCCACATGCCACATGCACTACAATGTCCATGTATATGCACCACAGGGATGTTTTGTGAATCTCTGTGTTGAAGAGAAATTGATGAGCAGCCCCTCAGCAAAATTACTTTAAATAAGGGCTAGTTTACCATCCCTGGAAAAAAAAAATTAAGCACTGTTATACATCTTTTTTCCAACCATCTGTTCACTGCTCAACAGTACCTCAGGCAACTTAGCCTACTTGTCCTACCTTTGCTCATGTGGAACAATAATTCCTGAAGGGATGAATAACAGCAGAGCAGCATAAATTATGCCCATTTTTTTGCCTCCCTCAGGCGATCTAAAAAGCAGTTCCTTCAGAGGTGTTGTTCCAGCTGTAGGGATAGTTTATTTCCACTAAATCCTCTTCCCAAGAATGTGAAAATTTCAAGAATGTAACTGATGGGATTGCAAAACCTGAGCTCACAATTTATGGGCAAACTCCAGCACAGGCTTTGCTGCACAGAGTATAGTAAAAGCTCACATTGCTTATGAAAAGCATCTGAAAGCATCTCTGTCCAAACGTCACACACCTCTGAGACTTCCATCCAGCTGCTGAAGTTAGCATCCCACCTCAGCTAATTCTCTTGCTAATTGCTTGCAAGCTTCACTCCCTATCTACTATTGCAACAATACAACAGCAATAAGGCAAAATTAACCTGTCTCAAAATGGTCTACCCCAGCTCAGATTCTCTCTTCTCTATTTCTTTTACTCCTTTTACAGCTGTAGCAGTTTCATCTATGTAAACCCTGTCCATGTTTATAGTTGGCTTCTTTTTAATTCTTGAAAGCAAAAAGAGACAACAGTCTCCCCTGGTAATCTTTTACTTGGCACCTTGTTCTCAAGCATTCTAATAATTCCATCTGCTTTGAAAATGTCACTGGCCTACATCTGTTAATAATCTTTTTCAAGGTTCTTTTTATTTCCAGCACATTCATATAGCCTCCTTTGGTAAAGAAAGGCCCTTCCCTTCTTATTTGCTTCCCCTTTTTCCCTTCCTTTTCTTTTCATTTCCTTTGGAAAGGACTTTTTAAAGGATGTTTAAGACTTGGTAGCTCTAAGGCAGTGGCAGAAAATGGGGCCCACAACAGTGACAAAGGACGTCTAGGCCTGCTGATGGGTGTCACTGGCAATGATTACAGGCTGGTTTCAGGGCTCCTATCTGAAGGAGTTCAGCTGGGTGCTTAAGAGCAGTCTGGACCTAGAACGTGCTCCTATTCAATCTGTCACAGATTTAGTTTGGCTCTATCTGTGTCTCTCCATTGCTATTTTCAATGGCAGTTAGTTTCTGCTCCCACATGTGCACTTGGAGTTTAGGTCACTGAGGGAAATCTATGCTCTTTAGGGCACAATAACTTCAGCTCCAATATGACCAAAGGAAGATTGAGGCGAGTTGCTGGCCAGGCTCCCACACCACCCAGCACCCAGCTTTCAGCAGCACCACAGCTTGACCTCACTGGAGTCCGGCCCACAGCAAACCACACACAGCTGCAGGTGTGCTCTTGCCTAGGGAGCAGGAGTGTGCCTTCCCCTTAATATGACACACCAGGGAGGTAGATGATGTAAGACACAGCTCATTCCATTCCCCCAGGTTCTAGAAAGCTGTTTCGCTTATTGACAGCAGACAGCTTCTGCCTCAAAATGAGTGAAAGGTTTAGGGACAGGATCTAGATCTTGCTTTCAACTAGAAAGATGAAACAGGGGAAAAGCTGCCGTAGTGGGTGTACTGCCTTGGATTCATATGGATTTATTTACTTATTTATTTAAGTCTTTATATGAACTGAGGCCTGGCGAAGTCTTGGTCTAAGCTCTCTTCTCAGGAAGGCTCATAATTTGATTTTATCAGGTGACAGTTTCAATCTAGTTTTAGAGTGGGGGAGGGGGAATGTGCTCAGATCACTGCAAACCAAATTTCAAACAGGCTTTACTGGCACACTCATTGCCAGTTTCAGATCAGGTAACTCAAGAATCACAGTAACTGAGTCACTATTTTGGTGACATCAATGCTACATGCAGTAGTAAACTGCTGAAACTTAGCAAAATAGTTGTATGATGGAGATGCTTCTGTTTTAACACATCCTGTCCCTATCATGGTCAGCTAGTGGATGTTGGCTTTTAGCTGTGGCCAACGGTCACATTTTTAACGGGGAGAAGCAAAAAATAGTGCAGTGGCCATTGGCAGGTGCTGGGTGACTTTTCTGTACCGGAAATGGACAAACTGATAGCAGGCAAGTGCCTCTGACTGTGGCTTTGCTGCGTCTGCCAGCTGTGCCCCAGAATGATTTCCAGTTCTTGAACCAAAGGGTTTGAGACAGTCACTTTTGTATTGCCCAGAGCCATAAAGCACAAGTGTACCAGACACCCGCCTTTTCCCATGCAAGGAGAAGAACAGATTGAAAATTAACACGGAGGCTGGGAGTCTGGGTCCAAGCCACCCATCATGGAATTACTAGAAATTTTCTCAAGTGGAAGAATAAGGATAATAAATTTACTACTTTATTAAAACCGAAGTAACCCACATCTTTGGGAGGATACTGATGGTGTCGGAGCTGTAAGAAGACATGGTCCAGTTCCTTATATCATTCCTTTACCTCACTTTGATCCCAACACTTAAGTTTAGGATGTAACGCTTAGAACAAACTCTCAGTGTGGTGTAGTAGGATGTTTAAAAACCCCTCACATTCTGTTTCCTTTCTGCTGGGTTCAGACTTTAAGATGAAATCACCCTGAAAAAGATGTTTGTGCAACAGGAAAATGCGGTATCAAGATTATCAGAACAAGGTAGGCAGCAATGACTTCATGTGACTTGTTTGCAAAAAATGACAAGGAAACCACAGGACATCGATGTGAATGCAATGAACAAGGCCATGAGGCATGTATTATGTGCCACAGACATAAGGGTTTGTATAGATTTGAATGAGATTCTATTTAGATCAAAAGGGCTCTTTTTCCTTTAAGATAGAGGCATGTCTTTTGGCATTACACAGCTTGTGGCTATTGAGGCAGATCTGAAGGTAACAGGATGTGGAGCATGCACTCCTGATTTACTAGTACAAATGGCTTACACAGGCATGGAAAGTAAACTGCTTTAAGCTCTTTAAGATCAAAGATAAGACTTATTAGCAGGACTGTCTGGGGAGTTTTTTTTCTCATTACTTTCTTGCCATGTTAATTTGGTGTAAAGGTACTTCCCTGACAGATCTATTTGCACAACACAATACCCACATTTTGTAACATATTCCCTGCACTAACGTCCTTCCATGATGCCCATACCCCCTCTCACTCTGGAAATGTGAAACATTTGGTTTCCTTCTATTTCTCTTGGATCATAGAATCAAAGAATGGTTTGAGTTGGAAGGGACCTTGTAGATCATTTAGTTTCAATGACACTGCCATGGGCAGTGACACCTCCCACTAGACCAGGATGCTCAGAACCTCATCCAACTTGGCCTTGAACACATCCAAGGATGGGCATCCACAGCTTCTCTGGGCAACCTGTGCCAGTGCCTCTCTGCCCCCCCAATAAAGCATTTCTTCCACATATCTAACCTAATTTCCCCTCTTTCAGTTTGCACCCATTTTTCCTTGTCCTGTCACTACAGTTCCTGATGAGGAGTCCCTCTCTGGCTTCCTTGCAGGTCCCCTTCAGATACTGGAAGGTTCCTATCATGTCCCCACACAACCTTCTCCTCTCTAAGCTGAACAGCCTCCAACTTTCTCAGCCTGTCAGTACCAACTGTTCTTTTGATTCCTGTTTCCTTACAGCATCTTCTTCTACCTGCAGGTAGGAAAAAACAACATGACAAAACACTTCTGAAACACTGCAGAAATAGGTAATTTTGGTTGCTGTGACCTCATGGCAGAATGGTACTTTGGCCATGACATAACAGCAGTCTGCAAGAACTACAATACACAGCCATGAAGTACTGTGACAAGGAACTCACAAAAGATATTTTACGGCGTTTTTTCTGTTTATTTTTCACTATTCCAGAAATATTTCACTATTTTTCACTATTCCAGAATTCAGTTCAGTATAACTGAGCCCCGAATAAATTTGTGCTGAAATTCAATGGCCTCTAGGACATCCTAGTAGAGATACTTTATTCTGTAGAGCTGGTTTTAGCAAGGAGGCAGTACTATCTCTCCCTCAGAAAGCATTATCCTTCAGTTTTTTGTCAAGTTACCAATTTCAGACTCATCACTATTTAGAAATTGCGGACGTATCTTCTTAAATATCACTATCAAAGCATCCAGAACAAGACTTGATACATAACTTAGAACATGCACAAACCAGCTCTCTCAGCCTGTAGTTGATGGCTCCTTCGTGCACTACTTGTTAAGCATTTCGTGTTCAGCTCTGTGCCCAGCCCCATAGATTGAAGCCAGGCTCACGGAGCAGACTTTCCTCATCCTATTGCTTCCAAAGACCTACAAAGTTACGCCCACTCCTGAAAACCATCCGCCTCCAAGCAGACTGTGAGACAGAGCAGTCAGTCCTGAAGAGCCCATTCCCTAAAAGCAAGAGCTATGGAAAAGAAGGGAAATCAAGCTCTCATCCTAGCACTCGCCCATTAGCTGTGTACCCCAGTCCCTAATTCCAGCTATCTAGAACCTCCTTTCATCCCAACAGCTCTCAGCACTCCTTCAAGTCTCACTCCAGAAAGAGAGAAATCTACTATTTTCTAACTTTTCATCTCAGCTTCTCTCAAGCACCTTCTGGAAAGTACTGAAATAAAGATGCTTTCCTCAAAGCTTTATCATTTTTGCTACTCATGAGGTCCTTGCATGAAGAATCTTTGCCTGGCTAACACCAATAAGAAATGCCACAAATGAGCACAAATCATCTGGGCACAGAGCCATTAATAAATAGAGCACAGGCTCTATTTTACTGTTTGAGAAGAAATTATTCAACTCGAATTTTTCAAACTTGAATTATTTCAAAAGAGAACATTTTATCATTTTCTGTTCACATGTAAAGATCTTGACAAAACCAGCCAACTGATTATAGTCTTTCACAGAAACAACACAGGGAAAATTACTTAAACAACGAACTCTGGAATGCACTAATACGTAATAACCCATTCCTCTCCATATCTCCTTCTGACTCTCTCAGAAAGAAAAGCTATTTTACATACCAGATTCTGCTAGCCTTCAAACTGAGATCGTGCTGGCCAAATTAATTGCACCATTCTTACTTGTACCAACTATGGGCCAATTCAGTGTATGTGAGTTCTCTGGTAAAATGCCCACATGATCTGAATTTTTATGTTCATGAAAGCCCAGATTCTGTATGATATTCTCTCACTGTGCAGGAAAATCTTTTACACCTCATCTTCTCACATCAAGTTTTTCAAAGTAGGGGCTACATCATGTTTCCCCAAGACACAGTGTTCTGTCTTTATCACAATTGAAACCAACCTGTGCACTGGGTTTCTGGTGAGATGATTAGCATTTGGGAGTAAGAGAAAAAGCAGATATGCCTAGTCCTCATTAAGTTGTTCCTTTTCAGAGAGTAAATGTTAATAGGGATTTTCAATGCTGGGAGGAAACTGCAGATCAGACATTAAACTATTGGAAATACTTATTTAGAAAAAGAGTCGTACATCACTGCCACATCTAAGGCTTTCCAATGCGTAACAATTTTTACAAGAAGAATCTCTCTCTTTCACAGAAACATTTCATAATCCTAAAACACGTCAATGCAAAAGTGTCCCAGTTTTGATATTGAAATGTAGTCACCTTTCAGTTAGCAGGACTTTCAAGATTAAAATATCTGTTTCAGGTACATGATTCCAAAATTTACTCATATACGTTCATCCCCCCAATAAATACGGCTGAACAGTAAAGATGTTTTAGATAGTACTTCTAGGGTGTTCTCTTCAGTGAAATTTGAAAGATTCAACATTGGAAAAAAAAAGAATAGGTTTATAATCTACTCAGGCGTGTTGTTGAATTCAGGTTACTTGCTTTCAGAAAAACATACATTTTAATCACTAAATTCTTTATAGTCTTAACTATAAATGAAAGGTGTCTTTGCAAATGCACTTTGTTACATATTTAAAGAGAGTGAGGAGCACACAGACCCTGAGAAGGAGATTGCATTACTTTGCACAAATCTGGTCTCTCTTTGCTTTATTATTAAAACTGTGTCTGTTGGAAATAGAGACACTAAGTTGTTATTAGTCTGAAGCAAACTTTTCTTGGTCTTTTGCAGGTTAACGTATGAATGTTCCTCATATGGTCTTCATTCTGAATCTCCATTATGTTTTGTCTCTCCTGTTTAGACCTGAGTGACTTGAAATGTTTACCACATTAACTGAATTAATTTGATTTCTTTAAATGGATGGAATGTAGAATTTCTCTAGCCTGTCTCTGCACGGTAGACAAAAAGTTGTGTTTGATTAACATAGACATCCAGAAATATAACTGCAGACTTATTTCAAAATATCAAGAAATAAAGGAATCTCACCACTTCTTTTGAAAGTTTATTTTACTGGTTGATTACTTTCAGAGTTAAACTCCTGAACCTTTATTTGTGTGGGTAAATCCTTCTGGTCAATCTCATTTCTAATGGCTGCACATGTACCCGTGCTACATGACTCTCTTACTGTCACAGTGTTTGGCATTAGGGACCACACCTTGAACTTGCTCAAATCTGCTGTGAGTACTGATCCATTGCTTGTATTGTATTAGCAAATAGAGACACCAGCTAAGATTTCACTGACAGGTGCATGGTACGCATCTGTTTCTGTGACAAACAGGCAAAATGCAAGGTGTGAGAAAAGTTCTTCATTTTACAGATGAAGAAATAGGAATTTACAAGGGAATAAATGAAGATCAGCATTTGGCTCTGAAACTTGCCTGAGAGGAACAGGAAGTTTGTGGGAACTGAACCCAGAAAGCAAATTCATGTCTAAAAAGCCCTGGAAAAGAGCCAAACAATTTATATTTATAACAGATTAGAGCTCCTGTCCTAATTCTTGTTTTCTGATACCCAACTGCTTACTGCCTCATATCCTGTAAACTCAGTCTGTGCCTTGAACTCCTACATACATGGCACCAGACTGTCACCACTTGTGTTGTTTCAGTCTAAGCCAATTACAAGTTGGGAAGCTTTTAGTCAGCAGCTAATGTGATAGTTTCACTGTCTTTAATGGATATGAACAATATAAATTGTGCCTTTTTACATACATTTTCTTTCTTTGCCAGTAAAAACATTTCTGTGGCTGGAGTACTGTGTAGCATGTTGACTTTGAGTAAGTGTTTGGTGACAAGCTGAATCAAGCTCACTTCTTCTGGGGTGCTGTACAGAATTTTATTGTTTGGTTCAAATTTTCACTAAGTCCTTTCCTGAGTTCCTTCAATTGTTTTTTTCATGTTTCATCCTGTAGCATCTCAAGTAACACAGTACAGCTGCTACTACTCTCTGCTATGGCTCTTGCCTTGTCCATCTAATTGTCTAAACCTCAAATTATAGAATATTCTCTTACTTGGCCCAAGATGGATCACAGACAGACCTAAGTATAGGTTTGTAAAGCAGCTTTAATAGTCTTCATTTTGGCATAGCATATTTAACTTTTAATAGGTATTGTTGTTTCTATCTTATGTTAGATTTGCTGTGATATACAGAGGGTATTTCCACAAATCTCATTATTTAAAAGGGGTTTTTTGCTTGCTATGTGGTAGATTTGTATATATCACTCTTGTCAACTATAATGAAAATTACACATGTAAAAAACCTGGTGGCAGATTGTGATAAGGCAGATTTGACACACATCACTCTGCAGATAAGGATGCTACAAGACATTGACATTTGTAGTGAAATGCTTTGAAGAAGGACTGTATGTAATTGATAATGAGATGCAGATGGCTGGAACAAACTGGATGCCAAAAGGTGACCAGCCTTGGAAGAAAGTTTGTGGCAGAACCCATCCCATAGAAAAGAGCAGAGATAGAAAAGGTAGGTCTGATTTACTCCTCTATCCTTACTGCAGGATAAGTGCTACCGAAAGTAAAAAAGAAGGACTGGGGAGAAAACAATCCCTTCAAGATCAAAAGACGGGATTGGAAGATTTGACAGCAGCGCGATAGTTTGCCTGTTTCCTTCTTCCCATCTCCTTCCATTTCACAATGGGAGTCTTTGAGTGCCTGGTGAAGGTTCCCGTCTTAAACACACTATGTCTTTAATGCAGGGTTAAGAAAAAAGTAGCAAGCGGTTATTGAAATGTCATGCATCACTTTCTATGCCACCCGCACGAAGAATTCTTTCTGTTAAAGAAATGGCATCCTCTATTTGCTTGAATGGCAGACATTAATTTCCCCTAGCTTCTACTTCAAATAGTGTCAGATATAACTCAAAGCTGATTTAGAACTACAATGCTGATTTCCTTGCCACTACCCTAGTGATTGGTCATACAGTACAGCTATTGCTTATGAATCATCACTAGTAACCTCGAGATCTAGCCAAGTCTGTAGTAGGTTTGAGGACTCTGCTTGCAAATACAGCCCACTCAGTTAACTGAACTTGAAATGTGGAGCCTGGGGCCAGCCTAAAGAAGTATACTTCTCACCCGTAAATGAACTAAGCCAGGGGTTTGAAAACTTCAAGAAACCTTGAAGCCAGAAAAAAGCTTCCAGTGAAACCTTATAATCATTAAGCCTGGGAGAAGGCTTTAGATGTAAGCTTATAACTTGTTTTCTACTTAATGTTGATTTAATAAGCTTTTCTCTATTCCATTTATGTTTTTAAATGCTGAATTCTGCTGCCTTACAGACTTCTTTGCTTAAAGAAAGTAGAATCTCATAGCCTGTTACCTCAGAGAAATGCAACTGTTTCTTTTCCATATATCACCACAGACAATCTCTTGTATCAAGAATTGATCAGCATTCAGGGGCATTTTCTTCAAACAGCTAAAACCAGAACTATTAAATGCAGAAGGAAACCAAAGACATCTCAGATAACCCGCTAAGAGATGACTAACTGCAGGAAAAAAGAATGGGAAATACACCAAGCCGAAACGTGGAGAGAACCACACTTTCTCTTTGTTACATTTTAGGGACTCTGTTCTTCATAATCAGAAGGGATCTTGAAAAGCCAGGACACCAAGATGTAGGTATGAGACGTCATGAACAAAGATTACATAGATAAAGAGATATACAGTCCCCTTCCAGAGGTAGCCCATGTGAGCTGATGAAATGCAAGACCTCTCAGTACCACACAATGGGATCCAAAGAAGTTCGTGCCAGAGGACGCTGAGCCTCTTTTGCAAAGCTGCAGCCGCAGCTGAGCTGGGCCGGGCCCACGCTAACAGCCAGGCCCGAGCACCCAGGTGAGCCTGCTCAGGCAGCCGCCCCCGCTGCGGTGGGGCCTGGCGCTCTGCAGGGGACAGCACTGCCTGCGGTGGCACCGGTGCCAGCATCAGTGGCTGTGCTCCACTGCGCTCCACACACCTCAGCCGGGAGGCCAGCACACCCGACACAGGCAGTCAGTTCAAATCTCATTTGGCCAACACTCCTCTGGTGCCCATCAATAAATCCTTGAAATAAGTCTTTTTGCGTGGCCGAGAGAACTCCCCGTTTCCACTCTTGCCAAAATAATCCATCCTAATCTGCTTTAAACGCTGTCCCAACGCTGTGACAGTTTTTTCCCGCACCTCGTCTCCGTTTTCCCCCACAAGAGGGCACTAACACTGCATCCTTTGAGGAGTTTTATTTCCTAACGAAACGTGCCTCAAAGGGAACTGGCGGAGAGAAGCCAGAGGGACCCAGCATAAGATTTCAGATCTAGAGCAACTCCCTTCCCCCCGGGGCTCCACAGTTTTAATTCTAAGGTTTTGATTCAGAAGCATCTCTGGTAACAGCAGCATGAAGCCTCTAATAGAAGACAGTTGCATAAAGCCCCTAATAGGAGATGGTAGTTCACAGGCATATATTTGATTTTATTTCTGTTTTGTCTCTTGGCCTCTGCTGCAAGCAGTGAAACTATAAAAAAATATGGGCGTCTCTGGAATTAGAAATCTTCATGGATCTTAAGAGAAACCAGTCAGAGAGCTGAGAAATACCAGACAGCAAACATCTCTTGAAATAAAACATACATGAGACAGCCAAGAGACAAATCCTATTCAGGGAAATCAGAATGAAGTAAAAACACAACTAAAATTGCCATAGGATAGGAAGAATCTAGTGAATAGAGAACAAGCTAAAAAAAAAGCCCTTGTGCTGCACATAACCTGACACAGTGACAGCTATGGATGAGACAAGATAAATATACAGAGAAAATTAAGAAAGAAAAGCACTTACTTACTTACTGTGGTCTATGGATTTATGCTTGCATATACAAAAATAATTCTAAAGAAAGGAAAATTTAGGCTAAGTACCAGACAAGGTTTCTGTACTTGGCAGAAGGCCCACATGCTCTCATGCAGGCAGTGAATGACCACATTTGAGCCACTAATTTGGTTCCCTTATTCTGGAATTTATAAATGCTGGGCTAGCCTTCAGGGACAGGACATAGCTACTGAGATGGTGTTGCTTGGCTTCTGCTAGAGCTTTAGTTTACTTAATCTACTAACAAACATATTTTTATACAACTCTCTGATCAGGGAATTATAAGAAAAGCTGTATGCTCTTTCCTCCTCTCTCCTCCTCCACCTCCACTGGCTACACACAGCACTTCCTCAGGTAAAGGCAGAACAGTTTTCACCAAGTCCTGTAACTTGAGAAACAGATGCTTGATGAAACCAGTATGAGATTGAGTTAAAACAGATAAAATAAATTGCTTCTTTACAAAATACATAGAGGATTTCTGGTATTTGCTACCACAGGAGGATTTTGATGCTCAGGGAATACAAGGGCTATGGACTGCAGACAAAGGCCAAGCTTCCACTCTCTCCTTAAATAACTGCTTTTACTGTTACTCCTGGAGAGAGAACATGGAATGAGAGACCTCTGGTCTGGCTCAGGAGTGTACTTCTATATCCCCATGTTACCCCCTTCCACTCTTCTGATTTAGGTAGAGCTGCAACAACCACAACTTTTCCTGCTATGATCACTCATCAGCTATCTAGAGGGTGCATAGAAAGAGGGCACCTTGAAAAGTTGATTTGAAAAAGGATTGGAGTATGTACAAGTCTCTCAAAGCCATCACCTTGCAGGGGTCCTGAGGTTCTATGCACAGAAAACCTGCTGGAAACTGCTGCCTGAACTGTTGTTGGAACCATTTGCTGTCAGAAGATGCAACTCCTGAAAGCCATATACCCTTCACCGAACTGCATCAGTTTGGCTTAAGTTTATTTTGGCAAACAAACAAAGGGGGAAGGACGAGTACTCTTGGTATTGTCCAAACATCCTATTCCAATGTTTTTGGAATGAAGCCTTTTAGTTTTCCTTGTTTTGATAGCATATAAAATAAAAGAAAGAAAATCAAAATTTAATGTGTAGTGGTCCATGGATTCTGAATCACTTTAACACTTATGGAACATGAAATTTCACTACCCAGTGAAGGAATTAATTTATGCAATTTTAACAGTCATAGCAGTAGTAAAAAAAGAAGGCAATGTTTCATATTCTATTGTGTAGGAGTAGCCATCATGCCCTCACTGTTTTCATCATATGAAGGCTTCACTTGAAAAATTCACAAAGAAAGGTTTCATGTCTAATGCTGTAAGGAATACAGAGACAATATACACAAGTCTTTCCAGGAGAAGTCCTCAAAAGAAACTTTCCTGGACTTTCCAAGGCTCTAATTTTCCTAATGTCCATAAAGGAATCCCTTTGAGGACCACATATTTTTGGCATGGAGACCAAACCCTATGATTGCTGTTCATAGGACTAGGCAAAGGAACTAGTTCTGTTAGAAAGAATTACATTATTTAGAAAACCAGTTCTGCAAGAGGACTTCAGCACCGGCTCAGAAAATTCTGTTTCTGGGTCAACTTTTTGTATGGCCTTATGCAGGTCATGTAATCAGGTCTGTAGGTACTGGCAGTGACGGGCAGGCCACAGCAGTGGGCTTGCACCCAGGCAAGCACATGGCCCATTCCACCAAACAACCCCATTTTCTCTTTCAGGCTTAACACCTACTTACCTGTGAGAAGGGTTATTTCCCTGCCTTAGGAGGAGGAGGGGGAATAACATCCGAGAGACAAAAATCCACTAACAATTCTGTAGTATTCAAATACTGCTGTAGTGTAGGCGGTAGGAACGGAGCTAAATCGTTATCGTACTCTACTTAACACCTACTCATGGACATACTGATTCACATTGTGAGTGCTGGGGGAATACACTGCATTGTACTTACTCTTCATTACAAGTATGAGACTGGTTTGAATACAGCTCACCCTTCTATGGCTTTTCTTGTACCTCTTCTCTATTGAGGTGCATTTCTTGTAAGGACTCTTTTGTAGCCTTTGTTCTGAAGCAACTTTGAATGAAAACTGCTGGAAGTTATAGTAGTTGCTGTACTATTTTCCACGTGTTTTACAATTCAGTCCCAGGTTTCATATTAAACCGTTCCACTCCCTGTTTTTAAGGCTAAGCAGACAACTTGGTTCAAATGACTACCAACAACCCAAGCTGCCTAAAAAGGTGTAAACAGAAAAGGCTTTTGTCCCAGGCTCATGCTATGGGATGGCAATGAACAGATAGCCAGTTACACTCAATATTTTGCAATTTACATAAATTATAGGAGTTTTGTTTCTTTATTTGTTGGACTTTTTCTATTTTTTTCACTGTAGTTTTTTCTTCTACAGTGGTTATTTGTGGTTCATAATGGGAGACTAAAATATGTAAAGTGGGGAAACAGAAGTCAGGAACAGTAATATTAAAGCACTTACCATGTTCCATGCATTAGCACAGTAAATGCTGTAGAATTTAAATTGTCTGTGGACTCAGCACAGACAAGGTGCCAGAAATCTGCAAGTTCTAATCTCATCTTTGCAGCTCTAGAAATAGGCATAAGAGAATTAACTCATCATGCTTTATTGCTTGAAAGCATCTATAAACTAAAATTGTATTTCAGATATTCTTCCATAATTGATTCACAGTTTTACCGCAGTTATTTTCTTAATGGCCTTTCCAGGCAATAACTCTTAATACATAAGCCTGTCCAAAACATGGAAACTAAACTTGTTCCCTAATTCATTGCTGGAAGTATCAGGACAGGGGACATGTTCCCAGTGAACAACACTCCTTATCATTTTAGCATAAATTTTTGCTTGTCCCAGGATTTGCTAACTGTACCCACACGAGTGTTTCTTAAGCTCTTTTTGGTGTCAGAATTCATTACAAGATCTCCTGCCTAGGAGACAGTTTCTATCCTTTCCCCTTCTTTCATTTTTCTTTTTTAGAAAAGTGAGATAATACTTGAGAAAGATGCCAGATCAAAAAGCCCTCAAGTCCTCCTTGCTACACTCCAAATCCCATGTCAAGAAACACTCATCTCTCCTCCCAGGCATGACTCTTAACCCTTTGTCTAATAAAATAATTGAAACCTGCTCCCAGGCTCTCCTGTGCTCCTCCATCTCCCTTGAAATTCTCAAATAGGATGCCCAGTTGTTGCCCTTTGAACCCACAGTAAGTCTATGAAAGTCAAAGCAATTAGTTTAATACATCTCAAGAGCACAGAAGTTCCTCTCATGTCTGGGTCTGAGCCTGCAAGGAACTGCACATCCTCAGCTGCCATTGACTGAGAATGTCTAAGCGCTTTGAGAAGACCAAGACTAGCTGAAATTAAAGCTCTGGATGGAAGAAGACTGTTAATATTAAATGAATGATAAAGCAATTTTGCATTAGTAAAGATATGAAAGGAAATGCAAAAAATGTAGATGATGGTGTAGAATGATAACAAAAAGATGAAATTAATAGCAAGGAGTGTTATAGATGGAGACTGAAATAATGGGGCTGGTAATAAAGACAGAGATGGTGTAATGCTAATTCCCAAGATATCAAATTTGGCAATAAACCTGTTAGCAAAATTCAGCCTTATCAAAGCAGAAGTGAAATTGTAATGGCTAACTTTAGGTAGAATTATATATTGCTATCTCATGGTAGGGACAATACAGATATGTGTGGCAGCACTTTGCTGAGAGAGAGGAACAGCAGGGAAAGAGGAGTCTAAATCAAAACACCCAAGGTCCTTCTCTTTCCCTCCAAGATATGAACTGTTGCATGGGGACAGAACTTGCAAATGTAGGTCCCAGTTTCAGGGAAGGGGAATGCCTAGCAGGACCCTTGTGCCCTATAAGCCTGAAAGGGTCTCTCTCCTCTCCCAGGGAACCTGTTAGCTACACCAGACCTCTGCCTCTCAAAAAACTGAACTGCTGCCTCCTTATGTTCTTATGTCTCTTGGACCCGGAGAGAGCTGCTGAGATCTCTGAAGATTCCTCTATCTGTTACTCCTACCATCAGAGGAAGAATGCCCTGCTTGAAGAGAGTATTCATCTTCACAAATTAGGAAATAAACATCACAAGTTCAGGGTTTTCCCAAAATAACAAAATATAAGAGAAAGGGACACAGACATTCAGAGAACAGGGTTCTGAAGGCAATTTTTAAAAAATGTGAACACATTTTTCAAAATGTGAACACTGTATTGTCTTTCAAACTTCTTGTATTTTTTCAAACTTTTATTGTACTTTCTCTTGTATGTTTCCTTGAGGAAGCAAAATAAGATGATACTAAAATTTTAAATAGAAATACTAAATTTTTACATGCTCTGCCATCTTCCCAAGAAAACAGAAGTGACGGTTTGACTTTCAGAGACTATTTTTCCAACCTCTTCGCTTTCTGTTCAAATCACTGTTCAGAGAAATAGATTTTCCTCCACAGATAGACATGCTTTTCATATCTACTACTGGCTTTTTAATTGCAGTGGCTGTAGCATTAGGTCAGGCTTCAGGTATTTGAGTTATAGGAGTTGACTGTAGCCTCTTAACTAACCTGTTGCATAAATTCTGATTCAGCAATATATTATATGCTGGATTCATTCTTCACATTAATGGAAATACAGCTTTTAATGCAGTTGGAATACAGTGATGGAAGTTTTGATTCAGCAGCAGATTATGTGCTGAATTAATTCATAATATTAATGGAAGTTTTAAGTGCTGTTGGAAGATGTCACAGGAAGACTTTTTATTTTTTGTTCTACACTGTTTTCAAAAATACATTGGAAGGCCTTTTAGATGTTGCTGCACATCCAGATGACACATCAAAGGTTAATAAACCAAAGGCCTTATATTCAGGTACCCTGAAATGTAAGACTTCCATGGATCTAGCTTCACCCTTCTGAGCCCTGAGCAACTGCAAGGCCACATTTGGCAGAAAGGATTTCATGGGCCTGACGGCACATCTAGGTTGGCCAATAAACGGAAGCTTCGTTTTTCCACATTGGGCCTTCTTGGAGGGAGGAAAGATGCAGGGGCAAGTACAGAATCTACATAGCGCTGAGAGGAATGACAGAAAACACTGAAAGTGTGGTCTTGAAACTCCTATCAATAACCTATGAAAAGTGTCCTTTACTCTCCACAAACTTTGCACTGGGTCTAAAACTACTGTAGTCTTTTGGAAGAGGCCTCCAATGCGGAAAGTTTTAGCCCTGAAGGCAGGGTCCACCTAGCTAACAACATGGTAAAAAGGCCTATAACCCCACTATAGCACAAGTAAGATTTCCCCCAAATGTCCCATATTCCCAGACTCTCATTCCTTCCTGCAAAAGCACCTGAAGACTTGCAGCTGCTCAGCATCTTCCTCTGTAGCACTGCACATTCATGGCTGCTCAAAACCCATCAGATGCTCATTGAATCAGAGGGGAGTGGGATTTTCTCTCTCATATACATCATGATAGCCATTGTATAGAGGATATTAAAATTAGGAGCCACCTGCATGTGGTTTCAGAACAATCCAGCTGAGCTTGTAAGATAGGAAAAAGGCAATATGGATGTCTGCTGGGGTTCATATATCCCCAGAGTATGAGTGCATAGAAGGTAGTTATGGAGTGTATTGATCCTCTTGCTGATGCTGGAATGAAGCCCAGACCTATGCAGACTGAGAACAGGATCTCAATTTTGTGCCAGCAGAGCCACCAGGAAGGCTGACTTGGAAATTTGGAACAAGTGATGGAAATGTGGACATCTTGTTAAGACAAATACACCATTTGGATAGAATTTTTCAAAGTAAAGCACACAATAGCTTCTTAGTATTGTAAAATCCTGCATACTACTATCTCAGCCTGAAGGTGAAGTTCAAATTGCATTAGAGTGTAAATCAACACACCAGTGATGACTTGGGTCTCAGTGGACATCATAGCTCTTGAGGAGCAGCATCCTGGATGAACTTAGCCTATTGCAACTGTCCCAAATTCTTCAGAGATATGGGCATTTGCAACAACACATTTGTAAGAGGCTTTAAGTCGCTGCTAAGAATACTGCTAAACTTGATTGTGTCACACACACTATGCATTTTTGCTGACATCTCATTTCCTCTCTCGTTTTGTGGTGAAGGTATAGACAGGGTTTATTATCAAGTCATCCTTCCTGTGGTAACAGATGGAAGTAACAAAAACAAAAAAGCACACAAAAGGATTATTAACATCTATGGCAAGCTTCTCGATACTCTGGCCATTAATTTTGAGTACTGCAAGCTGTAATGTATTATCACATCCAAGAGCACCCAATCTCCAAAGAAGGAAAAATAAATAATATGAAGAACGGACATATGTTCATAGAATATTGATCCAGAAAGAGACATAAAGTATTTGACAATGGATACAACACTAAAATATTATTAGGATTAATAAAGTTTTTCTTCAAAAGAATTACATAAAATTCACTAGTTTTATGGTTAAGCACTTGATTTTACCCCTGTTAGTTTTCAGCTGCAGAACCAAAAGATTGCTGCTGAACAATGGGCTATTACCTGAACAGTTGCCTCCTGCAGCTGTAAGCTCAAAGCCTGCTTTCGGATAAAGAAAGAATTTGGTGATCCTAGCTCTGCTCCTTTTTTTATGCAACTCATAAAACACACTGACAAACTGGTTGTCCTGTTGCAAAAAACCCACAAGATTGGATTAACAGGACTCAGGGTTGAGGTGCAGTGGCTGAACTACAAGACGAAGCTCGTACAGAACATGCATTGTGTCTAGTTTAAACCAGAGCAATTAGCTGTTCACTTTCATGACTATTAAATGCACTCATAATTAAAATTTAAAAGTCTGAAGTCTATACTATTTTTCCCAAGCTCCTATTATGAGTAATAAGATTTAAGTTCAAGTTTAACTTGTCTTTTAATAGAGGGTAAAGAGCTCTTATAAATCAGTCAAATAGAAATTGCCATTGAAGAACTATTACTGAAGAATTGCTGTCGAAGTAAAACTAATTAATATCTGTCACTGCAAAGAGTTAACTACAAAAAACTTTCCTGCTTAACTACCAGCAGTATTAAATGACCAGGACTTACATCATCAAAAGAAAAAGTAGGAGAGAACACACTGTTTCTTTTGACATCAGCTTTTATCTTCTGCTCTGGCAAGATTCTGAAGTCTTTTTCACAAAATCTGACCAGACAGAACCAAAGCCAGGTCTGGCTCCCCAGTTAGCTCTGGCAATGTGGTGTCACATCACATTCTCAAAGGGTTTCCCCTTAACTGAACTTTTGGATCACAAAATTACAAAAAAGAGACAAGCTTCAAAGAAACGGAGAGGTTAGTAAGTTTCACTGAAGTGACCCAGAGATGGCTTTGCCACCTTGGGCCCAGAAGTGGTATCCAGCTCCTGAGATCACACAAAGTGGTCTCAGGTCTCCTCCATGGTCCCTGGTGATGTACATCCATTCCAATAGACACTTGTGACCTCACATCTATGTATTACTATGGCAAAAGAGATCTTGGAAGACTTAAAGTACAAAATTTGATGGCTGTCTGGTGCAATATTGGTATTTTCTTCTTGGCTTTGGGATATTTTCTTACCAGTAATTGCAGATCATTATTAGTGGAGAACTTACTGGATGAGTTTTATGGGTTAATCCTCCAGAAAGCATTAGATTCATCTTCCCAGGGTCTGTCCCAGTGCTGAAAACATGCAACAGCCTTTCTGAAGAAAGCTTTGATTGCTTATTCAGAAGTCCTCATCAGAGATTATCAGAAAACTTTGTAATGTGTAAATGAAGGCCCTGAGCAAGCTAGTATAATTTTAAAGCTAGTCCTGCTTTGGGAAGGAATTGAACTAGATATCTCCAAAGGTCCCTTCCAGTGAAGGTTGTTCTCTGTTTCTATGATCATGCCTTGCATTCCACTGCACATGCAGAAGTACATGACAGTAAATGTATATAACTGGACCAGGCCATAATCAACCCTTTAAAAAAAAAATTAGAAATCATACTTTGATTGTATCATTTTTATAGTAAATTACCTGTGATAGATTTCCTGAAAGTATATTGTTTTGTTATCAATTGTAACAGCAAACCATATATCCCAAATATTCTCCTGACTTGAACAAATGATAAAGTTCAGATTTCAGTTGAGCTCAATGCAGCACACCTCCACTGGATATTGTTTGTCTCTCCTGCTGTCCTTTTGGATGGCAAGTATTCCTATTTTCCATGCCCAATAGCAGGAAAGTGCAGGATTTCAGGGTGATAGTGAGCCCTCCTCCTTTGGCACCAAGGTGAGGAGTCAGTACACACTGCCATTTCTCCAGGGCACCTTAGATCCAGGCAGGTGTTGGCAAATGGAAGGGAATTAAAAGAGCAGGAACAAACGTGATTAAGGAATCACGAAGTGACTGATTTATGGTGAGAGATTAAAAGACCACAGGTTAAAAATAGGTTCAAAAGTTGATTATGGAAATGGCTATTTGACTATGTTTGGAATGGCTTTCTTTTCACTTTAAGAAGGCATAAAGCTCAAAAGAGAAAAGTGTCAATCTACAAATGAATAGAGAAATAGTCCAAAATGGTCCAACAGCTTCTGATGGGGACTGACTAAAAAACAAAGACTGAGGTTTTTCAGATGTGCAAACCAAGATATTGCCATTTCTTTCAACTTCTTTATAACTGCTGAGGATCCTGGCATGCCTGACTTTCATCTTGACAGTTGTCTGAGCAGACCATGTTTTCTCATATTATCTCCACTGATAATCTGACTGAGAGCAGTTAGGTTAAGGAATGGCAGAGTAATTCAGTGTTTGTACCTAGCCGCTCTTTTGACATCCTTGCTGAGAACCTTTACTTCTGGTAACAATTGCACTAGTGATTATATTTTTCATGAAAATGGCTAGCTGTCCCCTAGAAACTGGAATAAGGTGGTCTGGATGATTTTCAGGAGAAATACCTGAAAAGGGAGACTTAAGAAACTGCAAGTAGCCTCAGCATAGCAGTGGTGGAGTCCCATCATTTGTATCAGACAAACGGAACTGGAAAAAGCATTGGTGGATTATTCATTGAAGAAAATATGACAAGAGCTCCTGGAGGGGGCAAGTAAGCAGGACTATGTTTCGTTGGGGAGTTGGTTTTTTTTGGAGGGCAGGGAGGGGGGCAGGGGGGAATAATATGAACCTCCTCTTAACCCATCCTCAATGTCATATATCCACACCTCAGGCTCCAGTGCCAGTGCTCACCAACACAACTTGTGGCCTGAGTGTTTGCTGCGGTTTGGACTTGCTGCTCCCTTGCCTTCAGTCTGGATTCCTGAATCTTTTTCCTGTTCCAAATTAATTTGGGGAAATGGCTTCAGCTGGAGATCTAAAAAATGGGACATGCTCAGCCTTCCTATACATAATCCCTACATTTCATATCTCACTAGCAGAAAGCTCTTTAGGAGGTGACTAACCAGGCCAAACTCCAGGTCTTCTATGTCATTCTCTGTTTAAGCAGTCCAGCTGACTGGGACAACAAATCATGCTTTGGCTTTGCAGATCTTAGCTGACCACTGGGGAGGAGCTGAGCTGCCTGCTGAACTTCCATGTCTTGCAGATGAATTGATATAGAAGCAACGATTATCTAATCATTAGATGTACTGGATGAACATTCCTTAGTTCTCCCAAGAAAAAGGAATATTTTACATTGCAGTTCATAATAAAGACACTCAAAACGCTCTACTGTTAGCAGTTACTATGGTAACTGCTGGCAATTTATTTAAAAATAGGGAAAGACTCATTTTTTCACTGCTTACCTGATTTAGTTTGGTTTTCTTCACTTGAAATCTGATATTACATGTAAAACAGCTACCAAATACCATAGTCATGGCCAGCTCAAAGACCCAGTGATCTATGAGGCCAGATCTTGACTGATGATCTTGTACTTAAGCTTTAGTGACTTCAACAGAACTACTTGGAAAGGTAACCCAGCAGGACGAAATTTTAAAATCTCTGCCTTTTGTATCCCTACTTCAATTAGTTGTATGAAGAAAATAACACAGCTAGCTCTTGTCAGAGAAAGGTCTGCATTTAGTTTCAGATACAAGCTCACCAACTTAAATTTGAAATTGGGAGTGAGGGTTTGTTGTTACCCAGATTAGTTATCAGATTTTCAGTAGTACTGAAATGAACTTCATTCATTGTTGGGGTGATAGTTGCCATTATATTTAAGGTTGCAACTACCTGTACAAAACACACAAAAGCTGGAAACCTCTGACCTTTCCATCTCTCCTCATCTATATTTTTCTTTATATAAAAGCAAAGCTGTTTAATGCTGGAAGCATGAATGCCATTCCTTATTCTGGAAAAAAAGCCCCAACGGCTTGTGCCTTTTTAACCTGTCAAAAG
This sequence comes from Ploceus nigricollis, assembly GCA_013399945.1. Lineage (NCBI taxonomy): Eukaryota > Metazoa > Chordata > Aves > Passeriformes > Ploceidae > Ploceus > Ploceus nigricollis. The sequence goes on along the minus strand of VXBC01001735.1, from coordinate 231,151 downwards.
AAAACACCAAACTTAAGTTCTAGTCCAAATTCTGCAGCTGGATCCAACTTCAAGTAACAGAGGAAAACGCAGAGGCAGAGCTAACTTTAATGACAAAGCAGCCTGTATGCATGTGAAACTATTTTGCTGGTTTCACATGCTGGGAAGAAATATAATGATTTTTCTGTACTACATGAGTCTTTTATAATATGAGCTTCACCAAGACTAAAAAATACATTTCTACTGAAAAATAGAGCCTTTTGTAACACAATAACATTTGGGAACCATTAGCAGCATGAATGAAGTATTAGGTACAGCCTGTGACATCAAGAACTAGGAAAGCCAAACAGTTCAAATCAAGACAAAGAAAATGCCAAGAGAAAATGTAAATTAATGGTTAAAAAGAACAAACTGGCAAGCATCTTAAATTGATATTATAAGGGAAAGGAAAACTGGCCCAACTTCATGGAAGTTAAGTGGTTGTTCTTGGAAATCAACTAGGATACATGGCATGGAAACATAAAATGATAAGAGTTATTTGGCATTTGGATCCTATTCATAAATAACCTCCTATTTCTACTTTAATAAATCAGGCTGTTTTAGGAAGTGCTGACTTTGTACCTTTTGGCTTTATCAGCAGTACTTCAATAATGTTTAGGAAATAAACTTCACAAGAAAACCTCGGGTGTTCAATTAGTTTTAAATGTTTTAGGGTAAGAACTGAGATAATTAAATTAAAAGGATAATAGTGGCTTAATGCTTTGTGGCTCACATGAGATTTATATATTCCAATATAACCTCAAGCTGTACATATGGCATTAGAGAGGAAAAAAATGAAGGAAAAAGAAAAAAGAAAAGGTTCCTTATTAGAGGAACAAGAGTGTAGTATGGAATCTCACTACAGTGGGCATTTTCTGGCTTCTCAGGTTTTGTTGGTTTTCCTTCTGTACCAGTGCTTAGTTTGGATGAAGTGACCAGGAAATACAGCACATTTAAATGCCATCTTTCCTGCTACCCAACCCTCTGAAAACATGAGCAATGCTAACTGAACTGAACAGCATTGGAACACACTAAGTCTTACTTTGCAAGATTCATTTCCTCCCTATGTTAATTATGCTCAGACGGAATACTGTGCAAACCACAAGCCTGGAAAAGCTTGCAAAAATATGTGTCCCTCTCTCAAATGGCAACTGCTAAAACCAAGGGGTTTAACTTTTGCTGTGCAAACTCTGGGATCTGGGGACGAGTGAGGGTTGGGGGATGTGGAGATGGCAGAGGAGCAAGGGAGAGGGTGGGCTCATGCTGGGTGATTTGGAGCTTTGCAGCTTCAATTTAGCAGCCAAGGGTGGCTGTTTTCCCATCTCAATCTCTGCCTACAACTTAGTCATGCATTCTTTTTTGTGAAGAAAGGCCCCTACTCTGAGTGCTCCCACTATACCCCAAAAGTGTGCCTTTCAGATTTCTGGGGAAGTCTGGAAGGAGCTAGCTAAACTGCAATCAAACAGTGAAATATTTTAAAGTTTTAGTTTCATATAAGCATGCTCATTAAAAGAAAACAATTTTCAGAAAAGAAAACCAAAGGGAAGCTTATATCCATGAAGACCTCATGGCAGGAGAGCAAACTTTACAAATCCCTGGTGTGCTCCGTGGTGAGCTGGCTTCCTTTTCCCTCTGAGGAGTGAGCATGGTACTAGACCACTTGGGTATCTCCTGGGGATCTTTGACTGCCTGTGCCACAAGTTACAAGCTTTGAGAACATACAAGGAAGCTGGCCTGATTATTTGTGGCTGCTCAGCTCTTCCTCTTTCTGAGGGCAAGACTGCCTCCAAACAGATTGCTGCAAGTAACTCTGAGACACTGGAGGTAGAACATCCTTAGTATCTGCAATGTTTAAATTGTTGACCCTTGGATGGAAAAGAAGAAAGGGAAAAAGGGGCTAAAAGAGACCCACTGGAATGAAGAAACTCCTCATAAAGCCAGCTGACAGTCCTAGAAAGAGCCATTCAAATCCCTGCTAGCAGAAAATTAATAATTTTCAAAATACAAAAACCTCTGACTTGCACTCCCTCTCTCCTAGAGCTTTATGACAGCCAGGGGGAACCCTGCTGATCCATTTGAATCAAGAGAAATTGGATCTCATGCCAAATTGCTGGCACAGGTGTAGACTAAGAGTGCAGAAGAGAAGATGATTTCATCTTTGTATGTAATGTCACAGCCTTCCCTTTGACAACTCAGTATCTCTAAAGCCAGAGACAATTAAAAGAAGATTGTACACATAGGTATTGTGCAATATTTTTTTGCTCTCCTTCATGGCAAATCTGACTCCTGTGTGCTCATTAGATTCTATGGCAGAAACCCTGTGTTGGGTTCCCTCAAGGTTGTGAAGACAGCACCACGCAAACTGCAAGGACATGGCAGGGATTCATTCATGGCAAGGGAAAATGCCCCATGGACGTGGCAAGAGGGCAACTCAGGAAATTTCTTTGCCACAACAGTCCTGGGCAACTCAGTTCCTTTCCCAAGTTTCAGTTCCTTAGTTTGTGAAATTTTCCTACCACTGCTTGCTCTTTCCCTTGAGGCTGTTTGGTCTTCAAGGCAATGTTTGCCATGTACTATGCATTTGCACAATGGCTGGCAAAGCAATACTATTCAGAGCTGCTCTACCAGCAGTGAATGCATTAACTCCCTGATTCACTTTTCCTCTTCTATTTGACTATTCAGTGGCACAGATGCAATGGACTCATTTAATTTCATGTGGATGTGTATTCATGTTGATTCACTCAGAAATGTCTTTATCTGGTCATAATGGCAGCTTACTTTGCAGGTGAATGAATACACTTCAGAGCTGCATAATTTCCTTTTTTCACTGGACCAGTGCTACTCAAAGAGGGTTATACTTTAAATCTGAGAGCAGCTATGTGAACCCTTTTAGCAGCCTTTTCACTTATCCATGGAGAGTACTTAAAGGAAAATATTTTTTTCTGACTGTTTCAAGTGAAGGTGTCATCAAGTCTTCCAGGAATGGCAGGAAAAGGCTTTTAGAAAGACATGAACCAGCCGAAGAGAGCCCAAAGGAAAGAATCAAGAATAATCAGATGTCTAGAAACATGTCATTTACAGGGAAAGGGATTGCTTATTCTAAAAGGGACTTGGAGAGGATGTGATAACAGTCTTCCAATACATAAAAGTCTGGTTCACAATGAAAGGGATAATTGTTTTCTCATGGTGGATATAATGAGAAGTAATAAACTTATGAAAATTGCTGCATGGCAGACCTAGGTAAGATACTGGGAAGAGCTCTCTCTGTGGGCATAAAGCACTGGAATAGATAGAGTAGGGAGATTTTACAGTGTCAACCCTTTAGGGTCAGGATGGCATAAGTATAATACTTCCTTCCTTTCTTTGGGCTAAGGGGCACAATATATGACCTCCCTTCCAACCCTGTGATTCTTTGTGCTCCCAAATCCATCTTCATGTATAATGCAGAAACTCTGAATTAGATATAATACAAAAACAGTATAAAGGAAATCTCACACTGACTGAAATCATCACTACTTGAAGTACAGGAAGCACTTTTGAAAGGCTTCCTTTTATTGCTTATTATTAATTTCATTTCAGGTATTCATTTTCTTGGTTGTTACACACCAGTGGTGAATACTGGATTCAGAAAGAGGAAATGTAATGGATATCCTTGGATATTGTTATTTTATATTAGATAAGCTGAGTTCTAAACCTGCAGCAATCTTGGCAAAACCAGGTGATTTTACACAAACAGAGCCCAAATGGACCCTGTGGACTTCTGCCATTTGAGCAGCTGCCCACACCTGCCTGGAAGTCCAGGAGCACCAGCTAATCCTTCCCCCTAGCAACGGCCTTGAAAACCAATCTTGAGCTTTCAGAAATTGGCATTGATTTTTCCTTAAGATCACAGGGTATTCACAGTGACTTCTGCAGCCCCATGCTGGATGCAAAACACTTTTTTGCTGTATAATTTTACCTTTTTTCTCTTAAATAAACTGCTGCTAAACATTGTCAATACTTAACTTACAACAGCAGGAATAATAGTGTAGTCAAGTTCAATTCACACAGAATAACACTGAACTGATAAAATGCAAAACTATGTATTATCTGATGCATAAATAATGCTGGTAAAGCTATTAAGTTTTTTTCATGTTCAGCAGAGTAAAAAATCAATAAAATTTTATAAATGTTTGATAATTTCAAAACTTTATAATTTCAGAACAACGTTTTTTGAGAAAAATGCCTGCTGGATATTTGACAGAGTACAAATAGCACTGGCCCACAGGAGCTACGTGCCACACTGACTTCATAATCTTTCCATGTGCCTCTGTGCCCAGTGGTGTAGCTGCCTTGCTGAGACTATCCCTAGCTGCTCCACACAACTGCTGAGGTCACCAGGCTGTAAGTAGTAGAACAAAAGTACATCCTCTATCACGAGACAAAATCAAAGAGCCGGGAGCTTGAGCAACAGGGAAATCTAAAGTTCTGCAGACTCACCCAGTGGCTCCATCCAGCAGCCCAGGCTCTGCTGAGGGACTCACAGGAAACCCACCTGCAGAGCCTCAGCCAGCAGTGAGTCAGAGCTCTTCTGGTGTGAGGGAGCAAAGAGCCACATCCAAGGAGCTCGACAGCCATCAGCTGGGGGCTGCTCAGCTCTCACATGACTCCCAGCTGTAAAGCAAAAACAGGAATAGAAACTCAGTGTAGCTGAATGTATTAAGTTTTTTCCTAGTTGCCTGACCAAAATATAAATTCAATAAATGAGCAGGAGAAAATTTGAAGAAAAGGGCCAAATTCAGCCCTAGAATAAGCAGTTGTAATTCTACTCCTTGTAGGGGCAGGGGTGTCACCTTCTATGCTCAGATTTGGCCCATAGATAGATAATGACCAAAGCAAAATAATTACATTCTCATGCAAGGAAAAAATACATGTAGCATTTACCTGTCTTCAACCCCAGTTTTTAAAACTTGTCTTTATCTCCTGAGAAGAGATCCATAAATATATAAGAAAGATATTCAAGAAGCCAACATTAGAAAAGACTTCAGGACTCCAGGGAAGGAAGTCTGTATGCCTCCTAAACTATTATATGCAATTTTCTACATTTATAAAAAAGCTTCTGTCATGAGAGCCAAATTCTTGGACAAACATGGAGAAAATTAAGCTTCTAGCAGCAGTGCATGGTGTGCCATTAATTAACAGGACTTAGTGAGGCTTGAGGAACAACTGCAGCTTGCAAAGTAAAGCTAATGATGGTACAAGGCTCATAAAAGGGATGCACAGCAGAGCCATGTATATGCTGTCCCCAGACTTCTGAATTCTCACATTGTTCTGCTTTTGAAAGGTGTCATATGGCGGCACAGCAGGCTAATGATATAGCATGTTCTGAGGAATTAGTTTAAGGGGCTTTTTTTTTCCCAATCCAGTGAAAAATAGTAGAAATAGTGAATTTTTGGAACTTAATGGGATCATACTGTTCTTTCTTCACATTGTCAACTTCACTTAATTTCCTCCTTCCTATTAATGTGTCTAATGCATATGTCAGGCGGAAGCCTGACACACTAGTGGCAAACAGACTGTTGTACGAAGGCGGCAAAGTGTTAAAACAATTGAGCAAGTGAGTACTAAAGTTTGCTGCTCTGGCCATATGGTACAGTGTTTAATTTCCCGTAGTGAAAGAACGTGGCTGTCATAGAAAAAGATGATGAATAAATTTACTTGGGGCAACTTATTATAATGAAGAATGACTTCTCAGAGGAAGCAAACAGAGGAATTTAGAGTCTGATGAGAAGCATATGGGAAGCATTAAGATATAAGCAAGGGTAGCAAGGCTGTGTGGTTTAAAAATGAAAGACATTTAATTGATGTTTGTTGCTGGCGTCGACATATGGAAGTGAGAAATGGGTTTTGATTTGGAAGACAGGAAGAAGGTTAATAGCAGTAAAGGTGGTTGTGGAGTGATTGATACTTGAATAACTAAGGCAGAAAGGGAGTTAACGCTTCATGCAAGTCAGGCAACATACTCAGGAGAACAATGTGATCCAGAAAATAAAGGACCTTAAATGACTGGGCAGATCACTTGCTTGCAAGGAGAACTGACAGGCCAAACCAGCAGTGATCAAATAATAGCCCAAGGGAGACTGAGGTAGGCAAGAGCATCTAGGCTGGCTGTGAAAAGCCACAGTGGAAGAGACCAGCTCTTTCTCAGGATCGGTCTGGTGCAGAACCCCTGTACAACAAATGATGGTAGGAGACTGGGTGGGAAGGAAACAGCAAGAGTGATGTATGAGAAGTACACATCAGTGTTACCACTGTCTCTGTGTGTGAATTATCCCAACATCTATGCAAGACAAATCAAGGTGAGTGAATGAGATTGCACAGTTCCTTCCTTGCAGCAGCTCCTGCTTTATGTGAGCTCAGTGAGGTCAGATAGGCCTTGATACCAGAGGCCTCACAGAGAGGAGCCCTGTGCAAGCTTCTGCATGTGCAAGAGCTTTACCTGTTTGCTCTGGCATGTGTCTCCCACCGACACACCTCAGCCGCCTGGGGTATGCAGAACTGCAGAGGAGCTGAAGGCATATTTTTTCTCCTGCAATAGATTTCTATTAAAACCAGCTTCCCAGAGGTGAAAGGTGAGCTCATGAGCTGCCATATGATTTAGCATTTAATACCAGCTCATTCTGCCTGTTTCTGTTACTTTCTCTCAGTCGTAACACTAGCACACAGAATTCATTCTTACTTGTTAAGTGCTGACATTGCATCTAGATAATAAACAATATATAATATGAATGCATAGCAAACCAACTGCATGCTCTAGGTACTTTTCATTTTCCAAGCAGAGCAGTGGGCTAACCTGATCCTTATGCTATGCAAGGTTAAAGAAATTATTTTACAATTAAAAACAACTGACATGAAGTCACAAGAAAATGCAACAAGGAGTTTTATTTTTCAAGGCAACGATCAGCTTTTTACTAATTTGGCTTCAACAATTCATTTAATATTATACAATACAGAAAGATATGGGTTTAAGTGTAGAAATTGGACAGCTTTAAAATTGTAAGAGAACTTGTGACAGCTTCTTAAAGGGAATGAGGCAGTTGGCCCTCTATGCAGAAGATATTTCTGGTAAGAGGTTTCTTAGGGTCAGCCCTCAACAGCTGCTATTGAAATCAATCTCATTCTGTGTCTTCTGTGTTTTGATGACCTTGGCATGAAGAGCCAGTGTATGCAGAAGTGATTAACAGATGCACAAAGTCAGAAGGCATTGTCAGTAAAAAAAAAAAGACTATCACTATCCTAAGTGAGAAGAACTCGAAAATCAGAAATGAAATAAAGTTATGCAATGTGAAGTCATGCACTTAAGGACCAGTAACTGAACCCCTACTGCAAGCTTTGGCTCATTAGCTGGAAATTACTAAGAAGGAGAAAAGCCTGGGTATATTGTATACAATCACCTGTATACAATATACACGTATACTGTATATGATCACCACCAGCAATGTAATATGGCTCCTAATATGTAATATAGCAAAAAATAGGAAGTTCTGGGTGAAAAGTTTCCAGAAAAAAAAAAGAAGCATTGATGTCAGCAGACAAGTACTGAGACTTCACTTGGAATACTGGCCAAACCTATTCAAGGCAGAGTTTCAGACTGGAACAGGTCTGGAGAAGATTATGGAGCAGATTGCTGTGTACTGACACATTGTTACAGGCCTATCCTCATGGGGAATAACTGTTTACATTGAAGAATAAGGTCAGCACAAGAAAAGATGGGTCTAAATCAATAAGGAATACGCTTTAGACAAAAATCAGCTTTCCAGAATAAGAGGATTCCTATTTAATGTGGATTCACTTCAAGTGGGGTCTGACCTGATTATGAATTTATGTATAGGGTGGTTAGCAAATGGTTAATTACAGACTTTATTTCGTATTCATACAATCTGGACATGAACAAATGGTGGGCATGTTGAAATGAAAAAGATATTGGCTGTGGCACCGCATTCACAGGGGCACTGAGATCTGCTTCATACTAACCTGGTATTCCTGAGACCAAAAACTAAATATCTGGTGCTTGCTCCCAGCCTCCAAGCAGCGAGGAGTTCTGGACAGTGCAGGCAGCACTGTGGTGAGTCTCTGTTTGCCTGGCATCACAAGAGGAAGAAGATAAAAGCTAACAAATCTGGAGTGGACCAGACTGACACCAGCAGCAGGGAGGCAGGGAGAGTTCCAGAATAAAGGAATGAGAAAGATGATGAAGAATTACCTGAATTTGCTAAGTTCTGGCCTCACAGGGCTGAGCAAAAGAAAATCTCACTCTATCTTCTGAACTAGAGGAGAGCAGTAGAGTTGTCCATTGGGTCAACCCTCTTGTGCCTGGAGGACACCAGAAATCAGAGGAGTACACAAGTGGATGTGCTACAGTCAGCCCCTTCCCCTACCTTCTTTAGGCAGAGCCAGGAGAGGATAAGGTGAATACAAGGTTTAGTTAAGATGGACTGAATTCACGAGTTACAATTCGCTGTTTCAACAGCACTGGTGTCATACAGTTGGGCTTTAAAGGCTTGCTCCCCTGACAAAATCCTTAGTCCTTCAAAGAAAAGATTTCTATGGATGCAAGGGCAATTCAAAACCCCCTCCTCTCAACCACCAAGTCATCTCAGCCTGGAATTTAATAAAATATTTAATGAGCACAGCAGACAAAGATGAAATATTATGTTTAATTTTCTAGTCATACTTTTACTTATTAGACCTTTAAAAGACCAATTTGGTTTAAAAAGATAATATTCCTTTAATTTTCTCATAAAGGCCAGAGAACTTAATTAATGAGAAAAAAAAATCTAATTTAAAAGAGCTGGAGACAGGTAGTTACAGAGGAAATATAAAAAAATTGCACAAAACATATTGTCTCATGAGTGTTCTGAGGTACTAGGAAACTCACTCTGAACCATATCTGCCTGTTGGCCAGATAGGGGTAAGTCAGACAACCCCAGTAAGATGTTTGCATCATCAATGGGTATTTATTTTCCATTATTCACAAAGAAAATGCTGGGAGAAAGGAGAATGCTTTTCTTGCAAGGAGCACCATAGAACTTGAATATGCAAGAGGAGCAAGGGAGATGATGTAACAAGAGGTGAAAAAAAGGGGCTTAATCATCTATTGTTAAGAATTGGCACAACTCTGGCAAGTAAAGACAAACTAAACTCAGTGGAGCAATGAACTATTATGATAGTTAAGAATCTGGCTGAAAATCTTACAGAGGGGTGAAGGAAAGGGAGAGTGATGTGCTGCACAGTCAGAGGGCAACCAACATCTCTTGTAAAAGAGAATCAGAGGATAAAGTGAGAGGAGGTTAGGGAGAAAATAAAACAGCCCTGCTCCTTGAGCACTCACTCATGCCAGTGCAGCTATATCCATCCATGCTAGCCAAGGACTCAGTCTAGGGAGAGGGCATTCATCTGGGGCAGCCAAGGTTTTGACAGATAGTCTTCTGCTCCCAGAAATGTAGCTAGAAAAGTGGGCATGTTTTTAACATGAGTCATCCCTGAAAAAAGCATAGCTGAAGTTCACAGAAGGTTTGCAAAATCAAACTGGTTATGCAAACCCAAAAAGTAGTTCACAAATTCACAAGCACAAAGGAACTGCAGTTTGTTCCTTTCTACTGAGGGAACCTAAGAAGATCTAGTTTAGTGTTCCTGTGTGTGAAGCAGAAGGTTCTCACTCCACCTGCTCTGAGAAGGCCCCAGCCAAGCATGTGATGCTGCTACCAGAACAACTTCTCTACCTGGAAATGGGGACACAAAAATAATAAAGGGATCAAGGAATCTATTGTACAAGGAGAGGCTGAGAGAGCTGGGATTATTTAGCCTTAAGAAGGGAAAGCTTAGAGGGATCTTCTAAGTCTTTATAAATATCTGATGGTGGAAGTAAAGAAGACAGAAACAGGGATTTCTCAGTGGTGCCCAGTGGCTGCACAAAAAACAATGGACACAAATTAAATATAGGAAACCTAATTTAAACAAAGAAATAACTTTTTCACTAGGAGTGCAATGGGGCGGTCCTGACCAGTCTGTTTGGGAAGAGGGGGTGGACTACATGATCTCCAGAGATGCCTGCCAACCTCAGCCACTCTGCAATGCTGCGAAATACCACTCATTGAAATCCTGCTTAGCTACTGCTACGTTTGGAGTAGTCTTCAAAGTCTTAGAGTAGCACAGAGTTCCAGTGAAATTAATTAGCAAACACTCCTTTGAATAGATCACAGGTCATTTTTCCACCTCTTAAGCGTCCTTTTTTGCCCTGTCACCACATGCCTCCTGATAATTATGTAACAAGTACACTTGAGGATGAAGTGATTATAGATTGGGAGCTGCAATCATACTCTGAACAAATCATATTTTCACCTATGTATGTGCTGTAGACCTGTGACCTGGTTGCAGCGCTGTCATATGCACTGAGTAAGAACAAAACCTCAGTCAGTAGCTCTTCAGCCAGGCAGGCAGGCTGTTTTTTACAAAACAGCAAACACACCGACTTTAATGTCTACTCCAGGGATGTAATTATATGAGTAAAAGGAGGCCATGTGTACAGGTGCATAGCTGTGTACTTATTGTTCAAGCAGGAAAGCCAGAAAAGCACATTATGTACACACACGAGTGGCTGCCTCGTAGGTTAATAGCACTTGGAGTCTGCAGTCTGGAGTGTCTAGATAAATATGCACAATTACTTTGTAAAACTGAAAGGGATTCCCTTTATCCACGTTGAAATTTGCCTTCAAGAATGTTGAGGCTAGAGATACCTGGTTTAATACCTGTGAGGGTGAATAGTAATATGCCATAAATTCTACTCTTTATAGAATCATTCTCTCAGACTTGAAAAACCAAGAGTCACTTGAAAAGAATCTGATATATTTTCTAGCACAAAGAGACAGATTTTATCCTTTGAATTTTGCAGTTTGCAGGGTGGTGAATGGTCAAGAATTCCTTGCACTTTACAGAAGGCATCAAGCATAGGTTTACTTTTTATTCAACTTCTACAACTACTGAAATGCAGTAATTTCTCATTCTTTCTCCAGACTTATTCCTTTCCTTACTGTCAGAGCTACTCTGCACTTATTGTCCGCCAGTCAGATCCAATATAAGATTCAAAAGAAGGAGACTCATATCATCTCCTGTCCAAAGAACAGTAAATACCTAATTCAGTGCCAACACAGCACAGGCATCTCTGGAGTCTGGAAGCATTCAAACTCATGGGGTACAGGGCTGAATGTAAAAGACTGTTGGTACATTAACCCTTCAACATGAAGGATATATGGAAAGTGACAGCTGTACTTTTAAAAGAGGGGTGCCTACCAACAGTACAGAAAGGGTAAAGAGAAGCATGATTCCCAGCATCTTGTCCAGACTTGCATAAGGAGACAGTGGAATTATATGGTTAACAGCAGAAGACCGTGGGCCAGCTTGGAAGGGTGCATTTGGGGGAAGCCTTAAGAAAAAGGAATGTAACCTCACTGCTCTGCAAAATCATGGGAAACATTAATATTGCAGTATCAATTATAAGTCACAGGAAATTATTATGGCATTGGTTAAGTACATGTGAAGTCACAGCTGAGATGCTGTATGTCTTTCTGGGCACCTTATAAAAGAAGGATATTATGGAAGAGTACCAGAGGGCAACAGATATGACTCAGACACAGAAGTATTTAGAAGGGTTAGGTAAACTGAATCTGCATTCTTTAAAAAAAAAAAAAAAACAACGAGATTATAGGACTTATTAAAGTACTGCAGGCAACTTCTGAGAGAAGAAGAAAAAGCTGCTGTAGCCTATTTGAGCTAGGGTGCATGAATGTCACCAACAAAGAACAGACAAACTAAAAGAACTGATGAGGCACTTCAAGGAATAAATTAGCTGGGAGAGAAATGTAGAGCTGCTACACAAAAAGTTGAAACAATATGAGGGCAAAGGAATTATTTAGAGAGGGGAGAAAGTACAGTCTGACAGGATAAGATAACCTTGGGCAGTTCTTTTTAAATAAGGAATAAAATATTAATCCAGCTGGGTTTCTGTAAGTGTTATACTGGAGGTAAAGCACGCTTGCCTGCATAATGCATGACTGTAGGAGCCAATGACATGAGTAGTATTAAATGCTACATGATAATCAGTTGACCAAAAGATGTATTTCTCTCTGGATCATGAAAATGGAATTATAGCATCAGCACAAAAAATGTGAGAGGGCTGGAAAATGCCAAAGATTTCCTGTTTTCTCAGTTTTCTATAAATTAGGTAGTCTCACAGGACTAGAAGGGATAACAGTTCTCCAAAATCCATGAATATTACGGCCTGCAGGAGGAAATCCCCTGGATATCAGAGCATGTCAGGAGGTCTGAAACATTGTTTTTTTGGGACTGCCTGTTCTCATGCTGTGCTTCCAGGAACACCCCTGTGGTAGCACAATTTTTTTCAGGAGTCACGTTTCTCTCATCTTCCTGTGGATGGAGGCACTATGGAATGAGTCCTCACAGGATGTGTTGGAAGGAAAATTCTTCCCTGCTTGATGCTCTTATTCTTTTGTTTCCTTTCCTAACCGCATCTCACTAGTACCATATGTGAAAGGCTGTGTGGGGTTACAGCCACGGATAATGTCCAAACTGAGGTTCCTCCAGCAAGATACTCTCCACACCCCCATGTGTGAAGGGCCAGCTTCGAGGTGGAGTTGAGGAAGGTTCAGTGCTGCTGTGGGGTGGGGATGGTACCTGAGTCAGGCACCTTTAGGTCTGCTCAGAGTCATTCGTTCTCAATGACATCTCTAGATGAAGAGCAGGAAAAGAGATGGCTTCTGCCATGAGATGCAGGGAGCTCTCTGTTGGCCCCTGGAGAAATCAGTGCTGGCTGAGGGGAGTGCAGGGCCAGCAGGAACTGCTTCATTTCGAGCCTGGCCACCAGCTGAGCAGGGACCAGTATCGTGCCTCACCCTGCCTGGAAGGCAAAGGAGCTTTCTCACCTTGTCTCTCAAGTCACCACAGGTCTCTCCTGGCTCTCAGCAAATCTTGAGAAGAAAAGTTGTCCACCCTCTCTGAGACCCCTTCTTCTGATAGCAGTTGTTAGAGAGGTTCTCCTGTTTATCTAAGATGCAGGAAGAGACACTGAGCTATAGACAGGCTTTTGTAATGCAAGACCTACACAGTGAAGGACTCTAGTAAATTCATGAGATAACAATGATTTTATGGCAGTGGAAGCAAAGGGAGCAGAAATATGCTCTCAAACAGCAGAGCTGGAGTGGGTGATAATCAACCTGGGAACTGCTGAACTTCTCCTATTGCTCCCTTATGTCTTCTATACCTGGACACGTGCAAATACTCTGTGTTTTCCCAACCTCTAATAATGATGGTATAAAATCCCCTGTACCTAGGAAAGGCCAAAGATGGTGAAAACATTACAGAAAGGGCAAAGTAAGGAGGAATAGTTATTTACACCATTGTGGATGAAGAGCCTCAGGGGAGCAATCTCAGTGGCTCAGTTTCTGACACTGAAACAAGCAGGAGCCAACAAGCGGCAGGAGCTGCTGAGCTGCTTGGGCAGCGTTCATTATTTATGCAGATCTTGGAAATTGTTACCTCTTTAGGAAAAACATAACTAAACAAAATGGCTGGAAGGCAAACACATTTCAGTTTAAACAACATTAATTTAAAATACCAATAACAGTCTTGGTAGATTAATCAATCCAAATGTTGGGGTTGTTTGGGGAATTTTTTTCTCCTCTGCAGCTGTATCTTGCTAAGTAACATTTCTATTTCAAGACCGTTAATGCTGTAGCAGCTGCAACGCTCTCTGGGAATTTTTAAAAATCATATTGAAATTAAAGGCTGAGACATAAAAACAAATCCTTCACAGCTATCCTAGCCGATGGTATTATAACAGTAACAGGCATTTTTCATACATTGTATTCTTGACACATGCTACTTTTAGTCAGTGCAAGTCATAACGCTGCATGTGTCTTAATGTATTTTTCTCTCTGCCACCTGAAGATAATTATCAAATATTAAGAAATTGAGCGTCACGGCCTCCCTTCAAGAATGTGCTTTCTATCTTCCCTCCCCTGTTTTGCTTTGTTTTGGTTTTTTTAATAAAGACATGGAATAACTTGCTCATCCAGTTGTTAGCTACATCTGTTTTTGTCTTTTTTTTTTAAAAAGTGTGGGTTTCTAAAAAAGTGTGAACCTAATTGCATAGAAACAAGAGATGTGATTGCAAGCATAAATTAAGTATTTGCATGTAGAAGACGAAATAGCCAGTTGTGTTGAGTAACTTGATTGTAGGAGCTAAGAGTGTGACTGAGTTTATGACATTTCTCTCATATACAATTTCAGGGAGAAGAAAATGAAATCCAGATGTTGTGACCTTCACATGTCATAGAATTAGAGAATCATCAAAGAAAGGCTTGGTCTAAAGACACCTTAACAATCATCTAGTGCCAACTCCCCAGCCATGGACAGGAATGGCACCCACTAAATCAAGTTGCTCGAGGTCCCACCCAACCTGGCTTTAAATGCTGCCAGGGATGGAGCAGCCACAGCTTCTTTGGGCAACTTGTTCCAGTGCCTTACTACACTCTGAGCAAAGAATTTCTTCATAACATCTAATCTAAATCTCTCCTTTTTCAGTTTCAAGCTCTTCCCCCTTGTCCTATCACTATGTGCCCATGTAAAAATTCATACATACCCACGAAGCATGAGTAGGGCTAGGAATGGAGCACATGTCACAGGCCAGTGTCTTTTGTATCAGGGAAATAGAAGTCCTATTGAACCGCAGAGCTGTAGGAGTGGTTGCTGCCAGCAGTTGTTTGAGATGAAGAGCTATGAATCCAAACTCTCACATCAATGCTGTTCAGAGTATAGATGTGAAAGAACGAGCAAACCCCTTCTCCACTGCAAAAGCATTGCCTCCAGACCACCTATTTTCTAGGGTATCAAAAGCCTCGACAGGCTCCAAATCATTTGTAAAACCCAAAGCTCTTCCCTCCTTTATATCCATTCAGAGTTGAATTTGTAAACCTGCCTTCTACTTCAGTACATGCAAACCGAGCACAGATCTCTCTCCTTACTAATAAAGCTCAGACACTTTAAAATGCAGGCTTATTGCCTGCACAATAGACACCCCAAAAGTACAATAGACCACAGGAGGAGTTCAAGAGAAGTCAGAATTACTCCATCAACTTAGAGAAATTGGTCCTGTCAGGTAAAAAGGTGCTGTGACCCCAGGAAGGGCTCTACAGACTACAAAAAAGCAGAAAAATAGCATCCTTTACCCCTCTCTTCAGGAATCTTCTCTTTGAGCTGGGAAAAAATGTCATTTCTCTCTCTCTATCTCACAAAGAGCACAATCACTGGAGCAATGCACATGGATCAGGTACCTGCAGGGGTTTCACAGCGCTCTTCCATCATCCATGGGAGGTGCTCTTTAGTCTGTGTGAGCTAGATCCTGCTGGTCCAGTCCTTCCTATATAGAGAATATCAAGCCTTAACCAGGGCAAATGGTTGTGGGATTCATGGCAAACAGCAGAGTGACCCTGATGCAAGGCCTGCCCTTATCTTACTGTATGGTACTAGAATATATACCTGGCATGACCAGGATGGATGCCTTTCCCCCTCAATCTGTTGGGGGGGAACTGAGAAGAAGAGGTTACAGAAAGGCTCATTGCTCACTACAAGAAGGCATAAGCTAAGAGTGAGTGAATTTGGGGAAGACAAGAAGAAGATGCCTCATATCCTCACCCAGAAGTGAAGGGGAAGCATGATTTAGGTGAATAAAAGATGCCGGTATCTCCCTCCCCATCAGGTAGAATCTGATGTATACATCTGAGGCTTGCGGGGGAGATGCAGACAACCATCTCAAGGCCTTGTGCCTTTCTGTCAGGATTTGGGCAGGTGTTTATACTCTTCTGCAAAGCAGACAAGCTGTTCTTTGGCCTGGAAAGGGCTGAGTCACTTCCAGGGTTTGGTACCCCTCATCATGAGGGGACTGTCATGGACAGTTTCAAAAGTCTTTTTCATTTTTTATTGTCTTTGTGTTTCTTTTTTTCTTTCTTTGACAGAACAAATTTCAGTTATTTCCCAATGAATCATTTCCAGCTTTTTGTCTTCTAAGGCTAACGACAAAGGAGAGAGTGTGCTGACAAAAACCAGCCCTATCAAAGCATGATAAAGTTCTTGCTGTCTGCCTTTATCACAGATCTAAGCAGTGTCAAGAACCCAAGATTTAAACAAGCGGCAAACCTAAAAATAGATGGAACAAATGCACTTGTTGTTTTGACTTTTAAGAATTATTACAGATGAAATCTGCTTTGTATTTAATATATGCAGCGAAAAGGGAGGGGGGTTTCAAGGAGACTTGGATGCATTCAACTGTTGCCTTGCAAGTGTAACACAGCTAAGACATGAACCCTGGGCCTGTGAAGGCACATTTATCTGCAACTTGTCTCCGACCCAGAAGGGTCCCTGTTCCTGTGGCTGGATCCAAGTGCAGGCTCAATTCCTGCATCTGCACAGTTTCACAGATTTCAGTGCCTGGGCAGACACTGCTGCAGGATTCAAATCTTTGTGGATGTCTAAGTCCAGACAAAAGCATTCTCTGAGCACTCTCTTCTGTCTTTGGAGTAAGGGCTCATTCCCATGTCTGGGCGTGCTCAGCGGGACAAGGAATCCACCTGGTCTCCAAGCCACACCACACAAGTGGTGAAATCTCCCAGAGTGAGAGAAAGAACCACCAGACTGCCTGGACTGGGACCTACTGATCCTCTGGTGAAGAGCTCAGGCTTGGAGTTCACAACCCACACTCTATCATCCTGTCTGTTCTGCACTAAAAGCAAGAATGCTTTCAGGAATACCTGTGCCAAGGGTGTTCAGCAGGTCATTCAAAACTGGTTTCAACTTTCTGGTTCACAGTCTTTATACCATCCAGTCCTTCCATTTCCTATCACTTTCTGTACTCTATACCTCTGGACACTATTCCTGTACTTGAGCATCCATCTTACGCATTCATTCTCAGCCAATCCCTTTCAGACACTGACTTGGAAGCACCAACACACAGCAAAAATGAGGCCTGAAGCTCTCACCAATTACTGGAGCACGTGTGCTATCTATGAGCTTGTAGGAGCAGGTTTGTAGGGAAGCAGACACACTCTCAGTCCTCGACAGTCACGGGAGAAATGACCTAAAGAAACACAAGGTGCTTCCTGACTCTGACATTTCTCAGGCCAGGATGACAGCATCACTGACGGCATTGTATTGCAGTTTCTACTTCACACTATGCCCAGTTGCACTGGGCAGTTCATTGCCATCATAATTGGTGGAGGCCAAAAGTAGAGATGGTTTGAGAAATGACTGGACATTTTCATGGCAGATATACCTACAATGGTTTTTAAACACAATGATTTATATGCTTACAAGGTCCTTAATCCAGTAACTTTTGAAAAGTTATATAACAAGGAAGGAATACTCTCAACTTTCCTGTTTTCCAAAGTATCTGCTATTGGACAGTGTCAGGAACATAGCAAGAGGGATCTTTGATCTAACCCAGTAAGGCCATTTCAGTTCTAAAGGACTGAAAACTCCTGCAGTTTCCTTATTCACTCTTGACCCCAGTGCATATCCTTAAGTGTTCCCTGGTCTCTGCTGCCCAGATAATGACCTCATTTTTTGCTTATTACTGAAGGGCTTCTCTTTCTTTGATTAATCATTCCCCGTATTAATATCAAACAGCCTTTGGCTTTCTCAAATGGATTACTGTTTCTGTCAAATTATTCCCTCCCATTCCTCTCAGATAAAGAAAATGGATAAATTATGACTACCAGTCCAATGGGAATGAAATAGACTCATTTTAAATACAGCTTTGGAAAAAAAAAAAAAAAAGGAAAAAAAGAAGAAACCCTGCGAGTCAGTTAGTTTGATATGAACTTGAAATGACTTGTGAAATAGATCAAGAGTCTTAAAGGCTGAGACCTATATTTTGAGTTTCTACAAAGTTGGCTGTGAAAATTATGAACATTTTTGCTGTTGTTCACTTAGAGCAGCTTCAAAAATGGAGCCAAATTTTCTTGGAAAATAAGGAAGAATGTGCTAGAGATTTTTAACCTTTTTTTATTCTCAAGGTGGAGGGAAGATATCTCTTTTTTTAAAGCAATTAAAATTGTATTTTACAAAGAACTTGTCATGCAGGATAGCTAAAACATGAGATCTTTGTAATTATGAATTTATTTTTACTCTAAAGGTCTCAAACCAGTTTAACCATCCAGAATCACTTGTTATATGCAAAACACCAGATGTTGTTATCATGCATCACTATCAGATGAACTCTGGACAAATCAGTCTTTCAGTCATCTTGACTACTTGAATGGGTCAGGCAGCAGTGTCATTGGCCCTGCCCAGGTAAGAGCTGTTCAGAAATAGTCCAAGGCAGTAACAGAATGAGGCAGGAGTCCCAATTCCTGCTCTATCACTCTAACACTTCACTTTCTCCAGTAAAGCTGCAGACATTTCTTTTGCTACCATGGCATCTCACATAAGCTCAGGCAATGGAGTTGCTGAAGAGGTGTTTTTTTTTTCCTCTGACAAGCTGTCTAGTAAGTTTAATAAATAGAATTTGAAAGGTTTTTAATATTCTCCCCTACAGCTGTGTGAAAGGCACTGAGCAAGCTGTTATCTGCTGGATTTGCAAGAATATGAGCTAATTTCTGAGCTTCTAAAATAACATCTGATTTCTCTCCCTGATCAAGAGACAACTGTCTGCAGCAAATTTCAGCTGAATTCCTTGGCAGTTTTCAGCAAAAAAACCCCAAAAGTCAGTCCCAACAAACTTGGAGGTGGGAGAGAATGGGGCTTTGGCTTTCAAAGAACAATGCCTCAACTCTATGGAGTCAGAACTTATGCTGGGGACTGCCCAGCTAGAGAGCAGCTCAGCAGAAAAGGAACCTGGGGCTCCTGGTGGACACCAGGCTGACCATTAGCCAGCAGTGCCCTTGCAGCAAAGAAGGTTAACAGTAGCCAGAGCTGCATTAAGCAAAGTACTGCCAGCAGATCATGCAAGGTCATCCATCCCCTCTCGTGAGCACTGGTGAGGCCACACCTGGAGTTGTGTGTCCAGTTTTGGGCTTCCCAGTCCAGGAGAGACATGGACATAGTGGAAGAGTCCAGCCAATGGCCACAAAGTTGATTGAAGAACTGGAGAATCAATACTGTGAGTAAAGGCTGAGAGAGCAGGGACTGTACAGCCTGGAGAAGGGTGTTCTTACCAATATTTTTAAGTACCTGAAGGAAAGGTGTTCAAAGAGGTTGGAGCCAAGCTCTTTTCAGTGGCACTCAGTGACAGGTCACAAACTGAAACACAGGAGGTTCCCTCGGAACATAATAAGACAATTTTTTACTGTGAAGGTGACTGAGCACTGGCACAAGTTGCCCAGGGAGTTTATGGAATCTCCATCCTTTGACATACTCAGAAGCTCTCTGGACACATCCTGGTTGGCACCTGGCTCTAGATGGCCCTGTTTGAGAGGCGGTTTGGACCAGATGATCTCCAGAGGTCCCTTTCAACCTTAATCACTCTGTGATTCTCTGATTTTCTGAAAGCACTGGCTGTCAGCAACAGTGGCAAAAGAAAGTTTGGGGTCAGGGCTGCTTTCAGTCACCCCAAGTGGCAGGTCAGGAGCAGCCTGTGAGCTTCAGGCACAGCCTTTCCTTTCTAGTTTCTAGCTCTTCAACCAAGAACTTGCAGTGCCAGATTTGGAGATTAAAGGGTTTTTTCCATGTTATGTAAGGATATGCTGACTCACACAAGGATAAGATAAAATATCTACAAAATCAATTCCAGTAGGTCAGAAAAAAAATTTTCATCATTGTCCTTCTTCAATGTATGTGCTATAAATCTATGGCTGTCCTGTGTAGAGGAATGTTTAAGAGACATGTCTCTGGTTTGGGCATGGAGCAGAAATTCAGCAGTCCCAAGAGATCCCAACTCTATTTCTAATGGTGAACGTCCATGCAACCCAGTTCTGGACTCTGCTTTCAGGGAGATATTGCTTACCCACCCCCCTGTATGAGCACTATCTGCTGAGCCTGTCAAGGCTTGAACCTGATCTCTGGAAAATTGATGGGACATTTGCCACTGGCTTTGACAGAACTACAAACAGATCCAAGTTTATTCCCATTCTATGTCTTTCTAGCTAATAGCTGCACTGTTTACTGAGCCCTAACCACAGATCAAAAGATACAGGAATGTTTGTAGGTGCCCAGAGTCATTTCCACAGCATAAAAAGCTTTGCCTGCTAGATCTTTTAAGCAACACAGGGTTAGAGCTGACCTCCTATAATTTAAATAACTCAGGAAAACTCTTTGATATGGTTCAGGATCTGTAGACATTTCACAGAGAAATCTCATACTATTTTTTTTTACAGAGGTTCCATAACAGAAAATAATTATAGGGAAGAAGTTATGGTGCCTCAGATTTGGTCTCAATAATCAAGTTACTGTGTTTGAAAAGCAAAAGTTCACCAAAGTAGCAACAATAGAGATTGTATCTATCTCAAGTTTTCACAAGAGTTTATTTTGATTTCTGAGATTGCTTTGCTTACAACTTTGTACAGAATTAACAACTCACTCATTGAGTTTTAAGCTCTGTCCCCAGACAAACACAGCCATAGGCAGCTCCCAGGGCTTCTGCATTGTCTAGGAGTCAGTGGAAGTTGTTGGCACAGAACAGGCAGCAGAATTTTGGCATCTGGCCAATGCGCAACTGTGAAAGGCTCAAACCACTGTACAAACAAAAAGGACTCAGTCCCATCCAAGAGCACCTTCAAAAGTGCATTATCATGCAAATATACCAACATGGCTTGTATGAAAAGAGAACAAACAGCACAGATAAACCCAGCTGTGAAATATAGCTGCAGCCTTGACTGAATGTCTCTCTTTCCCCCTCCAAAAGTGTAAGCTCAGAAGCAGTAACATTAAGGCCAACACAATGAGTAAAGAAGCAAGCAGAGGTAACACTTTGTTTTACGGCATGACTAAAAATCCCATTAGGAATAGAGATTTTGAGCAAAGCCTGTCCAATGTGTTGGATGGCCCAGAGATCAAGTGGCCACACACTTCTGAATTCTTGTGTGCACTTCCAAGTGATGTGCACCACCAGAAGCTCCCCCAGAGCTGAATGAATTACCTGCATCCTAAGTGTTTCACCCAAGCAGAAGGATGTGTGGTAGCCAAGGCACTGTTTAGCAGAACTGCCCTCACCCATCACACCACACTCATTGTACCCACACGAGCAGGAGCTCAGCAGGAGAGGTTTGCTTGTATGTGTCTCAGGGTGGAGAACAGAGAATAGGATACAGCAGTGAGATATTCTGAAATCTCATCTGTAGTTTTTTCCTCTTCCTCCTCTAAAAGACTGCCAAGGAATGAAGCACAATCAGTTCTGTGGAAACGGCGTATCTAATTCTATTATCCTATAACAAATTACCTGAACAGCTTTTTGCAAACAATCACAAAAATGTAGAGCCACACCCTTTTATTTGCTGCATAGATTGAAGTATGCTCTACAAGTAGACACCACAGCAGTTGCCATCATCTAGTATAACTGAGGCAGAGATAGGCTCAGACTTCTCTAAGTAGGGGAACAGTTTCTCTGAATTAAATGTGAGCTCTGAGTTCTTATTTTAATGCAAATATAATTAGTCTAATTTTCAAATATGTAAGGCTTTTTCCTATGGCTTCAGTGAAAAAGCTTATGGTGTTCAAGAGTCTGAAAATTTAGGCTCTTCAGGTGTTTCCTACTCTGTGACTTCCAGAGGATTTAGCCACTTAAGTCTTTTAGAGGAACCCAGATTGGGATCTTAATTTCAGGTATCAGTTTGACCATGTATTTTACAGACAATATAGAGAGAACACTTGGGTAGCAGCTCATTTTTCTTCCAAATACTTTTCAAAATTAAAGATCAACAAAACTACAAATCTGTTTTGAATCGGCACTTCTCGCTGCAGTCTACAAGACACTTGACTAAAACTTGCAACTCACATGAAGGTCTGGCAGAGTAAATGTGGATGTGCACCCCCTGTACCTGTGTGTGCTGACTGCAAAACAGTACAGGCCAGTGCGTGGTGAGACCCTGTGGCTGTTTGCTGTCACCTGACTTACAGGCACACTTTTGTCTGTCTGAGAGAGTAAAGCACCGACCTGCACTGCATGCAAGTACCAGAAACCCTTCAGTGTCACCCTATCAGATCTACGTTAGGCCACAGGAGGGGCAGAGGCTCTGGAAAGCCTGTGTAGCCCTGTGCATGGGGCACAAAAAGATTCTCCAGAGACCTCAGTTCTTTTCTTAGAAATGTTATTCATGTGCTACATGACCTTTGGAGCACCCCTGTGCTCCCCTGCACTTCTACTTCCTCTCCCAGGGCCTGCTTTCTCTCACTGCAAATTCTTTAGAGCAGAAAGTTTCTCATTTTTTCATCCTTCAGTCTCATTCGGGGGTGATGAAATACAAAACATAATAACAACTGAGAAAAACAAAAGTTTGTAAATTCTTTTGTAGTTCATGTATGTTATAATTTTGTCCATGACGACAAGATGGAGCATTATATTCTTGCAATTGTCTCTTTAAGGTATGCCAGGAAAATGTAAATCGGTTCTTTGGCTGAATTGCTGTATACATTATTAAGAAAAAAATTTGACCCCTCAAACAAATCTCACATTGCAGACCCACACCCCTTGCAAAGTTGGTCTGTCTTCTGTGTTTTAACCTCCCAGCGGGCCAAAAAAAGCGCTCCTGCTTGCCAAAGAAAACTTGGAGTTTTTGAAGAACTGACACATGGAAAACAAACCCGAGAGTTTTGATGGCAAGCTTTCCACCTCTCATGGAGAACCCCACCAAGAGTGGCGGAGCAGCACTACGGGCTGCCTGCACCAAGCATGTCCCCGCTCCCGGAGCGCTGTGGCTGTCCCTGCGGTGGGGTGGCGCTCCAGCCGCTGCCCTTCGGCCGTTCCAGCGGGAACGAGCCGGGCCCGGCGGCCCCCGGCTCCTCCAGGTGTCACCACTGCACTGCCGCTCCCGCCCGGCCATTCCAGCGCGCCGTGCGGAAGGAGGGGCGTCTGCTTCCCTCTCGGCTACATTTGTTTTTCTAATTTCTTTTTACTTCAAGGTTTACCAGCTGCTTTATTACCAAGCTGAGCTTTCCTTGCAGTCTCTCCCTCTCTCCTCCTCCTTCCCCTTTTTTTTGTTCCTCGAGACAATCAATGTCTCTGGTCCCAGCTGCCACTGCTGATTTTTCATTACAGTTTAATTTAAAACTGGGATTGGAATGGAAATGTCTTTTTGCCATTTGGGGTTTGCGAGGCCTGTGGTTTTATTGCCAAAGGCAAAAATGTTAGCTACTACTGTTTTTCCAGAGTACAAGTGTAAGGGGTTTGCCAAAGGGGGGCAAAAGGGTCGTGAGGCTTGTGGGGAATGGCGAGGGGGAGGAATAAATCCACTTCACAGAGACAAAATAACCCAATTCTTTGTTTTGCATTTATGCTGGTACACGTGCTGGTGTGTTAGAGGGAGGTGAGGTTGTAACATGTCTCTGGGCATGGATCTGTGCAGTGCACTGATGAAGCAGATGTAAAAACAGACTAAAGCTCTGCTTGCTTCCTCGGGTCGGGGGGAAACCAAAACAGACTAACTACTTTCATTTACAGCTCCCTGGCTCTCTTGCTTTATATAGCAAGCTGGGTGTTATATAGCACCCTGCTCAGTAATAGCACTTCAAGGGAAAACAAAACTGTAGCAACGATGTGTGAGATGAAAAGGAGACCTGCTAGTCACTTTCTTCAGTTCTCTTTTCCTTGTCTACACCAGAGAGCAGGGCACTACAGACATTGCTACAAACTCTTCCAGGGGGTCAACAGCAAGTTCTCCTAAATCAGTGTTCCCTCACATGTCCCCAGCTGGCAGAGCCTCTGCTGCTCCTTCTGGTTTGCTTTACTCCATCTCCTCCATTCATCAGTAAGGAAATGATCAGAGAGAGAAGAAAGAAGTAGCAGTGTTTTCAAGTTCAAAATTAACTTAAGCTGGATGGAAAATTTAATTCTTTCTCTTTAGAGATAAATGGAGGAGGATGTTGTGGACTGTTACAATCTCCAATTCAAATATTCAGCATCAAGACAGGAAGCTACTGCTTCCAGCATGGCAGATTTCAGATGGGAGTGCCTAATCTCTGATCTGTTACACTAAAAACAATTATTGTCTCTCCTCCTAGAGAGAGCCTTATCTTCCCCCAGCTACATAATTTCAGATGTCAGACAGAATATCTGCATTATCTGGGTGGATCATACTGACTCTTCACACGTCCTAAATTGCAACCTTCTCCCTTGCTGGCCTTGGGCTTCTCTGCATCTGGAGCTTGGCTGGTGTCACTGTGGTATTTCACTGTCAGTCCACCAGCGTGGGGGGCACGTTCCACTCTGCAGAGAGCTGTGTAGATCCTCTCTTCTCCAGCATGTTTCATCTCTGTCTCCATCACCAAAAAGGTTCTCAGTTACATGGGAGCACTGACAATACATTCAGTGGGACAGCACAACTTGTGGCCACATGCAGTTCAGGCTGCTTTACCCCTGCTCTCCAGACCACTAATGAAACTATAGAGTCCTATGAAATACTGATTCTTCTCCCACAGCAAGGCAAGGACAGCCATTTCCTTACCTTCCTGCACTACTTAGGGCTTGTCTAGATCTACTTTATCCTTGCACTTAACTGTAATATATACACATTTCTAAAAAGGAAGTTTTATGCTGGAAAAGAAGATGTTGTATCTGTCAACTTGCTGAGCCGATGCACCATGTTTGCCATGATGTTAGATGGGCTGAGGCACACTGTGGCAGAGCTGAGTGCAGTTAGTAGGGGAGGATGAAAACACTGAACTTGACAATAGAAGGAACCAGTTAGGACTCTCAAAAAAGAAAGAAGTCTGATCAGAAACAGTAGGAAAATATCTTAAGAAAGATCAGACACAAAAGAAGATCCACAAAGATGAACCAAGATGCCAGAGATGTTTAAAGATCTACTTTTAAAGATTTTTCAGTCAGGTTCAGAAAGAAAGAATAGTTTCCAGAATCACTGCAAATGAAGAGGTGACAGGATTTGGCAGAACCACAAATATGGTAAAGGCTGAATAGAGAAATGTTAAAGACTGTCATCTTCTTCCACTTACAGTGTGTAGGTTTTTCTGTCCACCGGCTGTGATCATCCAAGAAAACTTCTTTTTGTATAGTGATCTTCCTGTATCCTTGTCAGCCTGCAAATTTAATTTTTAACATCTGTTTTCCTTGCAGCCTCCGCTGTTTCCAAGTTAGACCTATGCGCCAAGGGATAATGACAGAAGGCTAACAAAGGGGGTTATTTAGTCTTGGTGATACCCTGTTCACTTACAGACAGCCTTGGACAAAGACCTGGCTACTGTCCACAGATAAGCTCAAACAAACCAATCCTGAAACAAACAAACAAAAACCCAATAAAAACCCAATTTCCCATAGCTTTTCTTCCTCCTCTGTACAAACAGAGTCTATTGAGGTCACTGAATAATTAAGAAATACATCAGTTAGAAGAAACTTGGATTAATTGCAATGGTTGGCCCAAGGTAAGCTGGGCAAGTCTTTTATTAGCTAAAGGAAACAAACTCTCTTGTCTGCCCGTTCTGAAAGGAATAGGAATGCCCAGACAGGTTCCATGTTCCTGACGAGTAGCCATGTTTATGAGGAAGGGAAAGCATTTCAGGCACACTAGAAGAAATCATCTATTTCTACAAAGTGTGTTTGATGGATTACCAAAGCCTGCCCCAAACTGGGGAACCCAAAAAAGCACCAGGAGAAGCATTCCCAAGGCTCGGCTGGAGACACTAGCTCAGGGTTCAAGCTCACATTGCTCTGTGGTGGCTCACTGTCCCACTGCTGCTGGCAGTACCAGGAACTCCTGCCCAGGCACTCCAGTTGGCGGCTCCATCTGGTTTCTCATGCAGTATTTGCATTTTGTGGTGTTTGCATTTTGCAGTGTTGTGGGATGTATCCTGTGAGACTGCACCCATTGTGTCTGGCTTTGGGCCTGCTCCCTGCCTAGGTTTGCCCCTCAGTGTCATTGTCCTCCCAGAGAGCTACAGCACTGATTGCTCTATGCTGCTTCAGTGCCCTGGTCCTCCACCTGTCACAGAGAAACCTGCTCCACCTACAGTCAACCTCCCTCCTACAGTCCCAGGGCAGTTCAAAAGGCATGAACAGGCTGCTAATTCTGGCCAAATAAAGCAGTCTCTTAATTGTGAGATTCAGCTTTCCTTGGCCTCACCTTCTGAGCTATCTTTCCCATGCCCATTGAAGTCACCACATGACTTTGCCAGGAGGCATGACAAAGATGTTCTTCAGTGCATCCCTTATAGGACAGCAAGATATGGGAAACCTATATCCATATCTTCCTCCTACATCACCCACTGACACAATTTCAGCTGGCCTCCCTGGCTCTTCTTGTGATTTTTTATTGAGGACTGTCTAGCAGGATTCTCCAATTTGCCTGTCATCATGGCATTTTCTTACCCACAGAACTTCTCTTTCTCTCTTTCCATTTATTTCCACCCTGACAGAACTGTAGGCTGCTCTTAATTGTTCAGATCTTTATTACCTGTTTCTGGGAAAGTAATACAGGAACAGATAAATCTCCAAGGTCAGCTCAGACTATAATATAGGGTGACTCAACAAAATAATATCTCCCACATAAACACCTGCAGTTTGCCCTCACACTTTGCTGCATTCTTCATCTCTGACAATTTTTCTTCAGCAGAAACACTTCACACTTTTTGAGAACTTCCCACCTGAAGATCCCACAGAAGGCTACAGACAAATAAAGGAAGCCACCCAGAATCTCAGAGTCAAGACAAACTGAGAATGTGATAATGTGGCAAGTCATCTATTGATTATGTTTAAACTTCTAACCTCTACAGAGGCTAAAGGTCCCCTCAAAAATGTTAAAGCAAGTTCTGCAAGTGGTCTCAAAGGAGCAGCAACTCTCTCTCCTGCTCTTAGGGGTGATTGCTAGCTTCTACACTGATGAGCTTCCCTGCAGGAATGTGAGGGATGTTTGAAGAGCCCTCCTAATTGTATATGAGTTTGTGCTAAAAACCTGGAAATGATCAAAAGACAATCTTCTGAATGCCAGCATGGCAACTGCATGGGTACCAAGAGAAAAATATGTTGGTTCAGCCTGTAGTATTTTTGTTACCAATTTGCCTTGGGAGACATTCTTTGTCAGGGCTTCTAGCTCAAAATTCCCCAAATGCTACTTCTGCCAGCCTAAGCCCTTAAAATCACACAGTTAAAATCCCCCAGCACATCTGCACTCCAGGCAATCATTGGAAGAAACATGTTGCTTTTTAGTTTTCAGACCTAACCTACTGATCCTCCTCTTATGCAATGGTAAACAGAATTCCAGTAGTTTGACCTTTCTCACTGAATTCATGTCAGCACATGAAAACAGTATTTCTTATCCCTGCTGCTCCAAGCACACTTAAAATATATGGGGAAAAAACCAAACCAAACCCAGCCTGTTCAGGTTTAGTATACTCTAAGACAATATATTTCCATCCCAGTAAAGATTAAACACAGTGAGTGCTACAGCAGCACTGGAACATCTGTTGAAGGCATCACCAAGTTCATCAAATTATGTGAGTTGTGTGTGCACTGCCCAAGAAGCAAGGCATGTGATCTAACTGCAACGTATGAATACAAAAATATCTAGGATGACTAAAACACTACATCTCCACAAGGTGTAGAGTAAGGTAAAAGGTAAATATTTTCTGAACTGTTTCAGATCTTGTCTGGTTGAAAAGCTGATTAAAGCCTTAAGTGTCTTCCTGTTCAGGAATACTAGAGGCTGTCATCTGGTTTTTTTAGAGTGAGAATCCTATCCAGGTTTGTTAGCCTGTATTTATAGACTCAACTATGGTAAAAAATGTAGCTTTAATGTTAGCTGTCCAGTTTAACAAGAAAATTGATTTTTGTTCTTACTTGCTGCTATAGAATTTTTTCAGAAATCTCATGGAAAATCTTATAAAGCCCAGGTTAGCTGCAACATATGGGACCCATTAACTCCTCATTTCTGCTGGTACTTAGCAAATTTTTTTCTGGTGACTACGCTTGAACATTTTGTGGTTTTGTTTTGCTTTGCACTGCAGAGTACTCTGTTGACTTGATTTGGTTTTGGAAAGCATTAATGGTAGAATACAGCCCTGGTATATCTGAGAGGATCAGTTAGTTATGTTAAATTGTGGGGAGCTACATTCAGATTCTTTAGCAGAGAGAAGAGTCCAATCTTCTTTCCTTTTCTTGGGATTTCAGTGTTAGCCATTGTTGCACAGAAACTTTGCCCTGTGCCATGCAAAGGCATATCTAAGGATTGTGCATTCGGACGTGAACTCTATCCTATTCCCCAGTGAAAAGTGAATCTCTCATTTCTCATGTGGTCTCTGAAGTGTGTGTGTGAAGATGTGTGTGTGTGCACATGTACCTGTGTATACAGGGAGCTTCACTGGCCACTTAGGGAGGTGGCATCCTGTTGCACACCTATTCTGGTGCCTTTGGCATATCTCTGTTGGAAAGGGCTGCTCATCCTCACCAGATGAGTATCTCACTTTCATCCTGATGAAGAATGGGAAGATAGTACCACAACCACACATACTTTCTCCCATCCGAAACCCAGAAGTTCTGGGGATCTAAACAGTTCCTCTGTGTTGTGGAGGAGAGCAAGGAAAAAAGCCCTCTTTAACAGACAATAATATTTCCAGGTTTCAGCCGTTTATTTTCAAAAGCCAGAAGGCAAGCCCTGTCAAGGTCATGTGTAGAAATAAGTTTTCTAAGTCATAAAGCCATAATGTGGATCTTCAACAGACAGCTGCCTGTGGAACCTGTGGAGCACTCTTCAGCCCCGGCACGCTTCTTATGCCCCGGCATCCCCTGACATGTCCTGAAACAAAGGAAAGCTATTGCTCCAGCACAGCCCAGCATTGTGACAGCAGGGCTGCTTCGAAGGGGACTGAGCTACATTGGCAGGGAGAAGTGGTGAAAGTGGTACAGCATTTGGCAACACCAAATTTATCCAAGCTGGTGTGATTAACACTTCTTTTTCTTAACTTCCCTTTTCCTCAAAAGTGTAAATTATCAGAGGCTGAAGAGATTTTTTGGTCTTTGCTTTTTGTTTGGATGATAAGTGGGCTTGGTGGACCGAATGTGCTTAACAAAGATACACACCTTGTATTCATGTTTATGGCTCTGAAATGCTCAGCTCAGACTATTAGGAAAAGGGTTTGTGTATTTAACCTTTCTATGGGGAACAGACTACAGGAAAGGCAAAACCTGCCAGATATTGAAGGTCCTTCCTTATAAACTCAGGGCTATTTTTAGTTTTCTAATGTAAAAAGTCAGTGAAATGAAGAGTGAAGTGATCCGTTTCCAGCAAAAAAAAAAAGTCTGAATCTTCATTAATAATTCTTTATAGATGGCTGTGTGCCTTTATCTGACAGACTGACAAGCCATGCTAAACAACAGTTACTGCACAAATGGAAAAGATATAATCTCACTACCCAGTCTCATGGTGCCTCCATTGTCATATTACATTATGACCAGAGTCTCCGCCTTCCCAGAGAGACATGGCAGCAGGGTTATTTTGTTAGGGACTTGCACAAATGTGCTCATGATGGATGAAGTTTAGTGCTTTGACATGGAAATGTATTTGGAAACTAGAGCTGACACATGATATGAAGAAGGGGAGGGAAGGGAAAAAACAAGAACTCAAATGTATAATCTTACCCTCTATCTGCCTGTCATTGATAATTAGAAAAAGCCTATATCAAAAGCTGAGCTGCAAACTGCCCACAGGATGGGATTTCATAGCTCCCAATTAAATGTCCTAGCTGGCTTTTACCAAGCCAGGTTAGTGGATGTTAGTGACATGAGTACCATTCCTGGCTTTGATTTCCTTGTAAAATAGGTGACTTCTTGCATTGCTTATGAGGAAGTAGAAAGAAAGACTTCCCTTTTGCCACACCCTCACACCCAAGGACAGAATAATTTCAGTCATTTCAGTGTCCTCTGTGGTGCTGAAACCAAGCCAAAACATCTCCAACCTTTGGACTTGTTCAGAACAGTCCCATCTAAGGTATTGAACCCATCTCAGCTGCTGGTGGAAATAATGTGACTTCATATGCAGCACCAAGCCTGTGACAGTGACACTGCAAGGGAAAGAACAGCTTATAAAGGTGCTAGCCTGGGCTGATTTTACAATGACAAACACACTCTAAGCTACTGAATTGTTTGCTTTCCTCCCTCTTCCTGATGTTATCACTATTTCCTAAACCCTGCCTGTCAGGCATGCTTTGTTAATAACCCTCCAATTCTCTCCAGAGCAAAGGTTGCCCAACAGCTTTCTGATCTTCCTGCTGCCTGTCAGGAGAGGAAATCACAGCTTTCAGGAGAATCTGACAGAAGGAACTGGATAGCACACTAGGGTCAGGGGTAAGAATGCACGAAGAAGTGAGAAAGCACAGGCCCTCCAGCTGGCTGCACAGGAAAAGCTTTGCCTTTGCTTTGCTTTCCCTTGTTTACTGTGTCAGGATGTTCCAGGAAGAAACTCAGCAGGCTTTGCATCTGAAACAGCCAGCCAAGCACAAATCACTGCCCACAAAGCAGCATGAGGGAGAAGAATGACAACTAAAATTCTTGGCTTGCGTTTTTGATGACTTAGATCTTCTTAAGCAAAGGATTCTGAAAGTGTAGTGGACAATGCTACCAGCATTTCACACAGCTGTTACATTCTGGCTCATCTTGACTGCTGCCTGTGAGAAGTCCCAGTCAAACCAGAAGTACCAAAGTGTCATCAGAATGTATCTACCAACTCCTGCAGCAAAGGAAATGCAGCAAATGGCTTTCCTAAGACCTGGAATAAGAATGGCTGAAGCAAGGTTTGGAGAGGAAAGTGCTGTAAGAGGTGTTCTTATGTGAAAAGCGTGTTTTAAAAGTGGGACCCCTGGTTGTTCATCCTGGTCTATTTAGGTCACATCTACAAAGCTGGGACAGGCAAAACCTCTGCATATCCTCCCCCCTTTCCTGGGTGTCTCCAGTCTCCATGTTTTTCCAACCCTGAGCCTGAGCAAATGTCTCCTGACCCTACCATTTCTGCAGCAGCCATGGGCAACTGCCTTCATCACAGGGTAAATTTTCCATGCACTGGTCAAGAACACCAGATAGGATTGAGCTTGAAGGAGTGAGGAATGGATGCATTTTAAATTATCTGAGTTCATATTTACTAAAAATTGACAAAACAAATCGCTGGAGAGAATTTAAAATTTTCCCTCATGTAGAATTTGATAAAGGTGACAAGATAAAGACATAGCTGTAAGAGATGTTTGTTGTAAAGGGCTATAACATTTCTGCTGGAAAAAAGAAGAATATTCTTCCACAAAAAAAATGAATCCCACAGGAAAAAAGAAATAGGGAAAGCAAGCCAAACAATTTTCCAAACAATTGGTAACAAACAAACCCTCCAAACAATTTTCTTGAAACACAATTTTCTGTCATGATGATTATATAAAACAACCATCACCATCTGTACAATAAAGCTGCCCTTAGAAGTCTCTTTTTCATGAGATTCTGGAACAGATAAAGCAGTGTCAGAAACTGCAGCAAGAATGAGAGAAATGTTTTCATCACCATCATTCAGTGGGCCAGTGGCAGAAAGGAAAATGGTACCAGTCAGTCCCAAATCTTCACTGGGCCTTGGCAGAGTGACTGATCAGAGACAGCAAAAATGTTATTGGCAGTTGTTGATCAGCTGGCATAAAGTTTGATATTACTTAGTTGCAGGGTAACAGGGAAAAATCTTTTGTGGTACAAAAAGAAATTGAAGTGGATAAGAAGAGGAAAAAAAGAAAAAATGAAAAAAATTAGTCAGCCTTGGCAAGTACTTAAGGTCCAGACAGAATCATCTCAGAGACTCCAAAAGCACTGAGTGATTTTGATCTTCCTGTTAATTGTTTCATATTTGTTTTTCAGATAGCGCAAAAAATTCAAGTCAGTACCCAGGGGAGTAGCAGGCAGCTGTTCAAAGACCAGTCTCTGGAATATCAGTGTTGAACATGAGTGTCCAGGAAAAAGAAAAATAAGCAGAAACAGGGAGAAGTCTACAGAGAAGCAAGCTACAAAGCAATCAGCCATGCCACAATGAAAGACACACTGAGCATGTTTTCCCAAGAGTAGTCACAGCCTTTGCCCTAAGTGCTGCACTTCCCTGTGCCTTCATAGAAGGCACTTGCATTTTCTACACCTCAAGCTGAGGTTGGGCATGTACATGAGCAAGTATTTGCAGATCCAGATGAAAAAAAATCAAAACCAAAAATATTGTTGGAGAATTAAATAGAAATACCCAGAACTGATCGTGGCAAGATAAGCCAAAAAAGCAATTGAGAGACAGAAATAAGCAGTTAAATATGCGTGACTCCCTTCACAAGTAAATGAATGCCATGAGGAAAAAAATCAGTTTCAATAAAGAGGGCAGGAACTGCTACCCTTCCAATTTCAAAATGCTCTTTATAGTTACCACTGTTTTGGAGAAACACTTTTCTAGAAAATTTTTGGCTTGGATTTGAAAATGTCATTAGACTTAACTGGAGATGCAAAGAAAATACAAAGGATTAAGCAGATGGGATAGGTAATAAAATGCCAAACCTCCCCCTGTTAATTAAACAAGCCTACCAGATGGTAATGGTGCAGAATCAGGGTCCTGAAGGGGGAGCTCAGCTGCAGGCCCTGCTACATCCTCTCCTTAAGCCCCTGATTACAGATACAGGAGGGAGGTACCAGGGGAAAGGTTACTCTGTACACTTCAGTTTTCATTTCTTCTTTTTGTCTTTCAGAGTCGAGACCATAGGGCTGAACACTTTTGGTAAGTCGCAGTTTTTGTGAGCCCAAGGATGAGAGAGATCTCAGAATTAAGACAAAGGCAGAACAGTTTATGACAGACACTGCTTTTTTCTGAAAAAAACCCCAAAAAACCCTTAAAACCATCCCTTTGTATTATGGACAAAGCTTTGTGTTTTCCACGGAGATAGACATTTTAAAAAATGGATGTAAAAATTCTGTGCTGCAATGAGTAACACATTGTGGAGCCTTTTCTGGACTTAGTCCAGAGTCCTAATTTCAGACTAGCTCCTGACTCACACTGCAAGAGCTACTGGTGGACTGTTAATCCTTTACTTCAGATAAAACCAACCACTGCCAACATTCTTACATGTATTAAGTTTAAAAATCAGACTTTGTGTCTTTGTATGATTTGTAGTATGCAACGGATTTTGGTGAATTTAGTTTACTTTCTAAGTTAGTAAGAAATACATATACTTTCTTTGTCCCATGTTATTCATCAGGCAGTTTTTTACAAAGCCCATTTCAGCCTACAAATCTGTGGTAAGCTCAGTAATCAGCTGACAATTCACCACTTCCATGGTATCACTGATCACTGCAGTCACACAGCATTGTCTTTTAGTCTTTGACAATGGGACTGCCATAGTCCAAAGCATTTTCATGTGCCCCCTGTATGCTGTAGAAATGAGATTTAACCAAATCATCCTAAGACCAGGTCTTCCCTGTCTATAGGTCAGTGGTAGGAACATTCAGAGGAGCTGCAAATACCACAGTGAAAAGGCTCTTTTCCTCCTGTGACAGCCTCTCACATTATTACTCTTGTAATTTTGCACTAAGATCCAGAAGCAGGGGCTCTTACATGCATATAAATGCATATAGTCTCTGATCCAAAGCACTGACAATTTAAGAAAACTGTACCTCTGTTCTATAAAAGCAAGCTAAGGCCCACAGAAGTGTCATGACTTGCTGACACAGGAACTGAACTCATATTTCTAGGCTTTCCACCTCCCCAACCACCAGATCTCTATTAACTACACAGCAGTATCTCTATTCAGTGGCATTTAAGGGCCACTCAATAGCTTTTTAAAATGCAGAACCAATTTCTACTCATCTACTGCCACTATATATGACAATTTTTTTCCTTCTAGAAAGCCTCAGTGATAGAAACTAAGTTAGGAAAGGCACACTAAGAGGGACTTGACTATCCAAATCAAGGCAAGACAGCTAATTAGTGTAACAAGGTATAGGAGGAAAGCCTCAAGAAAGAGGGTAATTATAAAATCAGTGGTTGGCAGAATGCAGTCATGTAGGAGTCAAGGCCTAGATTAGCTATTTCTGTAGAACAATTTTAAGTCTACCACCAAAAATAACATTTTCCACTAAAAAATCTGACTTCAGCAGCATGAAGCACAACCTCTGCTCAGGCCAGGAGACCATGCAGAGAGAGACCCCTCAGAAAAGAAAAGACAGCTGCATTCCCAAGAGAGAGGATGGAAACCAAATTGCCTAGGCTCTTCCTGATAACCTTGCAAGGAAGAGACTGTATTTTTGAAAGCTGAGATCTTTGCATGGGACTCTGAGGGTGAGAGCAAATCGGCCCTCAAGTAAGTTGCCAGTTAGGGAGAAGGATGCTTGTTGTTACAAAGAGAAGTGAACACAAACTCCTTTGCTAAACTAGGCCCACCACTAAGTAGTTTCTCACAAACTCCACAGTTTTTGCAGGGTAAAAAACCTGCCTTCTGAATGACCCTTGGGACATGCTGAGGACCATATTCTTCATAATACTCTGCTTGGAGGGGCCAAGCTATCTCTCATACCAAAGACATGCCAATTTAGATCCCTGCTTCCTCCTAGGCATAAAGGAGCTCTCACAGTCTCACATATTCTCCAGGGTAGATGAAGGACTGAGGGAACTGCTGATGGGTGGGAAATAACACTGCCACACAAACATGCTCTGTTGGTTCAGAGCAAAAGATCCTTCTGTGTCTGAGAGATATGACACACAATAAAAAGGCATGTGCCAGGATCCAAGGACAGCACCAAATCCCTTCCCAAACTTCACTCTCGCTATCCACTCCTTTTCTCTTCCTCCTTTTGTGTGTTTCAGTGAGCCTCACAGGTTAACTCCAGCTGCATCCACTCATCAGACACTAATCCCTCAGCAGTCTGCTTCCAGCCTTGCAGACCTGACAGGAAAATGGAGTTTTGGACTTGGTTCAGATGCTGCAGTGATAAGGGCCATGGAAATACCTTTAGTTAAAATAAACAGCATTGCACCAGCCTTTTCCATTTTAAGACATTGAAGTCACAACATCCAAAGCTTTAGCCTCTTTCTCCCTTCCCTGTCCCCCTATAAGAAAGACATGGGGTCACAGCCCAGCTAGGTTAATGCCTAGGATGAGGAACCTCCCTGAATGTCTGGAGCATCCTGTAGTGTTTAAAGGTCTTTTGAAAATCAGAAAATGCCATATTTATAAGCATTCTGGAAAGAAACTCTGTGAGTGCACTGCAGCTGAAGTGCAGATTGCAGTGAGGTCAGATGCCCATTCAGACTGCCCTCTAGAGGACTCAGAGCTGGGGTGCTTGCCTTGGAAACCCAGTCAACAGCCAGCAGCTGCCCTTGGGACTGCTCCTCCATAAGAAAACATATCCATTTTCTGCAGCAACCACTGGCAGATCTTACTGTGTATATGTGCCACAAAAACCAGCTGACAGCTCATGTTCTTCACCCAAGTGGTGACTGATACCTAAGGACAGGTGAAAGAAAAGAAAAACGTCTCTAACTTCAACACCCTCTATTCTTATTCTCTACCTCATCTTGGAAAATAAGGAGAAGTGCAGCAGTAGGGGTTTTTTGTGATACTTTCATCATTGGGAAAGAGAAAGTAATTTGTCATTCCTTGGCCTGATGGAAAATGTGTTTAGGGAACAAGCCCCTGCTGACACTGTTTTTTATTCCACACAAGCTGTCAAGAAGCTTAGTTAAGGCCATTCAGCAACCACATAGATCAAATGAGATCAGCACAGCTCAAAGCCCAGAAGTTCCTGCAGGATCTTACAGTATGCCCTTCTACCTGCCCCTACAAGTGGGGACTTAAGATATACTTAGTTAAATTTAATCACAAATATGTGTATAAATCCATGAACAGAATAATGAAAACTGATAAATATGTAGTTGCATCTGTGTGACCCAGTATTGACTCAGCAAAATGAGCACCTCCAAGGCTAATATTAATAAATGAATCCCTGAAAAGAGCAAGACCTGCTGCAGTGCGGAGTCGCATTACTTTGGCACTAGTAATATGATCGGGCAGGCAGCCCCTATTAGGGAGGTTTGAAATATTTTTTTAATCTCCTTCCAGCTTTGTCTAAGACTTAACTATTTCTCCTCTGCTGGGAAGGGAGTCTACCTGCTGCTGTTTTGTTCCTGTGTGTAGGTAAATCAGAAGGGTAGGAACTGTCAGCAGTGTGGGATACCAGCATTCTTCCCTCTGGACAAGGCACTGGCCAAATCATTTAGTCTTTTCTTGGAACGTGGACTTGCTCTTGCTTATTCCCAAAAGGGATCATATCAATCCTCTGGCCAAAAAGAGCTTTGTCAGTGCCTTCAGCAAAAGCAGCAGAATGAGGGTCCAAATGACTGTCTTATATGCCAAACCTGCAAGTGCTGAAGTGAAAAAATAGCCAAAAAAAAAAAAAAAATCAGTGTGGGAAAGTTCCAAGGGTAGAAAGCACTTCTGGTTGCAAAACTGACACCAGTTTTATCCTTGGGAGCATAAAAATATGTGGAGAATCTGGATGGCTCAGAGGCTTAGCAAAATCTGAAGAATAGTAAGAAAAAGCAAGTTAGATGCTGATATGGTTCTTTAAAATTTGTGTTGACTTAAATGCTCATTGCAAACTGTATTCTCTAAACCTCACAAAGCTTCATGGCACTGCATCTCTGTTTTCTGTAGTTCTCTTATCAGCATATGTGGTTCAAGCTGTGTTTCTTTATATTCTCTCTTCACTTTCATGGAGATGTCTGATTTTGGGCAAATCATCCTATTGCTCTGCCTGTTTATCCTTTTCATCATGTCCTACAAATTGCTGTTACACAGTTTATATGGGGTAGATGTAAGAAGCTTGAAGCACAAGGGTTCACCTTTCCAAATAAGTATGAACCTTCTCTGCAAAGATTTTCAAAGTATTCAGACATGTGTGTTTTACAACTCCCCTCTGAGACTTATTGACATTTGGTTTTGGGCCACTGATTCTAATCAGCCTTGTCATGTTTCAATGAGTATAAAAATAACAAAATGAAAGCCTGTAATATGAATATATGAATATATTGCTCTTTTAAAAGTGACTATTGAGTGACTTGAAACTTAAACATAATCCAAAAATCTCTGCTTCAAACACTTCTCAAATCATGCCTTTTAGATATTGGTGAAAGTCACCACATTCAGATGCAACTGCTGAGCTGCAAATGTTTTACTTGACACAGTGTCAGGAGAGGGACATTTGCAAATCACTGCTGCAAACTAGAATTTCTGATAGCTCCAAAGTAAGCCAGTGTTAGAATGCTTATTTTACTCTCTTATTTAAGTGTGACAAATCTTTGTGGGAGCTGCCAGTCCTCTACACCTTGCTTGTTGCTGTCCTCAGCGCTTACCTTCCTCACAATTCCTTTGCAAAAAAAAGTCCATCGTTGGAATTCTATCTGCTTTTATCCTGGAGGTTAATAACTATTTTCTCTGCAAGGAAGGAACTTTCTTGTCTTTTTTTTTTCTTTTGGCTGTAATCCTAAATGGGATGAAGAAAGGAGTTTTCATACACTAGATATTTGAAGGGCTTTGAAGATTTCACTTCACAGAACAAGTAATTTTACTTTCTGACAGATGGGTTTTATGTTGTCTGAGGAAAAAAGGGCAGAAAGGCAGCAGCAAAGGGTACCATGCTTGGAGAGATATCTAGTTATGTTGGTGAAGCATGTATAGCAAAGGGGGAAAATGAGGGTCTGGCAG
This sequence comes from Ploceus nigricollis, assembly GCA_013399945.1. Lineage (NCBI taxonomy): Eukaryota > Metazoa > Chordata > Aves > Passeriformes > Ploceidae > Ploceus > Ploceus nigricollis. Next base: position 193,180 of record VXBC01001735.1, on the reverse strand, counting down.
ATCAACATTATGGGAAACACGCCAAGAAGGAAAATAAGGGATATGTGTCTGGCTGCAAAATGGAGCTAAGGAAATTTATTTTCCTAGCATTGCTACATTGGTGTTTACCCATTAAAAGGTTATACATCAAAAGATTATACTAAGACTTAGGACTTTTAAAAATAAAGGATTGAAATTTCAGCTCCTTAGGTTTTAGTTTTTGCACACTCAAAACTCCCAGTTCAAGAGAAAAGGAAAAAAAAAAAAAGAAGGATTGATTGCAAGGTTGGGTTGATGGTGGGTAAAAGGTTGGCAAGTAATTGGTGGGAAAAGCAAGGACAAATACTGGTTGTGCATGTGCAGTACAGCCTATTTGTCTGTCAGTATGGGAGACAGACATCCTCCACCACAGAACTAGGATGGCTAATGACAGCCTAAAGTGCTGCAGGGCAGTCTCTGCCTACACAGGAGAGACAGCCAAATGTGGATCTGAATTGGAAAGTAAACCCACCAAAGGTCAGGATTTTGTCCTGTTCTATCCAAAGGGAATGTGTAAGCTATGAAATATCTTTCTTTGTTTAGGACTCCAGAGAGATCCTAAATTCAGCAGAGCTTTGAGTTGTCACAGTATCACCAAGAATAAAAACTCATTCTGAAGGTAAGGAAAACCTGCTTGCTGAATTTGTTTGCTACCTCAGTAGCTTTTTAATTAAATAAAAAGTATTAATTCTACCCTGTCCAGTCAAGCTGTGCAAGAGACGACATGCAAGCAAGCATTAGTAGAGAAGCAGCAATGAATTTCCAGAACAACATTGGCACACCTGCTATCCCTGAGCTGATTGCTAATGCTCCCGCTGTTATTCCCCAAAATATCTTTTTGAAGAGACAGTCTTTTGTGGGAACATGGTGGTCTGTCCCACCCTGGGCACAGTTATCAGTAAGTTAGGCAGTAGAACATGGGGAAAAAAGACTTCAGAAATCTAAAAACCATCAAAGTATTATTGTTTCAAGGCAAAAATAGCCATGTTAGGCTGTACCTAGACTCCTTTCCTTTTGATAGCTCAGCTGTAATCAGAGAAGCAGACCCTCTATCCAAGACCCTGATATTCAGGAGAATGATCATCCAAGGTGACAATAAGGTAATCCTGACCAAGGGAGTTGTCAGAAGGTAAAAGGTTACAACCATTAACATGTTCTTATCTGCACTGTCATCCTTAACCAAAGGGAAACATGGTCAGACCTCCCTTCCATCAGCACCTCAACCAATGTTATGAATTATCTCTTCTGAAGTTTGAAAGCTTTTGTCTACAGTGAACTGACCCTTGACTAACAGCTGAAAGCTGGGTTGGAAAAACACCCAGCCTTCAAATTCCAACTGGAAAGTGAATGTGAGCTTTTTTACCTTGCATTTCACAGTCAAAGCACACAGCATTCAAAGATTGAGCCAGAGGGATGGGAGGCATGTGAAGGATGAAGAGAGATGAGCTTCTCCCTGTATAAAAATGAAGTAATTAGCTTAGTAAGTGCAGAAGGAGGAGGGACGGGAAAGGGAGATCCTTGTGTTAGGCATTTATAATACAATCCTCTCTACTGGCCAGATGTGCTTGCAAGATTTTACCAGATTGCACACACTGATGAGTGTAAGGACTAGGGCTACACTAAATTACTTTCAAAGGCACCCATCTGGGGAATCCTCATTTCAAAAAGCAGGAGATGTTCCACCTGTGTGCAGTGCATTTGATTTTTAGGACTGCCAATCACAGGAGACACCAACAATTTCCCTGTAGCAAAGAAATGTTATTCCTCTGGTTTTAAATAATGTATGGAACCTTTCGTTACAACAAGCAATTTTCCAGGCCTTTAGGGCTGTTACAATTGGAACTTTGATGGGGAAGGGACAATGGCTGAGGAACTGGCAAACATTGAAACAACCCAAAAGCCCTATAGATACAGAAGTTCCCATGAAGCAGTTCCTTGCATGTTGGATAATCTTCAGTTAAATGCATCTTCTCTAAGAAGAACTCTTCAGTGTATTTAGGTGAATGTTTGGAATAACAATTGCCTATGTTCTTACTGTCCAGAAGCATAAACAAACAGCCAATTTACATTTCCCCTATTACCTTTAGCAAAAACCTCTTCTAAGATGAAGTCTCTCAGCCCCTGATTGTAGCTTGAATTTCAGTATTAAAAGACAGAGCTAGACTGTGGAAAGGGGAAGATTTATGAGTAACTATTGTATAAGCTTCTTCCCTTTGAACCTTGCCTCACACACTGTTCACCAGTCACATAGCCTTGCCTCTGAGCCTCTTTGTCAGAATATAATGGGCAGAAGTTGGAAGCTCAGCTCAGTTCATTGTAAGCACTGTGTAAACCTCCAGGGTAATTGAAATAATACATATTGCAGGAGTTGTTTGAATAAAAGAATATCCGAAGAGAAAAGAGCAGAGCCAGCATAAGCTGTTTTGAAAGCAAGGCTGAGTGTGTTGTTGTGAAACCTTGAGGCCTGAAAGAAGAAACCCACCCTACAGGGAGGTTTAGAAGCCTCTCAGGAAATTTTCTTATAGGGAGCCACATCACCCAGAGAAAGAGAGCAGAAGAGTCTCTGAGACAAACCCAGGGCCCTGCTGGAAGGTACAGGTAACTTCCCAGAGGCACCAGATAATAATTACACTTGGTTCCAGTTTTGCTGCAAGAAGCAAAATTAATTGTTCACAAAGAGGACAAGAAAAGAGGTTTTACTGATTCATGGAATGTGTGGAACACAAAAACCGTATTAAAAAAATAATGAAGAGAGATGGGAGGAAAGGATCCTCACTGTACCTCTTCCATTGCTTCCACAGCTCCCTTGCTGTGCCTTTCTGTACATGTCTCCACATAGAGAAAGGTGTTATCTGTTTTACTTATCAGGCCCCTCAAGATACTTATCCCATGTGCTCTCATGCTCTCCTTCTTACAATTCCTTGCCACACAGAACATTGTAATATTACTATTTTCATTCCCACTCTTATCTTACATCTTAAACCTCTGCTGTTTTCAACTCCTCCTCTTCCTCTGCATCATTATGCACGTGGAAGTTCCCACTTGTATTTGAGGGATGATGTCAAATCAAGTTAAAGCAATTTCAACAAAAGGACCATTTGCCAAAGAAGAGGTTTTTCAGGTGGCTCCAAACTGTGAGTTTGTATGGAACACTTTGACAACCTGGTTTCATCTGTACAAAAAATGGAAAAAAGAGGAGGAAAGTTTGTTTGAAACAAACCAGCATTTCAAAAACAATGCTCCCTCATTATTTTTTTCTTTTTGTCTGAAATTGTTTGCTATCTATTTTGACTAAGTTCATGATACACACCTGAAATTACTCTATTTAGAAAGTGTCAGAATGTCTTGTTAATTTGTATTTCAAATATTGTATTTTAAGCATGTGTTTCAGCTGTTTTGGAATGAGACTTTTCATCTCCCTGTACTCCAAGGCTCCTTCACCTCCCCCTGTTCAATTGCATTGAATATTATCCCTATCCTGCCCATGGCCCAAGTGATGTCTGTGATTGGGATCTTCCCCTCAGTATCCAACCCAGCCTAAACACAGGCTTTACACATGACTTTCAGTGTAGCATCTCTAAATGTTTCCTCTTAAGCCAAGGTTTCATGCAGACAGACTCATGATTTCTCCTTTTCATCACTGAAACATCCTTTGCCTCCGTCAGTACAAATGGCACCTTGTCCCATCGATAGTCACTCAGAATAGTGACAGGATCTGGGGACAGCATGCACTATGAGGGTCTCTGATGCTCTTCCAAATAACTACAGAAACAGAGCTTTGAAGAAATCACTGTGAAATGAGTACCAGACTGATTAAAAATCACTGACAAAGATTACATTCTGTTACTGGATCTCTCTCCAGCTGGAGGAATACTTTAAGCAGGACCCAGTGCTGATCTTTCCAGACACATCTTTTATTTCATTAGTGAACTTGGTGACATAATTGAGCATACAATCAAAAAATTTGTATGAGATTAATATGACTTGTCCTTGTTTTAATTTTCCAGGTGTTTCAAAAAATCTTTTAAACACTTGAATACAGAGCTGAAATACATTAATAACTTATATTTGGTTCATTTGAGAATGCCTTATTCCTGATAACCTTAAGAAAAACTATTTTATTAATATGTTTATGGCTGAAAAACAGAATTTGGGGATAATCAAAGAGCCCTCCACATCTCTCTCTTCCTCAGCTTAGTTCTCCATCATATTCCTTCCTTCTCCCAGATATATCTGCACTGAGTTATATTTCGTTTCCCAGCAATATGAAAATGTACACACTTCCCCTTAAAAGTGCTTCTCCAGATCCTGTCATGGAAACTTGTGGCAATAACTGAAGGGCAGGATATCATACATGCAAAGCATTGTCTCTGAAAGATCTGGCATGCAAAGCTATAAAGTTAAAATCTGCCCAGCTCCCTGTACTTTCTATTAAGATCCCTGTCTTTTAGCAGTAGTGAAAGACATAGATTTTCCACAGAGCCTTTCAAAAACAGTTACTGCTTTGCAGTTCTGTTAAGTTTACATATTAAAGAACCTTTAAACATTTTAATTTCCTTTTTAAAGCACAGAGATTTTTTTGTTTCCTTCCCTTTCTGATTGTACAGGTCAACTTAACTTAATCCAAAATATATTGCATGTCTCCAGGTCACTAGCCAGCAAATGACACAAGCTCTATAAAAAATCTCATGAATTCTTTCCAGAGAAAGTAATTCATTCAGAAAGACTTGGAAAGTAAGAATAGATATTCAAATTTTAAAGTACATCTAGTGTGCAGGGGAGCTGCTGGTTGGCAGCCCCCAAGGCTTCAGTTGCCCATGCACACACTGGCACACCGAAAAGCAGCTCAGGGATCCTGACTCAGCCCTGCCCCTGTGCCCATCTTCCTGCAGAGCACAGAAGGGATTCCATGTTAGGGACTCATACAGGGCTCTAGTGCCCATCTACTGAGGCACGTAGCAGGCTATTTTATGCTGCTACTCAGTGGGCTACTCTGGCTCAAAGCAGGCACTTGAGGCTTTTCTAGATTGCAAGGAAGTAGTCAGTATCTATTCCTGAGGAAGAGCTCCCTGGGAGCAAGCTAACTATGGGCTGGGTTTGGGAGACAGGTGTTCAGCAACAGACTAAGCCTACCCTAAGCTTTCAAGTTGACCTTCTCAGAGCAATAATTACTTGGTTGCAAAAAAAGATGAAAAGTTGTGAATCCATTCTCAATTCCCATTTAAATTATCAGTTCCTTGAGCCTCTCAGCTCCCCTCAGGCATCCTTTTCTCTGATATTTCTGCCCTCAGGAACTTGAATTTGCCTTCCAGGCACTCTTCATTGTTATAGTGGTGGCTGGTGGGCACCCTTTCCTATTAAGTCACCAGCTTTCTTTGCCTCCACTCCCCTCCAAGCCCAGGCTTTGGAGAGCTTACCACAGAATCTCTTTACCCAACATAAGCTTTCCCTGTCTTGATTCCACTGTCCCACCCTCCTACCACTGAATGTCAAAGCTGTTAATAATACATTGTCAGGTGCCCTCTGAGTTTGTGGGAAGTTGAACACATTTTTAGTGCCTTATCTAGATATTTTATGTGTTAAACTACAATCTCTTTGCAAAACATTGCTTCACCAAATACTTCTGATTGCAGCTGAGTCTCTGGTGGCATTTTTAATGGTGAACTCCCTGAAGATTACTATTTATGTCACGTGCTGCTCAAAGCTATATTCTGCTGTGTGCTGCCTGTTTCCCATAGCAAGTGACAAGCTATGCTGTTAACAGTGAGCATGTAATCACACACTGTATATTACAGCTTCAGCTGCAATGATTTCTTAAAGATTTTTAAATGATCTAACTGGTGAATATGTGGGCATATGGTCTGCCTTGTAATCCTGTTTGTTCTCAGTACATCACTGCTAAATTATATCTGCAGAACTAAGGATACCATTGTAATTATAGCCTCCATAAGGCTGTAACTGTCCAACAAAGAGTATTCATTCAGGTCACAACAGTATTTAAATGCCATTATGGCTACAGGGGGCTGCCTGGTAGTGCTGTTCTGACTTGCTGTTTGTTAATTGGTAGTCACAGATGTGGGCATTGAAAAGGAGTGGCTGGAAGTTGGGTGAAAGACAAGCTGACATAATTAGTGGGAGTTGGTGAGGAGATGGACACAGCCTTGCAGGCAAAAGAAGCTCCCTGCTTGCCAGCTAAAAAAAGCTTCTGTCTCTGGCTTCAGGGGTTGCTTTCTGAGTCTCACTTCCATCTGCTTGGAAGATGGCTCTCCAAAGGTGGCAGACCAAATCCCATGCTCAGACAAAACACATCTCTATTGCACAAAGAGGAAGCTAAGAATAGAGGGAAAAAACAATTTCTAAATCCAATCTCAACCAAGCACAAACACTTGAGCCAGAAGAGTCCTTGGTGTTGAGACACCCCTGAGGACAGCTTATTAAAGCAATTTCCTTGATTACCAGAGGAGTGCACTCAGTGGCACAAGATGACATCTGCTCCCTGGAAGACCTCACAGTGGGGCTCCACCTCCATTCCCCCTTAGTTGGGTGCCACATCTGGTCACTGCTATGCATCCAAGCCAAGGCCAACCGCTTCATGTGGATGAAGCTAAGACATGGGGGCAGATTATGGTCTACACTCATGCTAAAAATATTGCAGTGGGAAGAGAAAGAGAGATACTCCTCCTGGACATTCACACCTCTTGTTTTGCCTAGGGAGGCCAAGCGTGCCATAGCACAGAGCACTTTGCAGAGCACAGAGCAACCCTAGGAGTGCTGTTCTCTTACACTTCAGACATTCTTTCTTCTTACCTGAAAATCTGGCCCACCAGATATGGGGCACTAGCTTCTGTCTATATCCAGCTATTCCTCTCTCAATCTGTGAAGAGATTCTTTCCCAAAGCTGACAAGGTGGTTAATTCAAAGTAATTCATATGCATGTTCAGTTAGAAAACAACCTTCTTTCTGGAGGGGAGAGTGCTCCTACAATACTTCTCAAATTAAGCCAATCTAATGGGATTCCTCCTGTTTGGCAGACACGGATTCTTAGGGAATTCTTCCCTGCTTTTCCCCTTGCTCCACTTCTCTCAGTAAGTGACTTCTTGAGAGACTCTTTCAAAGCAGACCAGTCCATAAAGAATTGGATCCAAAGGCCCAGCCCTGATGCAAGTTTTTAATTTCAATTAATAAGAATTGTGAGTCATTATACATATTACATTATATATTATGGACTCATGAGGATTTATTTATAATCACAGCAAGTGGAGCATGAAGTCCTCTGAGGATGACACTGTTTATCTCCTCTTTCTAGAGCAGGAAAATCTCTACCCATTTCATACCTCAAAGACAGGAGCCTCCAGCTTTACTCTGTCTTCCACAATCCTTACAATGCAAAATGTTCTCCTAATCATGGCTTAAATCTCATGCTCCGTTAAGCCCATTGTTTCTCTTCATTTCTATTTATGGGCAAGGCAAATAGATTATTCCCTTTTCTTTGAAGCAAGCTTTCAAGCTTGTAAAGTTCTCATATGTCCCCTAAGTACCTTCTGGTAGACTGAACAACCTTAAATCCTTCAGTCTGTCTTTACCAGTCATCTTTTCTGAATTTCTGTTGGTTGCTATTAGTCACCTCTGCTCCCCACCAAGGCAATCCATACTTTGAATTACAGAACCCCAAACTGGATACTTCAAGTATCCAAGTTTTTACTTCAAGTACTGAATAAGAAGGAATAAGAAAGAATGTGTTGGCCCTTATTTATTGACATTTAAAATTTAATTAATTAATTCATAGATATGTGTGTATATATATGTGTGTGTGTGTATATATATATATATGGTAGCAGTTCTGCTTTTTTTTTATAATGCTGCCATATTTTTGACTCCTGGCTTTGCAAAGATTATATCTCTATCTGTTTCTTTGTCCCCCATCTGACATTTTTGCTACAGATTATTCCTAATAAGATACAGACATTTGTACCTTGTTCTTACAGAATTGCATCCAACTGTTTTTCAGGTCACATTTCCAAACTGGAAATATATTTTTGAATTCTCTTCCTGCTAAGTAATGTGCCCACAGACCCTCTGTGCCTGATGCCACCCGCAAATTTAACTAGGAGACACAACAATTGTGTCATTTACTGAAGAGATACAAGACTCCTTCTCTCCAGCACCTATTCACACACCACAGCCCCACCATAGTAGGTGCTGTGCAAGCACAGCACTCAAAGATGATTCTGCTCCAGCAGAGCTTGCTAGCCTTGTTTAACACTTTTAAATCTCAAGCTAGGCTTCACCCCATCTGCAGCACTCTGACACTGGGCCCTGAAACCCCAAAGTACTCCTTTGACATAGTACTGAATCCAGCTGAGATGGAGTTAATTTTTCTATAAGTGCCCCCACAGTGCTGTGCTTTGCATTGGCAGCTAGAAAGGTGTCAATAACACACCAGTGTTTTGGCTGCTGCTGTATCCACAAGTACTCCTTTGCTGTGAACCCCCAAAGCACCCGTGAGCCTCCAGAGATCTGACAAACCATGGCAGAGTTCTACTTGGTGGTAATTGCCCAAAAAACATGCTGCCAACGTTAATTAGAACTTTAGTATCTCAGATCTGTAAGTGGCCTTCCTCCTTCCCAAGTCTACAAAATTTGGTCACTGCAAATGCCAATCTACACAGAAATGCCTTTAGCTACACACAGTCCAAGGACATAATTTCTCTAGTCACTGGAAGTGAATATTTCTCTAGATTTAAGTACAACAAGGTCTTGAGCTTTATCTATGCCTCTGGCATCAAGGCACATTAATCATTTCCTTATAGAAAATAACAGACATGATTTATGCATTTCGTAAAATTTTATCAATTTACAGCAATCAAATTAATTAGCTAAATTAATTCCTGTCAATTTATTTACATTGCCTAGAAATATCTCTTCTATGGATAGCTCCATTAACTGCCATGTTATGTTTCAGAGAAACTCCAAAGTATAGTGGTTCAGTTGTACATCATGCTTAGACTGCAATCTCAAGTCACATCCGCTTTGACCAACACTGAAATCTGAAATGCTGGAAACTGTTATCTCACAGGTGATTCCCCGTATTTCAGTCGGCTCAGGAGGTGGGTGCTCCCGTTGAAAAGTCACTCTTACAGCACACAAGGACTGACTCATCGAGGGACAAGTAAAAGCACAAACACAGTCAAGTCTGGCAAATCAAAGTTAACCCTTTATATTCTACTGGAGCCTCAAAGCTTGGCTCCCCACTAGTATTTTCGTGAAGAAATTACTGTTTGTTGACTAACAACTTAATAACTTAAGTAAACACAAGTTAGTGTGCTACTTTTTCTTCTGCAAGAAGGCCTATGGAATTTCACTTTCCACTGAGGAAGAAAGATGTTATGTCAGTGTGTTGGTCTCGTCTTTATAAGTCTTCTCCTGTCGTCTTCTTCCCCTCCCTCCTTCTCCCTCATGTTCTTATTTCCTCAAGTGCTTCGTGAAGGCTTTTATAAATAACTGGACATACTCATTCTAACAAGCACTTTGGCCAGTCAGATTCATTTCTGTATAACCCCTTGCAGTGCTATTCAATAATGTGAATAATTACCATAGCAACTGCAGCATGTGGTACATATGGTGCCTCTGAGAAACAAAGCATTTTCTTTCTTTCTTTCTTTTCTTATCCTTAGAAAAGGAGCCACATACATTAGTTTTTAACACAAAATGATGTCTTACGGTGTGTATTAGAGGGGAAAAAAGATTTACAAATGAAGAGCCATTTCTTCCTCTGCTTAGAAGCTCAGATAATCAATTCTTCATATATTGCCATCCTTTAATCTCTCATTTCCACACATTATGAATGTTCATCTTTTTGCAAAATGCAGACAATAGATCCTTAGACAACAAAGTACCCTGATTACATTTTCCTGTGCTTGTACTGGCTGGACACTCCAACAGACAGACAACACAAAGTGAAGGGTGTTGACTTCTGGAAGGGCTGGATTAAATTTGAAGAGTAGCAGCCCTTCAGTCCTGCATTCCATATCCTTTGCAGGCTTCCTCCCCTGTGACAGGAACAGCTGAGCTATAGAAATGAAGCTGAACCTAAAGTGCTGCAGTGTACTTCTCATGTCCTGAACACACTGGTAATATCTCGTTATTAACACTGAGCTTTAAAACTGAGCATTGCAGGAATTGTTTCACATGCAGTTCCATAGACAGCAGCACCACTCAGGTGTGGGGCCAAGGACCACTTGGAACCAGTAACTGCATCAGTCTTATGAGTCAAGGTCTTAAAATGTTTCACCAAGATGAAGATGTGCTAGCTTTTGAGCCTGACTGGTTGTCTTTAAAGGTATTAGTTTTTTGGCCATACAGCTAGAATCATACATGCATGGCATGGACAGTGGGCATAGAAGGACACTGCATTCTAGGCGATCAGATTCTGAAGCCCACAGCTTCGAAAGTCAAATTAGAATGCAGACACCATCTTCCACAAAAAATGCTCTGAAGTAACGTCATTTTTTAGCCTCTAGTAGGAAATGAAGACAAGAAAGGCAAGCAAGCTGAAAAGGGACAGTACTTTCATTGACTTGGCCTGCTAGCATGACTTTTCTCAGTCTTCAAGAATTGTGATCATGTGGAATTCAGAGGGGCTGAGCAAATATCACCTTTGCTAGGAACCACAAACCAGCTTGTACCCTTCATACCATCAGCCCACAGCAGGACATTGTTCCCAAAACCATCCCTTAGCCTTACAAGCCCGGCACAGCAGGCTTGTAAGGCTAACTGCCTAAAGCTAGCAGTTTCCACAGGACTTCTAAGGGACAAAGAAAAAGCTCAGAGCCTCAGAGCTTCCATACCTGCCTTTGTTTCCAGTGAAACTTTTCCCTCAGTCTCTCTTTGTTGTCATCCTTCCCAAAGGACTCATATTAGAAAAAGATTTCCTTAGTTGACATTCTCCTGGGACAGTCCCAGATGATCGTTTTCGTGTTTAAGACTTTTTTTTTGACAACAGTAGCTATAGGTATTTGGAAATCTGGCATGAAAGATTAGTTATACCTAGCTGTACACATCTGTGCATATATGTTGCACATAGAAATGGCCACCTGAGGTATGTAAATGTGGACCTCTTTTAGTCTGTTTTGAAGCTTAGTTTTAGGGATCACCAGAAGTGCATATTCGCTCTTCAGCCACCAAACTCAGCTGAAGAAAGCACAGCCCTAGAGGTGCTTATCACCAAATGCAATTTGGAACTGAAATAAACACTTATTTTCAAAATTGAAATATTTGTTACCATGTTGTCCTTGTTGGAATAAGGCTGCAAACATGATAAACACGAGCTCACAGTTTAACTAATAATGCCTTCAATAAATACAAAACAACGCCTTAGTCTTTGTGTGAATATATTAGTTCACAAAATATAATATAATCTCGGACTAGGATAACATGACTTATCTGAATACAACTTCCTCTCATAATCAACCTCTCCACATTTAGATGAATCTATTTTGAGCTGCTCTGACACCACCCAGAAGCAATTTTTCAGACAAAAAGCCACTAGAGCGCGCCTCCTCCCCACCAATGGGATGAGCAGTGTAAACCTGTTTGTGTGAGAGACTATTTTGCTGAGAAGTGGAGAATTCAGTGACTTCGGGAATTATTATGCACCATTCACTGCCTTGTAATTGAACTCTTGGTAACAAAAGCATAATGTATACTTTGGTTTACTGGGCTGATTTACAACACTTAAAGTGAAAAGATTTCCTTCTTTTCATGCTGACATCAGCATTTTTGTCATGCTGACAAAAGCCCTAAGAGGTTGTGGCAGCTAGGGAGTGGAGAAGGAGCCCAGGAACCACAACACAGTACCTTGCATTCTCATTTGCCACAAAAAAGCCACCAGCAACACCTCACAAAAGGAGGCTGATGGGGAAATGGGGCTCCTACGCTTTGCTGCAGCTGTGTGGTTTGCCACCTTCTCAGAGAGGCTGGTGTCTCTGATCAGGCAGTGGGAGCTTGCCTTGTCTTGTGCAAAACACTGTCCTTAGAGACCACGTTCTTTTTGAAAGCTGAAGTTTCATCCTGTTGTCTGCACATGGGAGGGAGGAGATAAATCATATCCCAAAAAGGCTGTTCATTTTATGGGGACGTATTAGAGCACCATGCTCCTACCAGGTAAACCCATGAATTCCCTGGACTGGCACTTTTCACTTCTCACCCTAACCTGAGAGGCTGAACAGGACCTACCATTAGCATGCATCTTCATACATCTCAGCTTTTACTCTGGACTCTTTAATCCAAACCTCTGCAGGTACCCGATAAGTTTGGTTATGCTGGTTTAAAAACAAACAAACAACAACAACAAAACCCCAACAACAACCAGAACACCAAAAAAACCCACAGAAAAAAACTCTCTTTCACAGACAGGAAAACAGGATAGCATACTTTCAGGCTTGATCTGAAGCGCTCCATTTCTGTCCAAAGGTGAAAAGAGAGGCACATATGAGGTGCTAAGGGAACACAAAAGCTCTCATGAAAGAGATTCCTTTACTGACTTCTATGCATCTTGTGGTTCAGAGTTGGTCAGAAAAAAATACAACAGGGACACCAATACTGGTGTTTTTCAAAGCATCTCATAGCTAAGCAGGAGGCATCACCCTGTGATCTCTTTAGACAGGCACACACCTACAAAAAACCAGCATGCTGACACACAGGGAAGTGGCTGGGGCACAAGAGCCTGTTCTGGTCCTTTTGGGCTGACTGTGGGACTTAGCAACAAAGACTCCTTTATTTTCAGTTGAGAGAGCAGGGGAGAGCAAAGGGTGGATACAACAATTCATGCCCAAGGAGACAGCAGAGACAGACAAAATGTCACTGCATCTGACCTAAGACAGCCTTGCAGTTCTGGAGGAAGACAGCAGCAAGAGAGACTTACCTGTTTCTGAGATGTGGCATATGAGAACAACAGTCACAAGAGAGGGTCTGCTTTTCTCTGTGATAGCCATGGAGCCTCCATCTGCCAGGTGCCCACTCCTTTGTAATGAAGGAGGGATGGATGGATGCCATGACAATCCTGGGAAAACTCTACAAAATAGCCTCACACTGCAAACTGAGGCAATGGCAATATGTTTAGAAGGCCAGATGCCAGCCTCTACATTAAGCCTGGAGACTTCTTGGCCTGTTCAGGTGCTAGCACATGTCTATTTTTACCTCAGAATTGCCACTCCTGCCCACAGACACAAGGAAAAGCTTCTTTAGGTGCCTTACAGCCACCACTTTGTTCTCCAGCAGGCTTCTCGATCAAGTGGATGACCTACTGTGTGGGCTTCTCTTCAACAGAGTGAGACTTGAAGGAAATATAAATATTCTGGTCAGCCAAGAAGCCAAGTAGTGAACTTACGTCTTTGCAAGCAATGCATCCCACACCTACAAGAATTCACAGGTGCAAACATCAACAGACCCTCAAACCTCTAGAGGGCAGTTCTTGCCTGAATTTTATGTCTCATGTAGTCCTAGGTCTAAAAGTACTACAAGGCAAATATCAGCAAAAGCAATGCACTACCACAGCTCTGCTGCTGCATCACTTCATTCCTCTTCAAGATTTACTGCAATAAGCACATTGCACAGGATAGATCATCTCAGCTGGGTAACAGTGAATCCTTCAGAGAGACCAATGGGAGATAGGATGGAAAGGAGCCACCTTCTCCGTGGTTTAGGTCTGACACTGCTCCCAGGTGGGTTATGTGAAAGCCATCTCTGGAATTAAGAATTTCCAGTTTGTAGGCTTGATATTAGAAGAGCCCTGTAAGAAGGAACTCCTGTGTTTCTGTCCCTTATTATACAAAATGAACAGGCTTGACAAAACAGAAAGAAGCAAGTAGTGAAGATAATGGTATCCTCCAGTGAAGAGCTCTTTAATAGCAGTCATATGTAACCAGTAGTAGCGGTGACAGTGATGTCACTCGTGTAATGCTGACCACAGGAGGCCATGTTACCTGCTACACAAGCCTGGGCTGTGTGCATGCAGAGGCTTGTGAGAAAATCTCAAGACTCTCAAGATAGTCTGTAGTGGAGAGAGCTTGCAAGAACAATATTATAGGATGAAATAACCCCTACAAGTAGATGTGTTAAGAGGACGTGTGCAGAACTCTTCCAGTCCATTGGTTCACTTCAGGCAGTGAAGTGAATGTCTAGACATATCTAAAAAATTATAAATGAGCTTCCCCGCTTTTGTTTTATCAGTTACATTGATGATTCAGCAGCAGTGAACCAGACCATGAGAAAAGAGGAGCAGTTGGTTAGGCTGAAAGTACAGGAACTTGCCCTGCACTGAGTCCCTGGACCTGACTCTGTATTGTCACTACCTCAGCCTGTAGGCAAATCTGTAGGAACATATATTACAGCAAATGCCTGGATTTCAAGTAAGTTGTTTACCTTAATGTGAATTACCAGGGCCATTACAAGACAGCTGGGATGTCTGGTTCATGTTTTGGTCAGCTCATTGGGCCCTACCCAGAGTGCCTTCCCAGCAGGCAGAACAGCCACATCCCACGGAGCCCTGCGGCTGGAAGCTCAGCCGCATGCAGAACCTCTTTGCTGGAGAGAAGTGCAAATCTGGTGTAAGCAGGTGCAAATTTCACTGAAACCAACACTGTGCTCTTGATACTCAGCATCTCTGGCAACCTCAGTTATGGTCTATTGAAGCTCTTATTCCCACGGTTTTTGTGAGATTGGCTGTCAGTCTGCATCAACCACGGGAAAGATTCCAGCTGAAATACCTGCCTGATAGCAAGAGAGAAAACTGAGACTGTGACAGCTCAGCTTAAAAGATTGCAAACACTGGTTAGCTGCTAAGATGGTTACCATGAGCAAATAAAAATAGTTTATTGCAATAAACTCTCCAGTTTATCCAGGTGACTTTCAAAACTTTAATAAATTCTCAGGTACATTTGTTTTCACATTGATATAAGAAACAAAACCAAATCTTCTACAGCTCTCCTGGGGTCTACTTATGAGATGTCATGAAAGTTACACACTCCCTGAGCACTGAAGGTAAAGTATGCCCTTCTTAAATAGACCAGAAAATACGTTCTGAAATTCTTCTGAGTTACAATCATGAGAAAAACCCCACAAAATAAAACCCTTTTATCACTCCCAGTGTACACAAAGTCTAATGAATTCCATGCTGAAAAATGCAGTTAAAGGTAGAGGTGGCTTGAGAATATGTTTGCTCTCCCTTAAAATATCACCATTAAAATATCAGTATGGACAGTTCTAATGCTTTCGATTAGAAAAGAAAAAGTAAAACAGAAACACCAGGGTGCACAGGAAGTCCCAGAAGTATCCTACACTGTTCTTACAAGCACATATTTGGCAGCTGCAGCTATGCTTTTAGTATGTGTTAGCATTATGAAACTCTTACATCCCAGCTAAAATCCAAATCATAACTGGTTATCCACTGTGATTGTATTTCCCAGGCTTGATCAGGTGATTTACAGAACTAACATAGACTGCCCCCGAAAAAGTTCTGTACTGCAACATTTGCATGTTATTAGATACATGATTATTTGTATAGCTCAAGTTATGCAATTCAACTTTGTAATGTGCTTCACAGTGTGAAGCCAGAGTTAATTCTAATATTTCCAACTGACACAATCTGAAACCTTAGTATTTATTCATAAACTCACTGGAAAACGATTTCAAATAATGAATCAATGTAAGAATTTCACATCTGTTTGCAAATAGGAAAAAAAGGAAAATTGTTAAAGGAATTCTTTATTAAGAATTATTCCTTTCTGACTCCACAGCAGGCTTCTAAAAGCTTAGCAAGGGAAGCTGTAGAAGTGTTTCTTAATGTCACTGGGGCTCCAGGTTTATTTTTGATGAAGAGACCTGTTCAGATTCTGGATAGAGCAGTTATTGTATGGATCTCCTCACAACCACCAGCACTGCAAACTGAGCCTGGGATCAGAGAGTCATGCTGGATTCTTTTGGTTCTATTTAGCATCCAAGCAAGCGAGAAAAGCTCTACAGCCCCAGTGATAACCTCAGTAAAGCACAGGGAGCTGCACTGCCTTCAGTTTATGAAGTAGATTTGCACAGGTGCTAAAATGACAATGAACTAGCAAGAATATTTTTCTTGTCACACAGTGAAAGGAATTGGAGGCAATCCTCTTCCCTGGATATTCCAAAACTGCAGTGGGACTCTCAAGCAATGCAAGATATTTTTGCCAGAAAAGTCAGCAAATGCAAACAATGACCAGATCATTAGAGCAAGACTTCAGTTTTACCCAATCACGTTTCAGAGTCAGATGAATATAAAGTTTCAAATGATACCAAAAATTTTTCATGCATTTTGTGGGTTTAGGACTTCTAAATTATACATTTTTATTAACATTACTTTAAAGGGCAGTCTTATGAATTCAGAAGAGTTCACATGGAAATAATTTAAACTCTGCTAGAATAAATATTTCGAGCTCTCCCTTTTCATTACATTCTAAGGATATCATCATGTAAGTGACAATTGTAATGTCCCTGTAAGATGAAACTTTTACCATTCAAATCCATAACTGTGTTTGCAATGCTTTAAAGACAGTATACAATTGATTTATGGGGTACGATTGTTTTATGCACTCTGTTTTTTCACCACCTGAAAAAATGGGCTGAATGGAGATGTTCCTTGTAGATTTTAAATTTAGTTTTTTCACCTGTGTTACATATTGATTCTTGATAGAAAACTAGTGTAGCTGTATGGTGTAAATTGTGAAATAAATAAGTAAATAGATAGGAGTAGACCCTGACCTGAACATAAAAGACAGAGGCATAAGGAGGAGTGCAGGATGCTCTGGCTTAGCAGTGATAGATATTATGTACCTCTCCCTACAGATGGCTTTGGAAAACCTGCTCTAGGCACAATGGATGGTCACACCTTGATTTTTGATGTTTGACTATCTCATATATTAAAAAATACTTTAGATTAGCTTTGCTTCAGCCAGGGATATACAAGAAGGGGACCCAGAGAGAAGACTTCAGGCTTCCCATAATCCCATGAGAGGGAGTGGTTGTGAACTTCCTTTTCCTCTCATCAGCATCTGTTCAGCAGTCTGGCTGAACTTAATTTCCTGCTTGATGTTGCTATTTCATGTTTCAGATGTATTTCTGCCATCTTTTCTTCCCCAAACACTGAACTGAGAGAATGACATAAAGTTTCCCAACCAAGTTTTTAGGGAATCTGAATAACTTCTCATCTGTTTATTGTACATGCCAGGGCTGATAAACAATCAATAGAAAGGGAAGGGAAGGGAAGGGAAGGGAAGGGAAGGGAAGAAGTTCTTTACAGAAGAAGGCAGTGTGCCCCAGGAGCTCTGTACTTGCCCCAGCTCTTCTGCACCTTTACTCACAGAAAAGGGCCCTGTGCCTTGACAATTCAAACCACACCATGCACCCATAGAGAAAAAGGTGCTGCCAGCAAGTGCAAAGAGCTGAGGCATCACAGATGCTGATTGCAGACACCCTCATTGGCACCAAAGGGTGAGGGAGAGGCAGGAAAGCTTAGGAGAAATCAGAGCTAGCCAAACAGCCCAGCTGCAGTATGCCTTCATGGGAAATGTGATCTTACAGCACAGTCAGAATTAGACCTCAGCCCTTCCTAAGCCTCAGTTTAGTCAACTTTTGTTGACTACTTTCTTCATTTTATTTTGGTAACAGTAGCAGTTATCATTTAGATAAAATATATAATAGATACTTTAACACAAAACCATGGTAAAACAATTTGGTCTTGGTGTTTTGTTTGCAGAAAGCATGACTTTATTGTCACTAGCTTTACAATAACACAGGAGAAACACTGATGGCTCCAGCTATCATCAAAGTACATACAAGGAAAAAGTGTGACTAGTGTTTGACACCACGAAAACCAAGATGTTTCTTGTAGCCCTTACCTAGCTCATGCCAGATTTGAGACAAAGTAAAAGATTGCTGAGCTTAAGCTTGCTCTTTCTGTTCCTGATTTCTGAGGAATTTTATCAGCTGATTTTTTTCCCTAATGAAAAAACAAAACAATTTGAAAACTACAGTCTCCTCCTCAGGCTATATGCTGCATTATAACTACTTCAGACTATTTATAGAACTAGGCAGTACCTTAGTTTCATACTCCAGGGATGTATCTGTACCTGCTTAGCAGGTCCTTGTGCTATTATCCCTCAAACCTGCTACTCTGAGTGTAGGTGTCAGCAGTTCTTCCTCACCTTCCCAGATCTGCATTCTGAGGTATCCTAGGGTTCTTTCTGGCTCCAAGACACAGGACAACCATGTGAGCATCACCTACTAGCCAGGTAGCAGAAAAGAGAATGATGCCCGCACAACTTCCACAGTCTCCTGTGGCTTCCTCTGTGCTGAATGGGGACTCAAAAATGAGATAAATTCCACAACCACATCCTAGTGTCACCACAGCCAGATCCTGATTGAGGTCCAACTGTGGGTAAACAGTACAGTCATGAGGACTGCGTCAGCATATCAACAGCACAATACTATTTTCAAGGGACAGAATCATTTAGAATCATTCAGCTTCCTGCAAAACTGGAATGGCAAAGACAACTTTTTTTTTTTTCCCTAAGTCTTTTGGACACTGATTCAGAATACATTTAGACAAATATAGGGAGTTAAACACAAATTTTCCCTGAGCACTTAGAAGGTGTTCAGGCATTTAAATGCCTTCATGAAAAAAGGCTTAGACCTCAAGGATAAAAACCATCTCTTGCTCTGAATATAAAAAATACCTGTCAGAGTAACACTACCTAAATGACAAACAGGGGTTAGAAAAATTGGGGCCCTAGCTTGTACGAATAAACTATTTTCAGTTGTTATCTGGAACCTTTCAGGATCACTTTGAAGATGAAAAAGAAAAAATGAAAAGTCACTTAGCCAGATGAATTCTACCCAGTTCAACAGCTAAATCTGGACTGACTCCATTGATTTTGGTGAAGTAATCTTCTCTTTATACCACTTGAACAGAGAAATTTTGGCCTGGGATCATGTCTAAAAATGCATACTTTTCTAAGTTTAAAGAACAGAAAATATTTGGGAGGGCAGCGAGTTTAAAAGTAAACAACAAAAAAAAGAAAGAAGAGAAAAAAGAGGCTATTAGGGGTAAGAGAAAGTGGGAAAAGGATGAAAGAACATGGAGAGTTTTGAAAAGACTTCCAATTGGATTAAAATGATGATAAATGGCGGTGCAGCACAGGGGTCAGGCTCCTCTCGATAACAGGATCTGAGTGCTCTCAAACAGTTGGTGTCTGTCAGTTATATGGGAGCCCCCTCGGTCTCTTGTGACTAGAGTTTTTCATCGTGTGTTTCTGACAGGATAAAGCAGAGCAGCTAAACAGGATAATTCCCACATTCTGCTGGGTGAGTCATTTCCCTCATGCTTTTGAAAGCCTTGCAGGCAAAGGGGAGCTGTGCTGACAAAGCAGAGGAAGTGCACTTTTTCGGATTTCAGAGGGCACCTGGTTCAAACATGTGTCGCCGTGACAGAGAACACCTGCAGCAGAGTTTAGCAGCAGTCTGGCAAGCACAGCCAACCAGCTCAGCTGGGGTTATGCACAACACATGGGCTAGAGGGCTTTATTCTTTATTTTTATGTTGTTTATTTAAACCTTCTGGGTAGTAGGATGAAATCTTCAGCCAGTGCACTTTTCTCTCTCATTAGATGGCGAGAGGCAATGACTGAATTAATGAAGCTGGCCAGTGCAGAAACAATCTCTACAGCAAGGAGCCCCATGTGTGAAAGAGTATATGTATAGCTTATTGCTATTTGGCAAGGCTGAGCTCAACTGGAGCATCACAGCATTAACAGTGTTCCTGAATGCCAGTTTAGCATTATGGATGTAAAAGAGCTGCCACTGAGAGCAATCTGACTGGCTGGTGAGGTTGTGGAACCCGGTGATTAGCAGACTAATTACCCCCTATGGCTCACAACTTATTAATCAACTATTAAAATAGTCATTTTCAAGAACAGACTCAGATGTGTCAGAGGAAAAAAGGCTGGGGTAATTAGTCTGTAGCCACTTTGGGCCAAGTTGAATTCAGCTATTCCAACAGCCAGGAGCAATACCTCTGAACTGTTGAGTGTTTTAGACCCTGCCCAGGACCCAGAGGTCTCCAAAACTTCTGAGTGAAAAACACCTTTGGCCTATGACTTCTCACAGCCTCCTCTTTCTTTCCTGTTTTGGTCTTCCTTCTCACCAGGATGTGCATCCCATTTCCCTGCCCCAGTGCCATAACATCAGGCATTCCAGGCAGAAAATTACAGCCATGCTCTCAGTGTCGAACACCCACCTGGCCCCTGGGCTGATGAACTGGCTGCAGTTGCAGCTGAGCACTGAACAAACCAGAGCTCAAATGTGTCCGGTCCACACTGAACCCCACTAGTGCCTTCATGAAAAGCTGTCCTTTAAGCTTAACCCTATGCCAAACGAGGGAGAAAACAGAATACAAAATAAGGTTTGACTTAAACCATGGCTCAGCTGTACTCACACTGCCTCCCCAGAGCTGTAGTACCAGGATGGGAGGTCTTCTGAGTGGGCTCCAGGGCAGACATGCTGAGTGAAAGCACCTGCCAGTGACACACACCACCAAAACACACCAGTGGACCCCAGCTACTGGCAGACAGCAGATGGCAGGAGGCCTATCCCCCACTTGTTTTAACAATTTTAACTCAGCCCAGGACTTGTGCTTCCAGCTCTGTGCACAGTGGCCAGCCTAGCAGTCCAGGTGATCTCTTCATCACCATTTGTTCCTAATGCTCATTCCTTTGTCTAGTCTTTATCCCTGCCTCTTCCATTGCTTTGGTAAATTTGTGTAAAAAAGGCAGGCTTGCTAAAACACTGTCCTCTTCTGACTCCTGCTTTAAAATCCCTCCTGCTGAAATGCCTGCAGAACATTTGGTAACAGCCAGACCATGCACAAGAGGACACTTTTATCTTTCAAGCTAATGAAGAATGTTTCATTGTTTAAGCTGCCTCTCTGCCTGGCCAGGGGCTTCTGCTTATTCTCACGTATTCGTATGTGCAGCTAATCAGGTCTCCAGTGAAAGGACTGTCTTTATTACTTGTGTCCAGCACTTAGCACGACACTGTCCTGAACACATGCTGAGGCTGCAGTACAGAGTAGTAGGATAATTCACATATTTTCAGATCAGATGGGCTTAATGAAAACTCCAGTGTATTTCAAGAATTGGCCAAAGATGTCTCTGAGCACCGAGATCCCCAGAAGAAAAGGTGAGGCTTCAGAAAACTCCAAAAGGGCAAGAAGAATGCCTGTATCTTAATGGAAAAATACTTGAGAAGAAATAATAGAGCTAAAATTCAATTCCTAGAAAAATGTTGGAAAAAAGAAACAAATTACGTGTATAACTTGAAGGAAACAAAAAGATGAATAATAGCCAACATGGCTTTGTCACAAAGACACCGTGTCAAACCAGTGTAACTTCTTTCTATAACAGGGGAATAGCTGTAGGGGAAAAAGAGAAAATGTCATGTACCTTGACTTCAGTAGGGTTTTTGACACTGACATGTTACTTTGAAAAAGCAGATGAGGAAATGTGGGCCAGAAAGAAGTACTCCAAGGGTCAGGCAGTGCAGACTTGGTTGGAAAATCATTCACTGTCAAAGCAAAAAGATGGGCCTAGTGAGGTTCCACAGGGATGATTTAATGTTCTCACTGGGCCTAGATGATAGATTAGTAAAGACACCCACCAAAGCTACAAATGAGGTAGAGATCAACCAGCAACAATCTTTTGTATTTGTACAGAACAAGGCTGGGCAGCAGTTCTGTAAAAAAGATCACAAACTGAACATGAACTGACAGCATCATTGCATTCCTTATGGGAGAAAAAAAAAAAGAAAAGGAAAAAAGAGCACATATCTTCCTATACAAAAACAGCATAATATGTGTATCTTATGAAATTATGTTTTCAACCTATTATTAAGGCCTCCACTGGAGCAATAACTAGGCAAAAGACACTCAGACCGAGCTGGGAGACAAAAGGAGGTTGACAAGAGGAGACAGCATAAGGACTGTATAAACTATTGTTGTTTGGTGTGGTGATGATAACAAGGAGGGAAACTGTGCTGAGTCCTGAAATGCAGAAAGAGCAGCTTCAGAGGAAGCAATGAGCTTGCTTTTCCACCAGTGGTGGACAGGATGAGTTCTAATAGACTGAAATTATCACAAACATCAAGTTAATAATTAAAAATTATAATAGCAGCATACCATAAAACTAGATTTTCTAGGGAGGCTATCAAATCACCAAAGGTTTCTAAAAATGTTAGGTAAAATGTTTTCAAAGACCAACATAGACTTAGGTGCAAATGTGTTAGGACAGGGAGCTGGACTACACCTTCATATTGAAAAAAATAGTGTCATTTTTGATCAACTTCACTCCAAAGTTCAAAAGCACAAATGTTCTAGTGCTTCTGCTTCCTAAACTGTGATGTAAAAGGAGGATTTTGTTTCTGCATGGTATACTTTTCATAGGTATTCTTCTGCCTGCAAAATGCAAAATGAAGGCCAACATTACTATACTAAAGAATTTACACCCCATTTGCACAAGAACAAATCCTTGTATTTACATAGCGTTGCATTAGACAGTAAGACATGAAGCTCAGAGTTGTTTCTGTGTTAGAATAACAAAAGCATAATCCAGTTACCCTTTTGATACTGCATTTTAACCCTTTTTTCTCCTGAAAGAGGGACATGCATCCATCTGGGCAGCAAATTGAACTCCTTTTCCATACTCCTGCTAACACAGAATCTTATTACATCTGGTGTAGCAGCAGTTCTAAGGTGCTGTTGAAAGGAACAGGACAGACTCTCAACCTGTGATGTATGAGTGTAGCTCCAAGTGTAGCTAACACATCAGTACACTTATTTCATGCCTAGAGTCAAATCATTGTAAGATGTGATCTTAGATCTTAAAACTAGTACTAAGCTCAGTTAACACTTGACTAGGAGACTTTAAAAGAAAAACAAGGGCTCGGGGAAGTGTTCAACAAAGCTTTTAACCAGCTCCTCAGCATGGTGCTTGGGGTCACTCTAGAACAAAATGGGTCATGTTTCATACAGAAGANGAAAAGGGAACGAAAGGCAAGGGGAAAAAGAAAAGCAGCTGCTACAAAATGAAAGGTATTTCAAAAAGAAAAGACTGGCTATGAAACACACAGAAGTAAAAGCCCATGTTTTTCATTTCAAAAATTAAAATGCAATGTTCCAACATTTTAATTTTGTTTCCTGCATGATTTCTGTTCTCTTAAAAATCAATAGTTAACATATCAGCATTTTGTCCTAAGCAGTAATAAAAAATCTCCTGACATGCTGAAGTTTTCCACAGGAGAGAGAGTCCAAATGTTGCTCATTTCTATTTAATTTTTTTTCACCTTTTCTGCCACTTACATACGTTTGCCATCCCACAGACAAGAGGGTCTCTGGAAATGCCTTACTCTGGGAAAGCTGTCAAGGGGTTCCCAGCTGCCCACTCTGTCATTCTCCCTGGGATTCCTGCTCTGACAGCAGGTACTCCTGCTCTGCTTGGAAACTAACTCCTGGCAGTCACTTAGGTTTTCCTTAACAGTTTGAGTTCTAATTTACAGCAAATCTTAAGATGCTTCACAAATAGGCAAACCAGAGGTGCAGGCAGCAATGCCTGAGAAAGGCAAGGGAAAACCTGTGCAGGCAATGAGATCACCTTGTGCTGGGGTGAGGATGACAATAACAACAACATAATTAAGTCTCCTGCAAAAACTAGGTATTTTCAGGAGCCAGACCAAGCTGACTGTGTGATCATCAAGTATAAGGCTTGTTGCACCTCCTCTTGATAAACCCGAGTGCTGACAAACCTTACAGCAAGAGCGCAATGCGCATCATTACAACACAAACAGGAGCCAAAAAAGCATTTGCTCTGGGTATGCGGCCATCAGCACTGGAAGGCTTCCCAGAAACACAGTGTTTCCAGCAGCCCCTTCATGGATGAGAGGGAGGCTGTCCATCACACAGGGATCAGCATTTTATTATTGCTGTACTGATTAGTTGGGATTCAGCCCAAGGAAGAGATGCCTTGGAGTGGTGTGCTCTAATTGATTTAACCAGTGCAGCACAAATCCTGGTGAGTACTCTTTTTTGTTCATGGGGAGGCAGAATCTTGCAGGAAGATCAAGATGAACCAATGATCTGTCATCTTGGGATAGACATTTGAGCCAGCAGCACAAGAAAAGGAAACACACCTTCCTCTGGTGACACATTTGTAATGCTCCCATATTCACAAAATTGCTGTGGTGCTGTGTCAGCACAAGAGTGTGGAGAAAAGGCTCAGTAATCCAAAAGGGAAGCTGAGAGAAGGACAAGGATTGAGGACAGGCTGAACACTCCAGCTAAGAGGAAAGGGAGTTGCTTCAAAAGTGACCTGGCCATGGATGAAGGTGGGACCATCAGCCTCACCACAAGCATCAACATTCCATCTGCTCATCCCAGCTTCTCAACTAAAGATTCAGCTGGGAGTGGGGGAAAGACATCTTCGAAGGGAAACACATTGTTCATAATAGGCAAGGCAGAAAATCAAGCAAAATCCATTTTGGATGCTTTCATTTCCTCACCAGAAGTGGAGACCTGGCAGGCTTCTCCTGAAAAAAGATGGAAAGGTAAGCTAAGGAAAGCCATGCTGGGCTACCAGCATTTCAAAGCCTAAGACTGGGACTGAGAGAAGGACTCATCTCCTTCAAAGGGGATCTCAAGTTTTCCAAGAATTAAGTTACATCACATCCCATTTTCACTTTGACAGAAGTTATATATCAAATCAGAATAATTCATCTAAGCCTTGCAGATAATTTCTTCATCAACATGCTTTATTAAAAAAGCAATTTCAAAAAATCCTGACCTTTTATAGGTCACTTCTCTTTTCCTGACCAATCAGATCTCATTGTTCCTTGAGGTCCTAATCAATTATCAGCCCATTTATTTCACTTGATATGAAGACTGTGCCCAATTAATTCAGAGATGCATTAAAGTGAAAGCATTTACAATTGAAATGAATGTTTTTTGCTTTCTGTCATGTTCTGTTCTGGGAAATTAAGTTTAAATAAATGTTAAAGGAATTGTCAATAATGGATTGCAGAAAGGTCAGGGTGGTCAGGCATTCATACAAGAGGTGTTTTATTTCATTATTATTAGAATGTGTTTTCTTCTTTTTTCAGGTAGAAGAAGAGATGTGTACAGCTACACACCTGTGGTACAGTTGAAGCTTCATTGAAGTGAATTGTGATTTGATGCCTTCTCAGCCATGGCCATTTCCTGTCTCTATTCTTCTGTCTTAATTAATGAAAACTTAAATAGGCTTTCAATTTTATCATACATCAGTAGACTGAACTCTGTACTAGTTAAACAGCTCATTAGAAAGATTGGTCTAAGTAGAGATGAGATCTCTGATTCTACAGCAGAAGTCTTCATCCATTTGAAAATGCAGTAATTTCTCAGAGAGGTAAGACAGGCAGACAGACTGTGTTTTTAAAATTGCAAATAATGTGCCAGCTGTATCCATATTCCTGCTCATAAATTTCTTTCCTTCAGTTTAGTTTAGTGGAATAAGTTTTGCCTTCTGCAAGGTTTTCTGGGTATCTTCTCTATGTGGACGGAGTATGTGGAAACCCTTGTCCCTCTATTTTTGTAAGAGCCTTAGATGAGGGGACACCACATAAATCCTAGCAGGCTTATCAGTAATGGTCTTCTGCAGGCACAAGAAACTTATCTTCCCTGCAGCTCTGGCAGACAGGGAAAAATTCCCTCAATTTTATAGAGGTGATCCTTAGAGAGGAGCTAAGGCTAGGTAGGATCTGCAGAGGGACCCTGGGATCCCTGGTGACCCAGCAACACTCTGCTGAACAGCCAGGTGGTTGTCTAATGAAAAAGAACACACAACAAAATGCGGTCTTGTTAGTGTTTAGTAAAGGACCCTTTGCATTTTAGGGAAATCCGTATGAATATGGAATACCTCCAGTACTCATGTGTCTGCAAATCTTGGGCTACACACACCCAGTTTTGTGCCAGTCAGGGAAAAAATCAGCATCTCTTTAGTATAATTTTGAGGCCTCAGTGTCATGGAAACCCTCTCTGTTGGCTGCCTTGGGACTTGAGAAAGCAGGGTTGTGCCAACACACCATTTCTGTTTTCTTGTTCTGCTGGAGAGGGTTACGACAGAAACAAGCAGTGAGCAGCTTCCCCAAGCACTGCATGGTTCCTTATCTTACTGTACAGGAGCACCCAGTCTTTCCACCTCTCCCAGGGCAGGCATTGAGCTTTACCACACAATACAGGCTAATCCCACACCACTCATTGCACATTGACTAAATGTGTCTGGAGAGCTGGGTTTGGCAGTTGCTTTGGGATTAGGCAGAAATAATTTAGAAGTGCTTTACGAAGCAGAACTGTACTTACTTCTTCTGCTGCTGTATTCCCTGCTAGAACAAGTAAGCCAAAGTACAATTACAAGTGTGTGAAAGGAAGGGAAAAGCTGGTGGCAGGTGGAATACGTGCCTTCCACCTCAAATGCCAACAGTTAAAAATGGATTGTTTTAAACCTGGGAGTTTGCACATGTAAAATGGCTTTGCTGATGCAGGAAAAAAGCATCTTGCTCTTCCTCTGATGGCTCAGTTGGGAATTGCTGCAGAAAACATGCCATGTGGAGGAAGAGGGCTAAAACTAAGCTCCCCAGTGTTACCCATTTGTCTTTTACAATGTGGCTGCAATTATGGTGTTTTCATTGTTTCAACAATCTATACAGAATGAGCCAGGATCCCCTCTGGTTTTAAAAAGCCCCTGGTCAACAATGATACTGCTTTAAAAAATCTGGGTAGGAGGCTAGAAAACACAGATTTGAACTTCATGGGAAAACTTCTGTTGCTCTCCTCAGTTTCCTGCACTTTAGTGACACCACTTGCCACAAAGAATTCATCCTTCAAATGGGATACAAGTTTCTGTGTATAAAATGGAAGCAGTTCAAAAGCAAGATGATTCTTCAGTTTACAACCAGTTTGCCATGCAGCTGCCATTTTTCAAGGAGGATGTAAAGAATGCTCAGACCTTCCTCTTGTTTTTTAGTTTCAGCATTCTTCTTTTTTTCTGTAGCTTTTTAGTGTTTGTGAAAAGAGAAATACCCAATCAAACAACTGTGGAAACACAACTCAAATGCAATTAATTCATTTTCTGCTGGAGTTTGCAGAGAGCCTGAAACATCAGCTCTGAAATGCATGATCTGCTCTTGTTATTTCAAAGCAAGCCAGTTCACATTAGAACTGTGGTACCCAGCAATTCCACCGGCTCTTCCACAGTCCTTGGCATGTAAGAATGGTTAAGGAGTATGACACTATGAAGATCTGAATTATGGTTAGGTCCTTAACCACGAGGCAGCACAGGAGATCTATGATTGGGTTTCATGAAGAAGAGCTAACTCTTAAAAATGTGAAAATATTGCTCCAAGATACTAAGCATCCTCAATTCCCACTGAGCTCCAAGTAATTAGGTAATGGAGCTTATTTTCAATCTTTATCCCATACTCTTCTTAAAGCTTTAAGCCAAAATACATCATCACTCATTCTGAGCTGCTTCCTATCCTATGAAGCTGAACCAGCACTTACTACTAAACCTGTCTCTGGTTTCAAATTCATTGCTTGATATCACACCCCAGGAATGGGGCCAGCAGGTTTTTAGGGATTTATTTGCAAGTCCAGATTAGTACTGATTCATTTGCCACAACCATCTGTATTTCTTTAAAAGGGGTACTTATACCTTTAACTACCTTCATTTAATTTTATTTTTTAAGCATCAAACAAAATAACTGGAACTTTGTGGAAATATGGATTCAATCAGTGATCATTGGCTTTTTTTTTTTTTTTTGCCTCAGTTATGAAAGGAGATGAGGTGTTTAAATTACTAGATTTCACATGTGGAAGGAATAAGTCTGAAGGAAATAGCATAGGATTCCTTCCAAGCTTGAATTACAAATTATCCCAGGACCCAAGAGAGGAGCAGAGCAGAGCAGAAAACAAGATTTGAGGAGATTCTTTGTCAAGTTAGTGTCTCAATCAGCCTTGAAAGGCACCTTGAGGACCCAATTTCTTCCTTATGTTGCATTCCTTCACTGGTGTAGAAGCTTAAGGGCTCCAGTTGGTACCTTTTTCAATAGCTGTTTATATGATGTGCTGAAGTATTTATCTTGCAATAATGCATGTTAATGTCAATTTTGTGAGAAAAATGAAGTAATAGATGCACTGCTTGCCTCAAAGAATTTACTTGTTAGGGTGAATCTTGTAGGTACATACTACTCGCATATTACCAACCTACAGGCTCAAAGGGATTCTTTAAAAAAACCCTTAAAAGGTTTAATATGTGAGTATTATTAAACTGTTCAGATATCAGCTAGGGGGAAATTCACATCTTCTTCTAAGCCCTTTCAATAAAGCAAGAATGGTTATCTCCATCCATTCTCCTACCATGCCAAGTTTCTTTTCCTAAACAGGCAGTTCTCTCAGGCAGGCCAGTAGAGTAAATGATATGAGTATTCAGATTAATAGTCCAGGAACTGTAATCAGCCATGTGCCGATGGGTGCTGTTCCTGCTCCAAATACCCACAAATGTAGAGAGAGATATCTGCCTAGAGGTTATCTTTAATCTGGCATCAAAATAGGGGAAGACAGCTTCCCTCTCTGGTGCAATGCATTTCCCATGTCAGTTGGTGCCAAAAGCATTCTGCAGAGAAATAGCAGTAAAAGGAAAACCAGCAGCCAAGCTCTTATATCATGTTTTAAATTTAATTTTTTAATTTCTTTTTTAATAATTGACCTGTCAAGATAATTACTGCAGATCATGAGACAGTGTCTCTAGCTCATTTAGGAAAAATGAAACCATTTGGAGGAGGATATACATTTTCAAACGGATCCCTGCCTGGAATGGAATGTAATTTCACTGTCATTGTAAGCATTAGGGAAGAGGGGCAGGAGGGGCACATGAGGGTGGGGTGGGCACTGTGGTCTTTTGTAATTTTAGCTTTTGCCAGGCTTTTGAGAGTTAAAAATCTATCGCAGATGAGCTTGCTCTGTAAAGGCTCCAATTGAAATTAATGAGATAGATTTTGCTTGGAGATGACTGCAGTGCAACAGACTTTCTCAGTGACAGGCTAAGAATAATGCTACATCTTGCATTATTCAGCGTACAGTTTGCATAGTCTGTAACTATAAAGCCTTGTCCACTTTGTTTGACTTTTATGCTTACATCCAATGGGGCTTGTTTACACTCTGCTTCCCCTTCAAACTTTTCTCCTCCAAATACTCTCCAGGGACTATGAGCTGGAGCATCTCTGCAGGCTGTTACACTGCACCATGCTGCAAAATCAACCCATTAATATGACAGCACATCTGATCCCAGCACTACTGTCCACCACCCCCTAGCTCTCCTCTGGGAGCACCTGCTTTTAAATGACAGACACCAGTGTCTCATGCTTTGATATTCAAAAGCTTAGTGGACCGTGCTCTGTGCACTGGGAAGAGAAATATAAGCTGAATCTGCCTGAGAAGAATTCTGCTGCACAGTTTAGCTTCCTCAGTTATTTTAATGCAGCACTGACCAGATAATAAAATCCTTAATATTGAATATGAGCTTTGGAAGTCACAAATGTCATCAGTTTGAAGTGGAAGCACACATCATCCATTCTAGTATAAAAGAAGCCTAAATCATGGCTCCTTTGAAATCAATATGAAAGCACTTCTTAGACTGAGCAGGCCAGAAAATGGTTGTAATTATCATAAAACATCAAATTTCACTTCCTGAAAGGAGCAGACGTGTTCTTTTTGGGTGTGGAGGTGTGGGGGATGGGCAATGGGACATGACACACACAAGCAGATGTCTCAGTTGCTCACCAGACACTTTCCATTTTTAAGCACACTTCTAGGTGTAACAATTGATAAGGCAACTGTGAGAAAGCAGCCTAAGTACCACTGCTTAAAAGATCTGCTTGAGTCTGCATATAGCCTGAAATGCCAGCTTTGAATTGCTCCTGTCCAATCCAGTTTAGATTCCAAACAGAATACTTTCAGTGGCAGTATTACTAACTGCTCCCTTGCTCAAAAGCCTTTGAAAAGAAGAGGAAGCACCAGGGTGAAATGAAGTACTAGGAGAGGGTGTCCAGTAATGGAGCAGAGAGACAGACTAGCACTTTCATTCTGCTCAGTTTAGCTTTTAAATATTTGGACAATACATTCCTGAGTCCTGGGTAGACCTACAGCTTAGACCTATTGTTCTGTATATTTTAGTTGACCTTGAATTTAATAAGAGATAAATCATCCTGTTTGATTTTTGATAGGTAAGCTGCATGACAGACTTACTCCCACAGGATGCCAAAGACACCACTATCTGAGAGGCTACAGATGACCACTCCTGAATAATCTAAGGCTACATAGCTAAGCAAGAATAAGTAGTAGAGGAATAGGATGTTCCAAAAATGCAGCAGGCCACAGTTAAAAATAAAGGAGAAATATTTTTAAATAATTCTTAACCTTGACTTAATAACCCCAAGGACAAGAAGGCCCTCATGGCCATTGCTATAAGGCCAATCAGACGAAGAAAGGAGAGTTTCAGCTATTTGAAGCTCTATTATTTGCACTTCTTTATTTTAACATATCTACCCAAACCCCAGCTACCATCCTGTGTAATACTGTTTTCTGGTGCCTGGCAGGTTCTGGTGTTTTAATGCTGCTAGTTCATTGGGACATCTTGATGTCTGTAACAGAACCTAAATTTCACTGCAGAAAGGAAAGGGAATTGATCTGCTCTGAGTTACAAATTCATCTTCAGAGCACTTTGAAAGCTGCCATCAGACATTCCCAGCAGGAATTAGTGTCCAGCTGGGACCAAGCAACAGTGTCTGCCTGACTTCAGAGGCCATAAAAATATAGAAGCAACACTAAACACTGGAAGAAAATGCCTTTTTTTTCCCTTCCCTATCTTGCCTCTGCTGCTTAAATTGCCAAATAGCATTATTCAAAAAAGGCTCTTTAAGAAGCTTCCATTCTGGTTTTTAGGAAGTACTAAAAGAGAGATAAAGGCCAAATATGACCAGAAATCACCTTTGGTGAAAAATGCTGATGTTGAAACCAAGCACTTCACATCTGAAAAAGTGTTCACTGCTCAGGCAGAAGGGAAAAGAGGGGCAAGAAATATATATGTATGTTTCTGTATGACCTCAGCTCTGTGTTCAGTTTACCATTCACAATTCACAATGCTTGTGCTGGAATTAAATAGAACAGAGTATGAGCAAAAGCCCAGTACTGCCTTGTATTCCTCCTGATTTTGGCTTGTTTCCTTTACCCAAAAGCTCAAAGGCTTTCCTGGCCAGTGTTTCTGGAAAGAAGTTGCCTGGTATGCAAGTTTCTAGCTGCTCTTTGACTTAGAGTAGACCTACAGGAATTTGTGCTGTCCCAGCAAGGGGCTGTGGCTACCTAGGTCAGCAAAAGCCCTCCTGTACCAGGATTGAAATCAAGAGCAGAGCTTCTCAGCACCCATGTGCTTCACCAAGGCAAGTCCCACCTGCTGCAAGTGTCTGAGTTACTCTACACTACCAAACCAAAGCTAGTCTCTGTCTAGGGCTCCATATTCCTTTCTGGATTAGACTGTTCCCTGACCCACTAAAAAATACACGAGGTTACATGCCAAGGTCAGCTCACTATGAATTCCACTACCTACCTGTGCTTTGGCACCTCAGCATCTCTCTTGGAACTTAACTGAGCACAGCCCACTGCCTCAGCCACAGATGTGCACTGTGAGTCCTCTCATGTGAGCCAGCATATGAGGGAACAGATGATTAAAGAGACCTGAAATGCTTTGCACATGGAGATTAATGCAAGATATTCAGTGCCTTTAATGGTGGACATTAGCCCTCTATGAGGTCACAGAAAAGAATCAGAGACAGAAGAAAACAGATGTGTCCTGGCTTGAAGTTCCACTGAAGTCTGGAATAAAGTCAAGAATGGAACTTCTGATAAGGTTTTCATGGTAAGACTTTCCTCTGGATATGTGGTATTCACATGTCCTCTGAACAGAGAGAGACAGCTTTCTCAAGATTTCTCCTGAGAGAAACTGTGAGAGAAGAAAAGATAATCAAAACAATTCTTATCTCATTTGCTGCTCCTGTGTTTGTGTTCATGTGGAATGTGTTCTGGATTGTTTACCCAAAGTGATTGCTTAATTAGATTCTATTGATGGTGTTTTGGATTGATTGACCAATTAGGTCACAGCTGTATCAGGACTCTCGGCAGAGAGAGTCACGGGTTTTCTAGTTAGTTAGTTAGTGATAGTTCCAATTAGTGTAATATAGTGTTATATAGTATAGTATAATATAGTATAAGAGGATATAATAAAGCAATTGATCAGCCTTCTGCAATCATAGAGTCAATACTAATTATTACCCGGCTGGGGGCCTGTGGCACATGGATATACTAAAGAGAACACATCCCTACCCCCAGAAACCTCAGAGCAGCTGCCTCCAAGTACCTAAGTGCAATAGCTTGCAAGAAAAACAAAAAACTCCCTGACTCGATGCCTGGCTTTCCAAATCTGCCACTACTTTAAAAACCAACCATCACACAGGAAAACAGAGACATGCTGTCAACTCTGTTATTCACAACTGCAGATAAACCCTAATGACACAATATTTTTCCCAAGTGATTTTGTGACCTGGGGCAACATAAGTGCCTCAGTCTCCCCTTTCCACCTGGATGCATCTTTCTTGGCTCATCTGCTACTACACTGTATTGCTTGGTAAGAAATTAGAATTTGAAGAGCAGGGATGTATCAGTCTTCTGACTCTAAGAAACACATGAGTCAGACAATTCCTACTTGGTATGCAGGAGAGAAGCATAAGTGCCTTTTATGGTTAAACATACATGCTATCTTTGTTGAAGAGAGGAAAGGGGATGTCCCCAATATAATCTATGATTTATTTCTCCTAGCTCTGCCTGACCGTATTTACAGTAAGTTTCTTCTTTCGGAAGCAGATAGGTTCATCTACAGTTTCACAGTGGTCACAGGAGGATTTTCCTGCCCTCTTGGAAAGTATCCAGTCTTTTTTCTCTCTAAGGACAGGGCAATCCCCTCCTGCCTCAAGAAGAGCAGAGAGCTGGAAGCCTGCCATGGAAGACTGTCGCATCGGTTTAATTTTACTGGTAACAATAAAGAGGGTCAGTGCCCAATTCTAGAGACAGTGACATGCATACTAAAGCTGCTGATTTTTCAGCCTCTGCTCCTTGAACAAAATGATAGAGAGCTGTAGTGCTAGAACTGCCTGTAGCATACTGTAGCCAGAGGGTTGCCAAGGAGCCAAATGCAGCAGGAGCTCACCTCATTGCTTGGAAAGACTCAGAATTACAGCTTCTGCTTCAGACAGGAAACAGAGTGTATGAGCCGTGAGACTCTACCATAGACATGCAGTCTGTGGGAGAATATAGCACCTCATTTTATGCCTTCCTGTCCTACTCCAAGTTTTCTTATTTGACCTGCACAGGTGTATGAAGGATAAGTCCCAAACAAAAAAGGTCCTCTTGGGATGGCAGCTGAGGAAGCCGTGGTTTACCCTTCCCACCTGTGCTTCCCCACCATGCTCTCTGTGCAGCAGTATTACCTTCTCCAGCTCAGGCAAATCAACTGAGCTGTTGCATAAGCATGCCTTGTATGGCCACAGTCATCAGGTGAGCTGACACAGCTTAAATGTCAGGCTTTTACTAACCCCCTTCATTTTGAGTGAAATGTGATAGGCAGCACTCTCAAAAGCAGCTTCACCAGTTGATTACACAGGAAAATATCTTCCACGAAGAGCTAACGACAAGTTGCCAGCCAACTTGTATGACAGCATGAGTGCAGATAGAAAAGGATGTACCACAGATGTGAAAGCCCAGTTTCAGACAGTCTCAAAGCTCATTAAATCACTGAGTCTAGTGGCTAAGAACTTCTAAAGATCTAAAACAAATCAAAGGGAAAGACTGGGCACATGTCACACTTATATCTTTCAGAGTGGAGGCCTAAAATACATATTTACCTCTTGTCTTAGGCAGAAGATGCCCGTTTCAGTAACACAGCATTTTCTCTGTGGTTTTCCTGCCTCCAAAACTCTTCCAAATCTGTTTTAATGCTGCTAAAGGACTTGTGCATTGTTTTTCTTCTCCAGAATCCTTGTTTACAGCCTGCAGGTATAAGCAGGCCTGCTGAGAACAAGAAAAAATTTACAGTGTGTTTTATGAAACAATATCATGTATGTAGCACTGCAGAGGTATGTGCTCCAGAAATCTGGGCAATGTGAATAACACATCCTTAAATGTACTCACAGGATTGAGACAGTGATGTAGGTATGTAAAGCTGTGTTCCCAGAGTAGTAATATTTGATATTATTGGCATACTAAGGAGCAGAGCACATTTAAATGCTATTTAGTTGCTCCTCCTCTCAACATTATAGATCTTTAAAAAATACCTTTTCAGGCTTGAAAGAGCTTGGTCTATTTCTTCATATAAGATTATATCTTTATTACACATTGGAATACCATTGTATATTACACATGGTGTATTGTAATAAGAAATTAGCTTTCTGTAGATCACACTTGTGAAATAAGTTCCAATGGCCAGCAAAGTCTTGGCTGGAAAGTGTTACTAGCTAATGTTGTCAAAGATGATGTCTCCAAACAGAATAACTGTGGCAAAAGTCTAATGTGTAATCGTTCTATGAGGCCCTCAGGCATTAAACTCAGCTGAAACTTCATAAGGGAAAAAAAAAAGAGTAAAAATAAGGGAGAGGCTTCATGAAATTCCTGTGTTTTATTATGAAAATTCAAAGTAGCACTTCTTCAAGTTCTTTGTAGCTGAAACTGTCCATAGACTTCTAAAGATACATATGCCTCCAAAACCAGCAAAAAGCAGTCTGGTCTATAATTTAACCTGGTCTACCAGAACACTGAAGTAATTCCAAAATATTAGCTTATCCTGCTGGGATGCTGAGTTGCTAGAAAGGCTCCTTATTTCCCATGTTCCTTTACTTGTAACTTTCCAGAATATCCAGATTTCTTCCTACAATCAAAGAACTTGTAAGACTTAAGAATGTGTTTAGGTTGGAGTAACTCCCCTTACATGATCTTAACTGAGAAAGTCAAACTACTCTATTCCTGCACTCCAGTCAGCCAACACTAACACTACGTTCAAATGAGCTAGCTTGAAATGGGAAGAAAGGATTTGAACCTCACACACACTTTTGTTCTGTTACATGAGGACATTGGCAGGTTTAACAAGACAGCTGGGTTCTAAACCAGTTCTTACTACTCTAGANAAAAAAAAAACCCCACCCCAAGCCCCTAAG
The DNA here is from genome assembly GCA_013399945.1 of Ploceus nigricollis. Taxonomy (NCBI): domain Eukaryota; kingdom Metazoa; phylum Chordata; class Aves; order Passeriformes; family Ploceidae; genus Ploceus; species Ploceus nigricollis. Next base: position 157,748 of record VXBC01001735.1, on the reverse strand, counting down.
TATGTTTGAGACATCCTCAGTGGAAAACATCTGGTCATTTCTTTAAACACAAAAAAAAAGAAAGGAACATTAATGATGAATGAGAAAGAGGGCAGAAAAACAATTATATTTTTGTAACACCACTGTATAAATTAATGGTATGCTTCAGCGTGAACTCTATTCATCTCTGGTCACACATCCTGGGCAGAAACTGCAGTGACAGAGAAAAGCAAAGTCACAAGTGTTCTTTCTGTTCTGTGTTTGCTAACACACTTTCATCTTCTTTCACACTTTTTCTCCTCCATGTCATTTTGACTCTTCAGCCAGATCCTTTGTTATGTGAAAGGCCTTTTCTTGACTGGTACTGTCTACTTCTGGGAATTCTCTTCTTACAATGAAATGCTAACTAGTAAGTTGTTGGTATCCCTAAGGCCACTGAACTCCAAGCAATTGTAGGATTTTTTAATGACTTATATGGTCCTTCTCAAACAAACTCCCACAGGAATCTTTCATGTTAATTAGAGTCACCCATCCTCTTGGAACAACTGCTTCACAACCTGTGAAGCTGCTGCTTTAAATCTCTGTGCTTTTGTCATACCCAAGATAGTTAATGTATGTTTGGTATCAATTCCCCTGTTATTACTGCTCCATTTACTGATTTCTCCAAAATCCCCCTCAGCAGCATTTATGCAGTATCTATTTATTGAGAAAAAAGCTGTTTGCACAAGCTGTTAGTCCACCTCTAATCAGACTGTGGGAGATTTCTATCTATACAGACTGCCACATGTATTTCACTAAAATTTTACCTCATCAGTTTATTCAGAGTAATTTCTTTCTTTAAAGTTACAGGACTCTCCTCACACCTCTGTGACCTAAGCTGTCCTTTGGGTATACTTCATAGCCAGGAATTACAGTATCTAACTGATTTTTGTCATTGCATCATATTTCAAGCTGTCTGTTGAATAATGTCTATGCTATCAAGGTCCTCTTCTCATAGTAAGCAGGAGTGTCTAGGGCTGTCAATCTTTCTGCCATTCACAAGTACCAACATCCACTAAAAATAAATTAGAACAAAAGTGATGCGACAATGAAAAGCTGTAATGTGAAGATATTGAAGAAGAAGGCTTTTGTCAAATTTGACTCACATGGAATGTGTCATATAATATGACCCAAACTGTTTGACAAGAACAAATTATCACAAGATTCCCTATCAAAATAAGCCAAATTCATTAAAATATACAAATAAATCCCAGCTATGAGATCAGCAGCCTGTATTACAGGAAACTGTTTACTAGGTTACACTATTGAATTAAAAACCAGCAAATGTTCTTATCAATAATCAATCCAGGGCTCCTACTTTTTTCATAATGGAGGCATTTTTAAAATCTTCAACCAAAATCAACTTCAAAACTAGATGGTGGAATTCCATAGGGTTACTATAATATTGAATAAAACAGAGATGTAAAAGATGAAAAAAACCTGACACCAACAAAATGTAGATTAACTGCAAAAACAGACAAAAGGCCATAGCAGCAGATCAAAGAGACAGCAGCTTGGCAAAGTATGATGGAGCATTACCATAATGAATTTTGTGAGTAAGCAGTGTCCTTTAAAATAATTCTTTTGATCTCTTAAGAAGGCATTAACTATGATCAAGAAAGGGTTTACTTAGCAAAAAATAAAAACTGAAATTAAAAGAGGAATAGGCTTATAGAGGATTTAACTTTAGCCCATTTCCAGCACCTCCATCATGATGTTTCATAGATTTGTAACAGGCTTACCCTGATTATCTAGTCTGGCCTTCTGAATTCCCGCCAAAAGGACTTCCTGCAGCCATTCCTGACTTGTACGCTCCAAGAGCAATTTCCTCCTGTTTCCTTTCAGGATTAAGAATGAAAGTGAGAGACCAGTCAGACATTAGATTTCAGATTTCAGATCAGTTTCCTGGACTAGAAGGAGATGCAGCTCATCAAATGCTTGAGTTGAGATTAAATTCAAGGCTTCCCTGTAACAAATGTCAAATTGAACCCTCCCAACCCAAGGACAGAGAGAGGGAGTTGGGGTGCTCTTAGGCTGCTAACATGGGATAGTAAAGCCTGACAGAAAAGACCTGAGAATCTGGGTTTGCTGTTCCCACTGTTGCTGACTGCACAGTAGCTTGGGCAACAAACACTGCTGCCCATACAGCCGATTCTGCCATCCCATTTCTCTCCATCCCACAATAAAGAGATATCCACACTTTTCTCTCAGGTAAAACAGGAGCCATCAGTAGTCAGAGCCGTAGCTTTGCAGGGGATTGCAAACCAGCAAAAGCATGGGACTACAGTTGCCATGGGCAACTGGCTGCCTGTGTCTCTTCCTCGACCAGGCCCCTTCTGGGCTGTGTGTGCTTTCAGTGTGCACACAGAACTACAGGAAGAGTCTAAAAGATTGGAGGGAACATGCCTTGTTCTGTTCGGGTTTTAATCCAAACTAGACTAGCAAGTCTACAGGAACTACAGAGCAGACTCTTGCCTGCCTAGGCATCCAGCTGCCTGCTGGATCCGACAGGCCAGGCTGGGCCGTGCGCTGGCACATCAAAAGGAGCTGTAACTGTCATTACAGCTGACATAATGAAGGTGTGGTGCTAATCATTGTTTGGAGCAGGAGTCTGCTCTTCTGAGAAATTTTCCTGAATGCTGTTAAAGGGGCCTTGGTTGTTTTCAAATGAGCAAGTGAAATCTAAGGTGCTCAGATCTGCTAACAATTATGTTCAGAACCTCTCTTGCTGCTGCCTTTCTCAACTCTGTCCATCACACAGCTGCCTCAGAGCAGGAGCTGCTTGGCAGGTTGAGCACTCTGTGGGGTGGGCAGCCATCATGTCTTATTAACTTTGAGTGACTAAGCCTTTTGTGCAGGAACTGAATATAATTAAGACACATTTTCATTGCTAAGCAGTTATAATGAGGAGCTAGGCTTGGTCTTTTGTCTTCACCCTACCTGACCAGTGAATTTGTGATAAATAGCAATGCTGAAGTTAAGAAAAATCTAAGATTATTTCTTGACAAAACAATAATAACACCAGCCAAAAATAGAAGGCAAAAGAACAATGACTACATATTATTTAAGCCACATAGATATCTGATGCAAAAGGCAGATATTTCAGAAAATGCAGAGTTACTCAAAATGTGGGAACAGCTATTTACACAAGTTCCTTTCCATACTTAATATGGCTGTTGACTTTGGAAGATTCAATTTTCCAGTCTTGACTTAAGCTACAGAAACTGCCAGAGCCATCTTAAATTATTTAAAAGAGGCTTCAACAAGCTGGATATCTCTTCTACCCTTGTGGGAATTCCTGAAAGGAACTGATCAGGCTGAAATATGCCAAAAAACAATGTTTGGCATAAGTGAGTAACTGTGGCTGCTGCTGCTACAGTAATTTAAGAAAGGCAGCAGCTGGGAAAAACTGTTTCTCATGGTAACCCTTTCCATGTGTGTCCTCCACCCAGATGTAAAGTCAAAGACCCTCCTCTCAAAGGAGCAGCTTTGAAGTTCTTAAGTGATATTTAACTCCAGCAACATAAACACTTTATCGTTGGTATAAAGCAACCCGTAAAATAAGATACCACACTCCAAAAATTCCAGGACTTCGGAGAGAATAGTTAATGCAGAAGAAGGAGACAAAACCTTGCTTTGCTCAGGAATCCTAAGAATTGTGCTACATTTTAACAGCATTGTTTGAAGTCAGAGAATGCAAAGCCACTCTGAGAGATTTTTATCTCCTCAGCTCAAACAACAGTGGTAATAGAGACTCCACCATCTGAGTGCGCCTATGACCTGATTTTTGGCTGCTTCTCTGAGATACTTTTGAATTCATATGCTTTTAATTTTTGAAAGAAAAAGTGTTTGGGAAAGGAAGTGAGCATGAAAAATATATCTGCAATCTGGGAGCTACAGTTAACTGAAAGTAATCGTCTGTTTCTTATTTTTGTGTATAAACACACAAAGTGATGCTGAAGAACTCTAGATTCTCCAAGTTTTTCAGAATATAATGAAAAAAGCAGCCCCCATAATCTTACATACAGCTTGTCACATACAGATTGATGCTATTCACCCATGGAGGAGAAGCAATGGGGTCTCAGCATACTCTCCCCAGTCCCAACAAGCAATTCCAAGAACCTTGTGGTACTGACACAAGGAGTTCCACAGACTCTTCATCTAGCCGTTATGGTTACATAAATGGAAACATTTTGGTCACACAGTTGAATGGTAGAGTTAACACTGTAAGAATTATTTTACGATAGAGCAGGGCCAAGTATCTAATACCTTTGTATTTCTTTAATGAAAATTGGAAGAGAAAGGGGAACATATTCATTTGAACAAAATGGCTTATTTTAAGTGGTAGTCTCACTTCCATCCAAATTCTCTCCTATTATTCTGCAAACATCCACACTTGTTGCTTTATAGCTGTAAAAAAACCCATTCAAAATGCTCAACAATGGCTTATAACTCTATGTGCAAATTAATATATCATATTTACCTGACTACTTGTGAAGGAAATGTTCAAGAAACAAGCTGAAAAAGGCCTGAGAGCTCTGGGGAAATGCTATAAAACTTGGGCCATCAAGCACACAGATAGAGTAAGACAGTCTGCTCTCAAAGTAGAGCAGCAAACAATTAATGAGAAATGTATTGGATGACAACCCTTATCAGCCACTTCTGAAATAATTGCAAGTATGTTTACAAAACTCAGAGTGTATTCAATGACAATTTGAAAAGTGAGTATGAAGCTCAATTCATTAAATAGGTTAATTATTTCAAATAGTTCAACTACTTCCTGTAAATCACAATCTGAAGAATGCAGCTCTGCCTGAGAAGGGATTCTGTTCAGCATGGCTTGTCACCATGGCCTCTCATATACCTTCTGGTTTGTGTAGCCTGCGATGGCTCCAATACCTGTGTCCATGCAGTTGCTCACTGCTTTATGAAGGATTTATAATGGTATTAAAATTGCATGTTTAAATCCACAGCAAAGCAACAAACACAAGCTTCTCCTTATTTTTGTCAACACTGTGAACATAGAGAGCTTGTGTGGATAAGTTTTACTCCTGAGTGACCCCTCAAAAAAGATTCTGTTTGGACCTCCCCTGAGGCTGCACACACCACCCAGCAGTTACCTGGCATCTTCCTGCCGTGTCATCAACAACCTCCTCAGTGGGGCATCAATACCCGTCCCCTCAGCAAGGCAGGACACATCTTCTTGGCAGGCACTGGCAGCCATTTCTTCAAATGATATTGCCACCCATCTCCTCAGAGGGTCAATGTCACGCATTTCTTCACGAAGGCAGCACCTGTCACCTTCCCAGGCACCTGAGGCCATCTCCTCAGCAGGGCGCTGTCAGCCATTTTCTTACTGAGGCAGTGCTCATCCCCTCAGCAGGCACTGGCAGCTGTTAGCAGGCACTGGCATCCCTCTCCTCAGGATAGCACTGGCCGCCATCTCCTCAGCAAAATGCAGGCACTCATCTCCTCAGGTGGAGCCCACTCCCTGTCTCTGTGGTGCCAGGCACTTCCCAACAGCCCCTCTGGGGATCAGCAGGGTACTGGCCCTGCCGCTGACCCTGAGGTGCTTGGCTGCCCACTGCCAGGTGAACTCTGCCTGTGGCAGTGGGCAGAGCAGCCTGGGAGAAAACATGCTGGGATCAGGCAGCAGGGCAGTGCAGCTGGGAGAACAAAAGGTGGGGACTCACAGGGTTTCCTCAAGTTTCTGCTGCCCGCAGAGGCTGCAGGATGGCGGCAGGGACCCCAGTGTGTTGTCAAGTCTCTGCTGCCCGCAGAGGCTGCAGGATGGCGGCAGGGCCATGCATGAGGGCAAGTCATGGTGGCCAATCCCCACATGAGGGGAGCAGAGCCTCCAAGGCTCTGGTTTGGAAAGCCCCAAGGAGCAGATGAGGCAGTAAGGTGTACAGATGGGCAGAGACCAGGGCACCCAGAACCTTCTGTGTGCAAGGTATGTCTGTGAGGGCTGATCTTGTGGTCTCAGTCTGGGCTACAGTGACACTGCCGAGGTGTCGAAAGGGAGTGAATGCTCTGATTTGAGTCTACTCCCATCCCTGCTCTCTACATGACAACAATGACACACAGCAGGTGAAATCCTAGAAGCCGTGGTGACTGAGCTGTGCCAGAGTGTGAGTGAGAGACTTTCACTCTGAAGTATTTGACACGAAGTGATGACGCCATGCTGAAACCCTGCAGCAGCATGAGAGGCCTGGAACTTGTCCTCTGCACCCTCATGCTGTGAGCAACCAGGTGAAATGGGACAGGTGCTGCTGCTTCCTTGCACATTTGATGGCTGGGGTGCATCTTTCTGAGGAATTGCCAGAAGAATGGCAAAGGATAAAGCTGAAGGTGTCCAAAAGCCTGCAAGCCAGGTAAGTCTGCTCTTGTCTTGCTTCCTCCTTAGACGCTGGCCTTGTACTAGCTCCCAAGTACTAGAGAAATGGCAGACTTGGTGGGTTGTCTTAAATGCAGTAGTGGAAAAAAATTTTGAAAGGGTCCTTTGAATGCACAGATCTGAGAAAAATTTAGTTTAACAGGTGCTGAATCACAGAGAATATGCCGTTGCTTCTGACGGTGAATGACTCTTTGGAGAATCGGGCCCTGTGTCCCTTGTTATCTCACTAAGCTCTCAGGTACACACAGAGCAATAGCAAACTTGAAAATTTACAGATTTTGCCAGTTCATGGTCATGCCCAGGTATCTCCATGGACTGAATTTGTTAGAAAACCTTAAAACTAATGTATTTCTAAATACCTATAGATTTGTGTAAAAGCATTGGAATTAAAACGATCTGTGCTTACTAGACAAATCTGTCTAGCTAAATCAACCAATATACACCCCTACTTACTAGAAAGTAAGTTACTAGAAAACTCTACTGACCATATTTGTAATCTGAATTATCAGAACAAGAAGAGCATTAAAGGAATGAAAATCATGGCAAGGGAGCAAACTGGAAGCATTTCTATTCGTGTTACTTAGTTTTTGAGTACTTTTCCTTACCTTTATGTCTTACATAAGGTAAGAAAACATTACAACATAATTTGTGTCTATCTATTTTTAAAAATCTATCCTATTTCAAGCATCTTAAAACAGCTGGCTAAAAGGTAGGGCACTGTAAGCATCCAGCAAACTGCTCATTGCCGATGCTCTTCTTCTGCACTACTGTCTTTTTTAAATTCAAGCAACAGTGTTTCACCTCTTCAGAGTCCGTGGCATTTTCTCATTGTTTTGCAGTAACACAGGGTGTTGCAAACTGAAATGCAGTACTTTTAGGATAATTTAAATGGAAAATATAACTAAACCCACACATTAAAATCTCCTGTGCATCTTCAGATTCGAATTGCCTGACTGTTTGTCTTTCACATTCCTTTATTTCCCAAATCCAATCCATGTCCCCAAATAACTTGACAGTCTGCCCTGAAATATCCAGCAAGGTGGATATTTGTGGCATTTATTAGTTAACAGGAAACAATTTACTGCTAAATTGTTTCTGGTGATATGTATTAGATTGCTGCTATGTGGTATTTGCTGTGGGTTCATATGCCATATAATCTGTGTGCTTTACAACCTATAAAAGATTAATCGTAAAGGCAAGCTGTATCTTCATCACAATCAAGGTAAAAAAACCTGCTTTTATGGTTGCCTGTTTTTTATTGCCTACAGATTTTATAGTAACTATTAGATCTAAAATATAAAATTTATGTATGCTCAAAAAGTTTAAATGCAGCCAGGAAAAACTTTGCAGTCAGGAGAACACCCACAGTAAATGCAAGAGGGAACATTATGAAGTAGGTATCAGTGTATTGGCAACATTACTCAACACAGAAGATGAACTGAGAGTGTATTTCTCATGACTGACTTTTTCACACTAGAAAAATAGTGTTGGGTACTAGAAAATAAGTGTTGGGTTTGCATTCCAGGTTGACTTGCTTAATTCATTATGCAGATATTACCACTATAGTAGACTATTTCTCAGCAAAAACTCTACCTTGCCCAAAAACCTTTTGGATGCATTTAACTCACTGCTTTGCCAACAGGATTTAATAATTAGTAGACTTCTTCAGAGAGGAACTGCAACCATGGATGCTGTGGGGGAGAAATGGAGTAGAGGAAGGCCTCCTATACATTTATTATATGTAAATATATTTAAATTGTTGTTTTATGATGTTTGCAACGTAAGACATATCAATCCTCCTTTTTTTGGTTGAGAGAAGTTGGATAAGAGGTGAGTGTCAGAACTACTGTGCAGAGGGCAGCTCAGCCAAATAAACAATTAATTTATCAAGGAGCTCTTTCTGTTGTGTTACTAGGCTAATGGCATCAGACAAAATGCACAATGATGTGGCTTCATGTTGCTTCTTATGATGTGTAGAATTGTCTGAAAAAATGTTTGTTTTCATTAAGGATTATCCCTACCTCCAAGCACAGCTTTTTCATATGTGAAAATGTCAGCTACTTTCATCCCAGGAAAATTATACAATTACTGGTTACCAAAATCATCACAGTATAAAACCCACAAGACCAGAAGTGGAACAGTCAGAAGGGATGAGGTTTCTCCTCAGCTTGTTTAAAACTCATTGCAATTTCTTTTTCCCCATAAAAACACTGAGTTTTTGTGCTAAAGAGTCAGCACAGATACAATGTTCAACATCTTGCAAGACTTTCTACAAAACTGCAGTGGACAACAGGTGCCAGTCCTGATATTCCTAATGTAAAAAGCAGGTTGAAAATAGCTAATTCTTAAAAATCTATACAGTCTTTCAGGCTTTCATTGTACAAAAGGGCAAAGCAGATTTTAACAATCATGCATATGTCCCGTGTAAACTTGTATTAAATGTCCCTTCACCGGTTTTAAGATGTTGGTCATGCCTGTTTTAATGTCACCATACCATTTTTTTTCCCCTTTACAAAACCAAGGAAAACAAGGTAAGACCAGAATCTTAGAAACAGCTACAAAATTCTGGAAATTTTCAACTGGTCTTCCTGAAAAAAAGAAAGAACATTATATAGAGAGAGGAAATATCTTTGAAGGTGAATACAGAAGATGTTTTTAATAATGCCTCCAATGCCCCTCCTTTCTTTGTCGACCAAGTATTTCTGTATTCAGTTGATTCCACCTCCCCATGGTGAGTTGGATGTTCCTATCCCTTGGTTATCACTGAGATATTTGATTCTGGGCAAGCTGACAGAAATACACCATGGCAGCAGCATCTTCAAATTATGAACGGCGCAGGATTTCTAAGTAAACATCAATTTTTCCAGATTGCTACTGCCTGAAAGCTTCAGAAGCTATGCTTACAACTTGTGCCTACTCTAATAAATCTTGTAAATGTTTATGAGCAAAAATGTAGCTTGCAACAGTGCTGATTATAATAGCTCTGCTAGGGCAGGCCAGAACCATGGCCTGACAACCTGAGTAATGCTGAAGTGTTGGCACCTGTTCACCTTAATGCTAATGCCTTCTTACATCCTTAGACCAGCCCAGAGTGTTCACTCTTAGTGCTTCAAAAGCCTTTCTGAACATTGGAGAAAACTGTGCCACTGTTGGAAAATAGGTGCTAAGTAGCCTGCATTAAGACTGTCAAACTGGCAATCCAGCTCCATCTGGATTCTGAATGATTTTCCATCATCGTGTAACAGTATAAGGTTCATTTGCCATCTGGCTCCTGAATCAACTGCTGTCATACAAGCAGCACCCAGCTGGCCCAGGGTCAGAATTAATTTGTTATTTGGGGTATATCCATTTTTAGGTGCCCGGCTTGAGTAATTCTCCTTGCTGACTGGTTATCAAAGGGGGTTGCAAGCAGTTGTTCTGGAATACTGGGAAACTTTAGCAAACCCTGTAGTGGTACTCACTGAGGTCAGTGTTTCAGCAGCAGAGAAGACTTGGGGCAGACATTGTTACAATAGCTGGGGTTTCTGCATGCACTGAGTTCATTGGCTTATGTGGAACTCCCGCACTTCTGTCTTTTTTCTTACTGGTTTTGGTTGGTGGCTTTAGAAACAAGAAATACTAAAGTGGTAAAAAAGAAAATAAAAGAGAGAACCATCTTTAAGTGCATTACATTTGTGACCTGACTGTTGAAGTTCTGATAAGTAATCATGTCTTCTAAAAACTTCTGTGTATTTGCTTTATTCTTTGGACCTCATCAGTCCTTTCACAGTCTCAGTTGTTTATCCTTTTCCCTGAGCTTTTCTCTGAACATAGCTGGTTCAAAGGTGTAATGAAGGGAACTCATTCAAGGAAAGATTCTCTTTGCCCCAAGGAAACTGAGGTGGAGGAGTACTTTGCCATGAGCACTCCACAAACACACACAAGGGGTAAAAGAGCCATTGGTTATGGAGCTCTCCAGCTAGTGGAACACTTCATTTATCATTTTTCATCTTTATTTCTTCTAAAGCCCTTTGTAATAAAGCTACAGCCTGAAGTGGAAGAACTCAGCTGTAAAGCTTCACTGCAAGGCAGCAAATTGCACTGTAGCATAATATCAACCTGATCTAAGATTCATGGAATGAATTATACATATTACATTGCCTTAAAAATGAAACCTGGTGAAGTATTACTGTAATTTGAAAATCTAAGTAGATTTGTACAGTGAGATTTAAAATTTAAACCTGTTTAAATATTAAGCTGATTGGGAAAAAATATTTTTGAGAAATGGTATTCAATAGTAAAAGAATCTCCATTCAGAAGAAAGACAGCCCCAAACTCATTTTGTCATAAGAAAAAAAAAACCATTAAGAAACCATATTCACTGGGCAACTTCCATCTAGGAAAGCACATAAAATCACAGTCACCTGAACATGTTAATTCCCATTAATGTAAATTCATGCCAAATTAGGAATTCAAGGGAATGCAAGGTATCATCCCTCCAGGATAACAGATTTGGGCAATATGAATTGTGCTAACTTTATTTTATTGATTTATCTTGATTAAGTAAAAGAAAACAATTACTGTTGGTAGGTGATGTAGGACTTTTTCTATGTATTTCTAACAGCAGAAACCATAGTGGCAACCGAATCCCAGGGTCTTGATTGCTGCTGTCTGTACTCAGGTGGTGTTTTAGCCCACATCCTCCAGCAACCTTTACCTCTTGTCACAGCAGAAGAGATACCTCTGTGAGAGTGAAGTGTCAAGTTTCTATCCTTGATCTGCTGCTCAGTTGACCAGACCAAGGACCACACTGATCTTTCATCTTATTAACATTATCCTGCTGGAGTTCAATTTTACCTCTTCCTCTATAAGTGTTGCAGGATTTTATAGGTACCATTTTCCTGCTGAATAATGATTGACCATGATCCTGTTTACATAGCAGCATTGTTTGGCTCTGATAAGGATGGTGGTAGGATGTTTTACTTAGCAGAAAGGAGAGACTTGCCCAAACACTGTCTCACAAATGTACTTACATTTAGTGAGGTCATCGTGAAACTGATCTGAAATCAGGCATTGGTTTTAATCTCAGCATTACTTGGTGTGCTTCATACGCCATGTGTTCTCTAAACAAATGTGCACTAAAGCAGGCTGGTGAAGTTAACCAGACAGATGGCTGAAATCCCACATGTGAGATGGATTGGTAAATGAATAGGTAAGGACACGGATGGGTGTTTCAAAAGGCAGAGAAAAGGGTAGTTGATTACAAGGCTAGATAGAAAATGGAAGGTTTTATAAAAAGAAATATGGGATAATATAAACACAGCCCTTAATCCAGTTAACTGTAAATCCCTTTTTCTTAATTGGTTTAGAAACTGTGGGCTGTAATGTGAGACAGAGGGCTCTCAGCTGCTTTTCTTCTTTGCTGTCTGGAATCACATTAAGTGGGAAACAATAGTAGAGCTGACATCTCCTTGTCTGTAGGGGCACTTGGAGCTAATCTGCTATTGAGACTAATACAATTATATGGGATTATAGGATTGCCACTGATATACAGATTAGGAAACTCCCAAAAGGAGCTGCATCTTGGGGTATTACAAAGGAAGAAAATATACAAGGGCCCTGATTATCCAGAAGTCAAGGGAAAATGCCACAAACACACATTCGGATTTATTTTTCGCAGATCTGCGTGCGTACACGAGGTTCTCAACCCAGGAGTAGGCAAATAATGCGAAAGACTTTAATAGATATTGTTTACTCCATACACAATGCTCAAGTGCTCTCCTAAGCAATCTGAAGTCAAAGACAAGAATGCTTATTTCAATTGCTGTCTTGCAAGGAAACCACTTTCATGCAGCAACTTAAAATGAAGGCACAGCCTAGATCCAGATTTCATATAGCAGCTAGCTGTCCTTGCTCTCTCCCTTCTTGTGCATGCATAACATGTAAAGACACCAACCCATAAACAGAATGATGTAAAGTCTCTTGGGTGTGTTCTGAATGCCCATAAATACCACAGTTGTGAGCCTGGTCCTTACATCCTCTCACAGCTTTACTCTGTGCTCTCAGAAGAATGAGCACAGAGGAGGGTTATCACAGCTCACCATGAATGTGTGTGCTGTAGGCATTGAGCTGACACTTCTGCTACCAGCTTCTGGGTGCCTTAAGCTTTTAATGAGTTACACTCTTAACAACACCATAAGGTGTGTAAATAAAAATGTCTTAAATTTAAAGCTTGTTAACCAGCTCACCACAAGTCATATAAAAACCTGCATTAGTGTAGCTATCCCAAGTCTCTAGTTACTAGGCTGTGTTTCACATATAACCCCTTCAATTCATATATTTCATACATATTATTTTCCCCTGGCCAGTTGGCAACAAAATGTAAGCATGCTGTTCCCATCACTCCTGTTCCCAACTCCAGGACAAACACCTGCAATGCTGTTTAACAGCACTTGCTCATTTGACAATAGCAAGTAAAAAACTTCAACATAGCTTCCCACGTCCTGTTCTAAGTTTGGTCCAGGCATCTAATAAGAGATTCCTTAGTTCTAGCATAGGAAATAAAACAGAAACATGAAAATGAAGTATGATGATCTCATAGCAATGAATAATGGCAAAACTAGGAATAAAATTTGATTGACAGCAAAGCTCAGTACTTGCTGGACCATATGGTTGTAACTCAGACCTGGCCATTAGCAGCTTTGGTGAAGGAGAGGATTGGTTTTCTCATTCGCAACTTTGAAATATTTTTCCACACATCCAGGATGAAAATTATAAGAGAAAAATTGTAAAAGAATTAATGCTGCTGCTTTTCCTCTTGTAAATTTAGGCAAGTGCATTTTTATAATAATAGGGAGTATCTCCCTAAAAAACACATTCTGTGTATCTTGACCTGGAGGACTTTCGGCCTTCAATGAGAGTTATGTGTGGGCCTAAGCATCCTTGGGAACTCATCCTTCATTTTCTTTCAGCCAAAGCAAACAAAGCAGCCTTCAGGTCCTGAACCTGCATCAGGCATTACCCAAGTGCCAAGACACTTTTAAGATTAAAGGAGTTGGGTGGTTTTTAGGCCTCCAGCTTCACCCATCTCTTCTTGAGCAGAAGATAAGACTTGACCTTTCTTGGTGGTGCCTGAGGGTAGGTTTCAGGAATTGTCTTTCAATTGTCTGGTGTCATCCTTTAACAAAAAAAAGCCAGTTCCTCTGTCTGAAACAAAGTGCACACACTGAACATTGTGTTATATATGGATCTGGAGTCTGAAGCACTGCCTGAGCCTGAAGCTCTGCCTGAGGGACTGACCTGGATTACTTCCCTAAAGAGATCATGCTACTTGCTAGGTCTAGCTGTCATCTGAGAAACATCCAGCTACTGCAAACCACAGAAAGAATAGTCAGGAGCTGATTCTGAGAAGCAGTTCATTGATGGAGGAGTACATAAGGCAAATTTCTTTAAGGAAACTTAATTCTAATCATGGTCTCTGTGTGAATAAATCAAAGGCTCTTTACTTTCTACAGATCTTCTCCCATGTTGACAGCAGGTTTGCAACAAGATGAAAAGATGGCCTTTTTGTATAGATCACTGCCTTTATTAGTTGCTTATTTGCTTATCTCACTGTTGACTTGACTCAGAAGGAAAATAGCTTCCCCTTGCCAGACTGCTGTGCTTGGGCCCAACTACTGCTCCATCCTCTATTTTCTTTTCTTTCTTTTTTATTTCTTTTCTCAACCCTCCCCCTACCCTTTAAGAAGGCATTTCCCCCAATCTGCATTTTTCTGTCTTTGTAACAACTTCCAGTCACTAAAATTAAGAAGTTCCAGCTAAGGCGAGGCTAATATAGTATCATGAACATACTCAGTACAGATGAAATGTCAGCTCAAATACAGATCAGGCTGCCTGCACATTCAGAAAAAAACTTTTGTGTCAAATCCTTGCCTATTTTGTGTGACTCAGTACAAAACAATACCTCAATACCTTTCCCTATAGATCTAGGCTTGAAAATACCGTATATTCATCTTTTTTTTTTTCCCTTTTTTTAGTAACCAGGGAGCTGTAATTTATTTTTATTTGTGGGAAAGCTCAGGTTCAGAAAGCACTCTCTCTAAGACATAGATCATCCAAGCTTATTCAGCAGACTAAGAGTCTGCACCCCAAAATTAGATAAAACAGAGATTAGCTTCAATCACTCTTTATTTGTGTTTGGTGTACAGAATTTTAAAAACTGGACTGAGCGGGTGAAAACAGAGGCTATGAGTCTGCCAAACCCCTTGGGCATTTAATCTAACTTAAAGTGAAGACCTTTGTGGTGGAACTATCTGACAGCAAGACCAGACTCTGCTTGCAGATTGCTGTGTGTGAGAGAGAGATGGATACAGCTTCCCTTCTGGCTGGGCACTGGGGGCAGAAAGAGAGATGCAGGTGCAGCAGGGAATGTAAAAGGCAGTTAATGTGCAGCATGAACAAGTGTGCTACACAAAGCACTTTAAAGTGAGACAAGTGACTGTGTCTTGTTTTCATAGGTAAAGAGCATCTTGTTAAGGTCTGAAGTGGGTTAGAGACTAGAGCTTACTGAGGTATTTTTGCGAGGGGAAGTGCAGCTTGGAAGGAGGGAATGGGGGGAGAGTGAGCCAAAGCAGCTCTAGGAAATGAAGTAGGAGAAAACAGACTGCTGTGCAGAGAGCTGCTGGTGCAGACTCTCAAAGGAGGACCATCTAGAAATGAGGCCCTCTCTTACACATGTATGAGATGTCTGGAGAGCTGTCACAGACCTGTTTACTTACAGCCCACAACATGTACTGGTGCAGTGCTTCAATAATTCCAAGCAAAGCTGGGAGAGCTTTGCTCCTGAAGCCTGCAGTGTTTGACCAGTGCTAGACCTTGTGCCTCTCTCCCAGGGCTGCCACAAGGAGCCATGCTGTAACCTGTGAGTTGCCATCAACAAAACAGAACCCATAGCAAAACTTGTGCAAGGATCCATAACTTTAATTTCACACATTCCCACAGGACCTGAAGTAGCAATAAGGGTTGCAGCCAGCAATGGCCTTGAAAATATGAGCAGGTGAGATAGGTTTATCCTTAGTTAGCAATGCTGTGCTTTAGAAATGGTGTGCAGGGAGCTGGAACATAGCAACCTTACAGCACATTCATATATCACCCGCAATATGTACATTCACATGTCCACAGATTTGCCTAGGCAGACCTGTGGGATCCACCATAAAGCTGAGCACAGTTACACATACAGGAGAATGTGTGGGGTTCAGAAAATAAATGAGCTTGAAGTAGTACAGGGCAGATTAGATTCCCTAAGCAAGGGATCACCAATACTATACAGCATAGTGTGGAGGGAAGTTGATTCAATCACCTTTCTTTCCAAGTGATCTACTGTACAACTTCTAATTGTGATGCAAAGTGACACAGAATTACTTGTAATAACATGAAAAGAATCAATAACCCCATTTTTTCACAGATATAACCTGAGTTGCTCAGGTGTTTAATTGCAATACCACCTGTCAGCAAAAATATTTGTTGCACTTTTGGTTTACATATTTATGGAGGATTGAAAAAGTGAATATAATGAATTATTGTTCAGTCATTACTGAAGAAATACAGCTGCAATTCAAGAGTGGGCAAAAATACTATTCTGCTGCCAAATTTATACACACAGTTTTAATCTTAGTTATATATGAGAGGAGGTGGATGTTTATGGATTTCTAACCAAGGAACTACAAACTTTGAGAATAGACGAAGACAGAAAAATAATATAATTCAAATTAGTATGGAGGGTCAATCGGAATTAAGAAAAGAGAAAGAAGAGGAGAGAAACTGATTTAAGCAGCATTAGGGGACTAGATATTAAAAATGTTATTTCCCTGGTGCTTGACTAAAAACTGCCTTGTAGACATGCAAGGCTGTTTCTCATAATCACAAAAGGTATTAACGTGTGCATGGAATGACAATGAAAATTCACTAAGGCAAAGGTTTCTAAGAAGAAAATTATAATTTTGGAGTGTTTGTACCATGGGTTGTTTGCCTTAGGACTCACAAAGTCTGTCTTTGACTGACCCTTCAAATGTGTCTGAAAAGTGAGAAGTTGAATGTTAAAAACCAGAAACCTCAAATATAATAAACCTTGTCCTGTAATAATAGAAGAAAACCCATTATTTTCTCTATATAGCTCTCAGAGACTCCTGTGAGATCTTAAACGTTGAAAATATACTGATATACTTTTGATCCCAAACCATTTTACAAAACAATGCATCTGTCAAAAAGCATCAACACAGATAAATGCATTCTGAAATTCAGCAACCACACAGAGGTGTTCAGCACCACAGCACAGTAGCTGAGGACAGGAAGTAAAGGACAGGAGGTATTGTAAGCAAATAACACCGTGGGGATGAAATTTGGGTGGCAGAAAGTAATATTCCAAATTGCAGCCTGATTAGATCAATTTCTTAGCGTTCACCAAGAGATCACTGGATTTTTAATGACCAAAATTATTTCCAGAGTGATCAGGCCTTGGCTAGTCTACCTAGCTTCCAGCTATTGTTCCAGAAGACTCTCGGTTTAGACACTTACCACCTTCACAGCAACAGCTGAAGCTCAGACAGAATGTTCAAGAGTGTCTGAGAAAGTACTAGATGCCTGTGTTCAGGCCTCTGAATCCCAGTCCACATCTCACCTAAAAGATACTAAAAGCATATTTGTTCACCTAACACTGTGAAGAGACAAATAAGAGCTATCACAGGGTAGTCTGGTACTTCAATGAAAAAGAGCAGTGGAGGGAACAGCTGACCACAGTTTATTCACAGCCATGAGCTATGGAGTAGTCCTCTAGCACATAACTCTTTAAGCAATCCAAAGGAGATGTACCAGTGATGAGTTCCTGTTTACTCTAGGATATTTCACTTCCTTCACATAACTTGAGGAAGATGGAGAAGAATTTTTTCTACCACCTACCTGCCCAAGAGCTGGGGCAATGAACATATGGGGGAGTACACAATCAATGCTGCCTGAAGACCACTTTGTGTTTTAGTGAGATATGGGAATCAATGCGTTTAAAAAGAAAGCATGTTCATATTTTACACTTGCATGCTTTTAAACAATATTAACAAGATTAATTCAGACCCTTTAGAATATAGAATGAAAGAGTATTTAAAAACTTCTAAAACCACACACTGTGAGCCCAACAGTCTGTAACTGTTTTGTTAAAATATGAAACTTTCCAAGCTAACAAAATGGATTCATGGATTGCAAGGTCTGGAGGGATGAACTATTATGCTCACCCACTCTGACCTCCTGCACATGACACAGTCCAGAGCATTTCACCCAGCAATACCACCATCAAGCCCAGTAATTTATAGCTGAACTGTGCCATTTCTTTCAGAAGGAAGGACATCCAATCTTGATTTAAAGACTCTAGGCGATTAATTTACCACATCCCTTTACCATCTGTTCCAGTGGTTAATTATCTTCAGTTAAATGTGTGTCCTATTTGCAGTCTGATCTTTGTCAGCTTTAGACTTTTATCTGCCTCTCTGTGTGGACATGATGGCTCATAATACTTTGATATTTCCCATACATTAGGACTGAAATGTGATGCCTAGACTGAAAATTTCAGGTTTGGAATTTTGTTTTTGTTTCTCTTGTTGAAATCTTAACACAAAGACTTTCAAGGCATTGGCACAACACACTATAATATTTCATTTTGGAGCAATTTCAATGACTCAGTGTTAATGGCATATAGTATTCCAGATTTTGAAGAGTAAAAATATTATGTGCACTTCATCTGTTTGTTTAAAGTGGTTTTTCCTAATGAAGGCTGTCCTGTGCCGAAATGTGGAAGCATGAGTTTGATCTAGTGGCAGGAATAAGGAATGCTGAAGTTTTAATTCTTCTACCCTGCTCCCAGTTTGCCACTGCAATTTGATTTGTGAGCTAGGCAAAATCACCTCACTCAATTGTACTTAGAGGGCTGTTACAAAGTGCACAGAGATTTGCTGATTGAACCACACTAAAAAACAGTGCCTGCCTCTTTTGAAAGCTTAGTAACCTCAGTTAAAGTGATTTCAAAGTCCAATCCCTACCCCAAACTTTTGAGTTCTATGTGTATGATACCATTATAAAACACATTTTATCTACCAATATATAAATACATTTTTGTGACCAACCAGACACAGCCCTTTGGACCAGCCATGTACAGATGTAAAATATAATTTTGGTGGTAGCATTTTTCTATTATTTAACTTCAGTTATTATAATTGCCATGATCCCTTTATAACCTTATTCTGTATCATATGTACTTGAATGATCCTGGTGTCTATTAAACCCACAAATCCATTAATTCTCTGGTATTGAACTTTGACTGTTTTTCCTTCAAATGCTTTCCTCTATCTGAATAGTCACAAGTTCCTCAAGGATGACCATTTAAAATCTACTCTTTTATTCAAAAAGGCTTTGCCTCTATAAAGTGCGGCTTTAAGGCCTCAGCCTGTGTTTTTGGCAATACAGAGTTCAACCTTTTTCTCTATAAGCAATTAAATAAGGTTCTTTCAGGTTACTAGTGTCTTAGAAGATATCATCTGAGTGTAAAGCTCCCCAAATACCTGACATTTTCAACACATATTTTTCTTCCCATGCCACTAAAGTCTTCAAATTTATGAACAGCCTGCACCACTCTCAGTAAAGAAATGCACTATTCCTAGTTCCACAATCGCACTTGGTTTCTTTTTTCCTTCCTAGGGTGCCTTGTCACATCTATAGAGTTGTCTGGCATCCCCCTAGCCAGGCCACTCACAACTGGCACACAAGCTCTGCACAGACACTTCCCCAGCTGCCCTCTCCTGTCTGTGGGGATGGAGCTCCATGTAGGGATACTCCATATCTGACTGGAATTTAGCAATTACAACCTACTTTGCAACTCCTCTTCTAGTGCCTGAGGGACAGCACATGCTTTTGTGTGGTGGCAGCCCTCTGATTGCATGCACTCATGCAGATTTGCTTAATGCAATTCAAATTCACACTGCTGGACACTGCCCAATAACTTCTATGTACAGACAAGGTCATGATGATAGAACCAGCCATGCTCTGATAATAAACATTCTGTTCTTTTCTCCAGAGGAATCTTCAGGACACACAAGGAAGGACCAGTGCCAGAGAGTGCAGTACTATCTGTTTAGTTCATGAAGCAATTAGTGCTAAATGATGGCAGGGTACCACAGATGGCCAGAAAATCAGAACTTTAGGAGTTAATTCCTTCCTAATCCTCCTCTCTTTCAACAGTTGTGGAATGCTCCTAGATATCTTCAATTGGGTGCTTTAATTAAGAGAATCCTTTTTTGAGCCTATTTAAAACCAAAGTCCAATTGGGTAGCTTTAGAGATGTTCCCAAGATGGCAGGAAGAGTTTTTTGATGGAAAAGGAACTTCAAACAACCACAGAATTATTACAGTAGTAATAATTAGTAGTAAATGCAAATTGAGAAAATTCAAGGAAGTCCACCAAATTCCCCTTGATTTCATTATCCTCTTCTTTGAATGGGTGTAATATCAAGTTTAATTTCCTTGACCTCAGCTTTTCTCAAACCAGCTGGCATATTCTGGATAATAGCTGTATTAGCTGAATCAAGATAAACTCCTGGAGACATTGGTCACATGGAGCTACACAGATTAACTCACAGTGAGGCAGTTTTGCTAAGTCACGAAATAAGTAAGAGTTGCAACTGTTAAGAATTTTTTCTCCCTTCTACCTCTGTTTTATTCTTGAAAGATTATGTATTCCCAGAATACATCAGGCATTGTGATCCTCAGCAATATTTGTGCTTACGTTGTGCAGACAATAACAAAAGGTGAAAAATGCTGTTTACCTTTCTACGTAAACACCACATGAAAAAACACTTCCCTTGAAAGATCTATTTATTCAGCTGAGGTTGACAACTACTAGCTCAGACACACCTGAGAGTACTAGAAACCTATGACTAGGGAAGTACACTGCGCATCTAACAAGGAGTGAGATAACAAAGCAGGATTATCTGCAGCAGGAGCTAATGGAAAATGAAGCCCTTCTGGAGCAGAGTGGTCAGCAAGGACTCAGTTACCTGGCTGTCTGCAGCAGCAGATCTGGCCCAGGACATAGAGCAGTGGTACTCTTATCAGAAATAGCTTAGAAATACTGCCATATTTCTGTCTTGCATTGAATTGTGCAAGGCACTCAGAAGTCAGGCCAAGGTATCTGGCCATTATGCTGCACTAGGAACAAAATTTCTTTTGATATTAAATTTGTACCTTGTTATTTCATCAATAGATGACTTGCATTTATGCCATGGGACAGAATGAAATTAATTATCTCTTACCTGTTATCTTCTCTATTACTTTGCACTTTTCAAATTAAGTAATCCTTGTCCTTTTTAACTTCATCTGGCATAGACTCTTCCATTCCTTCACATTGTGTCTTTAATAATTTTGTTGGGGTCTTGTCTACCTTGGTCTCTGCAATGGCCATTTAGAAATTAAGCCACCAGAACTGAATGCAGTAGTTTAATTGGACCTATAACACCAGTCAATATAATCCTGTTTAAATATGTTTTACATTATTCTTCCCTCTTTCATACAATTTGACATTTTTACTGGGTTTTTATTTTTTACCAGTTTTACACAGAGATGATATCTTCGCTGACACCTTTATTTTTCCCCATAGAGATTGTAGCAGAGTAAAACATAATCCCTGCATATGCATGGATGCATGCATACTTGTGTGTAGTTTAAGTAGTTCTTTGCAAAGTGCATTGGTTTGCACTTCTCAGTGCTAAATTCTCTGACCTTATACCAGCAAGTTACCCTGAAACTTACAGGAGGTCTCTGGTCATGTTCTCAAACTTCTGCTTTTCTTCCCTTCTCCCCCATCTCTGCTCTGCAAAACTTGATACCAGGGATTTCTGTAACACAGGATTCCCATTCCCTCCCTCAGTCTCAGCTCCCAGCCAGGGAGTGTTAGCAACAAGTCAAGAAAAATGTGGCTCAACTGGAAGTCTTCCAGAGTTGAGCAATGAGAGTAAGTGGAGATAAAAAATACATGGGCATAAGCGAAAACCAAGGAATTGCTGATGCTGGTTAAACAGAAAAATCAACTGAAAGGACTCATGATAACAGATAAAATAGTTATAAAAGGAGGGGGGAAAACACTAGGTAAGTATGACAAGCAGTAATGGTTCATCTTGAAGCAAAGGGAAATTAAATAAGGGAGTATAATTTTCTAACTTCAGGAATGGAGGAGTAGTGAGATGGATTGAATGCAAAGGCCTGAGAGTCTCCACCATTCCTCATAACAGGCAAGGCAGGCAGGGTAAGTTAGGCAGAGCAGACCCTGTTCTGGTTATGAAGACTCAAGAACTCTTTCCCACAGTCTCCTGTGGTTCTGTGCAAGACATCTCCTTGGCATGTGCTGAGCAGAATTTCACCCTGTTCACAACTGAGGTTGTGTAGCTTCCAGACTTTACACAGGGTCTTGCAGTTGCTGATGATAAATCAGTACCAACACAGAACTAATAATGGAAGAAATAAAAGTGGCTCCTGGGTGTCCTGCCAAACTAGTGGGAAGAGAGCTGGGTCTCAATGGCTCCATGAGAGCACACATTGTCCCAGGAAAGGTTGGTTCTGACTCTTGTCCACCTGCCTGGTGATACTAATGGATCTCTTCCCATCTCTGTCCTCTGCCAAGTCCTGTTTGCATTGCAGGGTGAGGACAATCTTGCTAGGTGTCTCTCCAGTGCTAATTCAAACATGGTTTCCATGTCAAGTCAGTCTGATAAGCATTATCATAACACAACTAATAGGCAGGAATAGAAGGCATTAACATAGAGAATTATTCCTGACTGCATATTTCTGTTAAAAAAAAAAAAATAAAACCAACAGCAGGATGTTACCTCTGCATCAGAGTAGCATCTTTAAGTGTAGAAGAATCTTTACATATCTTCTGCACTGTAAAGTGGCCCATGCTTTAGAATCAATGTATGCATACATTTATACCTACAAGTTAAAGATATATGTTTATATGCATAGAAATATTTTAATACATATGAATATAGAATATATATCTTCTGAAAGGAAAAAATAAACTTAGTGAAGTGACTGGTAATCACTATAATTAAGATTAATAATTTTGCTTGGATGCCAGACACCTGCACTGAAACTTAAGCCCTGGAAGCAGATAAATGCAGACACAATCCTGCTTTTAACCGTTGCTCAAGACCGGTTCTTCCAGGACCTGGTTAATATAAGGCAGATTGTTCCCAACAAAACTCCAGGAAAGCTCTTCCAAGACTGCAGCTAAGCCCGCATTGAGACATTTCAGCCACTACCATGAAACATGTGGAACAGGATACAATAAAACTTTGTTTCAGTGCTCATGAATTAAATTTTTAAAATGCTTTAGAAGGAAATTGTTGCCCAGTCCCAAGGCTTCTCTAATTTATTGTCTTCAGCCATCTACCCACTGTCTCCACCTTGAAGGGGCATATCACATCCTCTCCTGAAAAGTGCAGATCCTACTGCTGTTGTGGGAACAGCGAAGTTTGTCCAAGTGCCTTGTATTTGTCCTACTGTGTATCAGCTATTCAGGAGGAACAGCCTGTGTGGAAGATCTTATTGTTCCATAATTGTAGTGCCTTGAGGTCACACACTCTGCTCTGAAAGAAGAGTAGATACCTCAGCTCAGCCATGGGCGAACAAGACATAGCCTGAGAACAGTGATGTTGGAGTAGATAGATGAGGTAATCTGATGCAAGGAAAGCACTGAGTGCAAGGAACCTGTTGTTCGATTCTGCAGATACAAAGCAAACCATGACAGAGCTAAAGGAAGAAAACACATTTTTAATTAAAAACATTCATGACCAAATACATGTTTGAACCCTAAAGCTTCCTGGGTTCTATTAGTTATCTGAGCTGTTGGAGGCATGTATACCCTGGCTACAGACTCTCATGAAGAAATTCACCCCCTGCTCCTCATAGAATGGTGGAATAAGGGCTCTGATGGAACAAAAGATAATGTGCTTCTTATTATGCAGTTTCCCTTCTAATAATTCCTCTTTTACTGAAGAATCCTATCTCAAATGGCCCGATTCATGCCCCGATTTGAAGATTCTTCAAGTACTAGCTGCAATATACCCCGATAATCAAAGCAAAACCACTTCATAGGAGTGTATTTCAGGAGTCAGGATTATAACATTTGCATACTGTTTCTTACAAAACTATAAACTGGGCATAAAAATGGGAGCACAACACACTTGGTCCTCTTCTAAAAAACAGTCAAAACCCCAAGATATAACACGGGGGATAACCCATTTAATGACACGGAAACAATTCCTTCAGTGCTGGATTCAATTAACAGTGAACAAAGAGAGTTCCTGCTGTGCAAAGCCTATCCAAAGGTATGGAGGTTTCAGGCCCTTCCTGACAGACAAATCAGATTCCTTGAGTATGGCTCTTAGCCCATACACTCTCTTTTGCCATGCTATTCATTAGGAAGGCTGCCTGACAATTACTCACAGTAGTGTGCTGACATGGTTTTCAGTATATTATATTCTTGAGAGTGCAATTAATCATTTGAATTGTTTGCCTGTGGAATTGTAGGTCATTGAACTTTTTCAGTGCTTAAACTTTCATGGATTAGTCTGGAGATTCCAAAGAATTGACTGTTGTTTACATGTGTACTGACAAAAATCCCTTGAAAAGAAGTGAGCCTGTTAAGAACTGAGTTAAGAGCTGCCTTGCCAGACATGAGGCTCCCAAGAAGACAGACCGTCTCACACAATGATAAAACATCACAATGCAAATATCATATTGCCTTGTCAGGACAACATGCAACAAGTGTTTTGTGGTTCTCTCAAAATCTATTTGATGTGATCCATCCTTCGTCTCATTCCTCCTGTCTGTGCACAGAAAATGTGGTTTGTTTCTTCTCTCTTGCTGGATGCTTGAAAAGATACGAGATGAAGGCTTGAAAAACATGCTGCATACCAGATACGTTAGCTGCCCTCAAGAGCCACAAATAGCCCTATTATTCTTCCAGAATATTTATATTACAGGGATGCTTAGAGGCTCCAGCTAGCTGCAGGGCTGTATGAAATCAGGCTGTGTGCCATGGTACAAATGCATGTTCACACACAGCCCATTTTCCAATGAGTTTGGGATACTCACTGCAGCCTCTTGTATATACAACAGAACTAAAGATTTTTTTTTCCCCCCTCCAGTGCTCCTGTGAGACAGGAAAGTTCTATGTACCTGCCATACTCTCACTGCAGCCAAATCCCTGGACAGCTCTAATATGAAATTAGTTCTACAAAATTCAAGGTGCAATCTTATAAGGAAAGCTGACATTTATCTACAACAACTCTAAGTTGATTTTACGTGCTCATACACAGATTTTATGCAGTCATATTCCTTCTCTTTCTCTAAATAGATATGTTTATATAGACATGTATTATTTTGAAGAAGCAGGCTGTTTGGATAATCAGCTCCAGATCATATAGGAAGTGGATGTTTGTTTACAATATATACTAAAATCGTTACATATTTCAAGCAAGGTGTTAGTAAGAAACCAGGGAGTTTTCCAGTGCAAGAAAGATTATGCATATAAATGGATATGACTTGTTCCAGCAAACCCATCTCCTAAAGTCAGCAGTTTGAGGAATCTCTTCAGGTGACAGAGATTTAGGAATGCTAATTGCTTTGTTGCTGAAGAGTTACAATAAAGGCTACTTCCGTCAGCTGATACACCATCCTTTTATGAGGAAAAACATGTCAACTGAACAGCAGCTTACCTTGCATTCCTCACAGGGTACCCTGACAGGAGTAACAACCTCCCCACACACTGCCAGGGCTAAAGGTCTCAGGATTAGAGTGAACAAGGTCAATGTTAATTAATGCTTCAACTAATCACAGGTTAAGTGCTTCCAGCCACAGGGAGCCTACAACATTGGCTTAATCTGCCCTATATATGGTCCGGAGCTGATATGATTGTTGTAATTTTAAGTGTATGTGTATATAAATTTGTTGCATATAATAGTGAATCAAGTATTAAACTTTCAAGAAGTCAGGCATTCTTTCAGGACTGATCTTCAGTGCTGGATACCTTAATTTAAGTAGTTTACACAGAAAAGCACCCAAGTATCCCCACTTCCCAATGCTGACTGTAGTTTGGGTCCTGCTCAGTGCCTGGACAAGCACAGCACTACAACAGGCTGGCACCCAAAAGTAGTGGCTGCTGTTTTGCTGATGGGTACACAGCAAGCTGCATCCATAACTCGTGGCCTTTCTCTTCCTGGACAGTGTGTGGGCCAATGGTACAGTCACAGAGTTAGTATAAGTTCTAGAATAAGACCAATAAAGCAAAACCTAAAACAAAATCCCAAAACAAACAGATAAAAAAAAGGACACGAAGAAGAAGAAGTGAAGCCCTTTCACCTCCAAGTCATAAGCATTTCTTTTGATCTCTGAGTCTCCTATTTCTGATCTGACAAGTATTACAAATGCCTAGCCCACACTCTGCTTCCCTTCAGTGGTTAATGTGCTACGGTCCTTCTGAAAGCTTAAAAGAGCTCTCCCTTCGGGCCACCACATTTGATAAAGAAATGAAGCCTGGCGATTAATAATTCCCCGGGCTGAGTTTTTGTTTAATAACTATTCTGTCAGTGATAGATCTGAAGGGCGAGGGTGTGGATGCGCGTGCATGTGGAGGGAGTAATTTGATTGTGGCCAGGAGATTTGGCAGGCTGGCATACAAAGCAGCTCCTTAGCAGTTGCTGGAAAACCAGCATGACAAATCACTCCGTTCTCTGCTTCCCTAGCCTACCCCTCTCAACAGAGCTATCTCATTAGTCTCAAGGCAGCCAATCCTAGCCTATGATTTGGGAAATATTTCCTTCTTGACATTCAAGAGAACAATTCCTTACCCAGGGAAAATTACATTTAAAAATAAATGGAAAAGCATCAATCAGCTAGGAAAATATATTCAGCTTTTTGGATCTCTGGAGAGAAAGGCTTTTTAAAAATTTTATTACATTTAAATAGGACTGAAGGCCATGGCTTGATTTTAAAAAATAGAAATAACTAAAAAGATAGCAAGATAGCACTATAACTATTAATATGCAAATGTCACATTTTCTTTATATAAAGACTGTATTTTTCATAAAAGCTACATCTTAGATATTTACAGACCTGTAGAGATGTGCTAGAAGATACATGTTAGTAGAGACAGATAGGCTACATAGTACATCATATCACAAGGTGATTGGAATGTGTTTTTTTAGACCAGCAAGCCAAGTGTATTTCTAGGTGAAGTTTTTAAGAATTCTCAAGCCTCCTTTCAGGAATTAAAGATGAAATGAAAATAGCTTTCCTTGAAAAACAGTTCTCTCCGCTGAACAGTATCTTGTTCATTCTTGCTTCCCTAGTCCAGAAAAGTATGCAAGTTAGCCAAGCCACGAAGGAGTAATTTTCTCATGCAGACGAGCTCCAAAATTGGCCCATAGAGGACAGTCTTCTTTATACAATCTCAGCCTATGCTCTGAGCAAAAAAGAAAACAACCACATAAGTGACAGCTTTTCTGGAGCATCCAGAAATCATGGAGGGATCCTACCCCTCCCTGCACATGTAACACCCAGGAGCTGATACCTTACAGCTCTGGGCATCTGTCCTCTCCCAGTCCGAGCTGCTACTAGTCAGGCCTCTCCACAACTATGCATCACCTTTCCCACTTACCTCCTGATTACCTCCCTGACAAACAGGTTAAGTGACCACAGCACATTTCACACAGATGAGCTGAGTCGACTTAAGCATTGTAAATAAGTGAGTCTTTACTATGTCAGCTGACGGATGACAGATGACTTGGAAGAGTCACAGGAAAGAGTCTCAGCAGCCAAGGATGCTGTCTCAGCATCATACAGGAGCAGAATCAGGAATATAATACAGGTTTTCTGGCTCCTAGTCCAGCTTCCCTGTGGATGAAGCTCTCTGCCTTTTCGACTCTGACAAAAAAATACATTCAGCAAACCTTTCTAATGAGATTCCCCACAAATATATCTAAGGAGATATTTTCATATTATGAGAGTGATTATGAATTTTATCCAGGGGGTAAATAACCAAGAAAATTAGATGTGTCATTCCTAGGCCATGAAAGAAGAATTGATTACATCACCTTTTCCTAATGGGATATTATAACTGACCGTGTATTATTTCTGCAGACCTGCAAGCTCTACTGTGTCACATAATTCACTGCAAAATGTTGGAATTCAGGCTTTGCCCATATCATTACATTAAGATAAAGTGCTAGTGCTGCTCTGAATTACATTTCTATTCATTTTACTCATTTTTAAAGTATTTGCTTCCCATACATAAATTGTTACTATTATATAAAGATTCACTAAGTCACCTTGCTGACAATTTTTCCTCTTTTACTCTGAATTAATAACAAAATGCAAATCAGTAGCGTTTTTTTCTTTCCACTTAATACAATGCTTGGATAACAGAGCATTTAAAGATTTATGATAGATATTAATAGCATTTAAGCACCCTTCAGAGTAAATACCCCTTTGTTTTTCATCCTCTCCTGCTATACTTACCTTTTCCTATATTATGTCAGCTCTCTGCACATCACACACTTTAAAGCAAGGCCACCTCATCACATTTTTTCTCCTCTGCCCCTTCCTATTCTGTTGGCAGCAAAAACTATCTCACTACTTAAAGAAAAATGACCACTCATCCCATCTGCCACCTCCTACGCTGCAGAGAAAAATCTCAATATATCTACTCACCTAGATAAATCCAGGCGGTATTTTCAAGACTGAATATCAGGCCACAGTCAAAAAGGCTGCTGTTCTATTAAATTCTTTAGCTGATAAAACACTGGTGTGATAACTTTAGTCCATGCCATAATAAGCCATAGTTAGTTGTTTGAAAAACCAGACAAACAGCAATTTCCAGGACTGTGCCAGATGTTTACCTAATTTACCCAATTAAAGCAATCTATTGTACATACGTATTTTCTGCCGGTAACAGCACTCAATTACGAGTTTCTATTCAATGATGAAGTGACAAAATTTTTTTAAGAAATTGAAACTAAACACTTAAAAATTAAAACTGTCTATATTATTCCTCTAGATTTTATGTGAAATTTACAGAATAATGTTTTTCCCTACAGCACTTTTAACTTTGTGATGGGAGGGTGATTTTGTGTACATGATGAGCTGTGTAAATGAACCATCTTCTGCACCACCATATTTCAATTTCTCCCAGGAAAAGACCAGTCCCACAGTACTGTTAGCCATTCTTGCTCTGCCCAAAAAATATTCCTTCCTCCCCTATTTTTCTTGGGTTCAGGTATTTTTGTGGTATCTTTAGGAATTATCACCTCTTTCTAGCTCTGTTACCTGTTTTTTATAGAGATGACACCCTGATAGAAATTTGAACACTATTGCCAAATTCAGCATCTTTTTGTGGATGTATTTGGTTTGGATTCATCACCATTCCAAGTGACTGTGAAACTCTGATCATTTCTAAACTGTCCTGGGGGTGGTGGCGGTGGAAA
This sequence comes from Ploceus nigricollis, assembly GCA_013399945.1. Taxonomy (NCBI): domain Eukaryota; kingdom Metazoa; phylum Chordata; class Aves; order Passeriformes; family Ploceidae; genus Ploceus; species Ploceus nigricollis. Next base: position 128,781 of record VXBC01001735.1, on the reverse strand, counting down.
GACCAGAAATAATTACATTCCCTTCTTGTTTAAGGTGCACTACAACCAGACACTAGCCCATCACTTGCCTAGTGCACAACACCCAAGAAGCACCAGCTACTTGTTGAGTCCACAGTACTCAAAAGAAGGAATTTGAAGAAGTTGTCATGCAGTTCTCCAAAAGCAGCAGCCCATTTTAAAATATTGTTTATTTCTGACAGGACATGAGCATCTGTTTCAGTAACTCAGAAAGGAATATTCCAACAGATACCACGAAGAACATGGGAGGTTCTATGCCAAGTACCAGCTGCAGTACTGGAGCACATGAGCAGCTCTGAGTGCCAGAAGCCAGCACTGGGTGGCAGGCTAGGACAGCACTTAGGAGTGACTCTCAGTACTGGTGCACCACTTCTCAGCTTCTCCCAAAGTCTCTCCTTGTCGCCAACAAAAGGCTACAAAAGCTTTAGTTGGGTGGTAGAGCAGGAGAAGCCCACACACCCAGCACTGGGGGCTGCCTTGTTCTACTGGCTCTACCCAAGAAACCAGAGTTCTCCCTATCCCTGCAGCCAAAGGAGGCTGCAAATACTGGCTCATTCTTTTGTCTCTTTAAACTTGAAGTAAAAATGCCTTTGAGAGGGAAAAGTGTGACTGGAATTTGTCCAGGCAGCTAATTTTGCAGATGTAATTTTAGAATGGAACAGTCCGGTAGTCACAAATATTAAGTATATCTTGCACTGTATCCCAGTGTAAAGACAGCTTGGGAATCAGCAGCCTTCTTCCCCATGGAAGCAACCACCAAAACCTTCCTCCATCACCACTAGTAAGCGCAGGACTAACTTGCAAGGTGATCCCCTTGACAAAGACCAGTCCTCCTCCATTCCTAGGAAAAGAAACTCATCTGTTGGGCATATGCACAAATGCCTGTCAAAGTCAGCCCATGGGGACAAAGATGTTTCAATTCTCCACAATAAATCTACTGATGGTTCTGTGCATCTTTGCAATCTTCTTTCTGTGTGTTTGGGTACTCTGTTTCAGTCACTCTGTCTCCTTCTGGGCCTACTGTGATTCACACCAAATGTCTGCAGACCATTCAAAACACCCAAGCCCTGTCTGAATGCATAAAATGCTAATCTCATTAGATTTCTCATTTTCAGTGTAATATTGTCACTGTGCTATGCACCACTGCCACAGATTAGCAGGCTTGCCAGAATGGAGACCTGCTAATGAGTTAATCCAAATAACACTCAAATCCCAAATCAGATTTAAAACCATCTAGACAGAGGACCCGCCAAGGATGGGTGAGGGGAAAGAGGGAAGAGCATGAGCCTAGTTTTGACAGAAGTAGTTGTCAATTAAGTGAGAGAGGAGTATAAGGGAGAAGCAAGCATGTATGTTTTTCCCTTGGGAGGACAGGCTCAGCCAAACCCCAGGTTACTATGCACAGCCCAAATGCAAAACCTGAGAAATAATCTGCAAAAACACATGTATCTGTATGGATGGTCAGCTTCTGACTTGAGACACTTAGTTATAAAATCAGGAGCTAGTAAAGCATCTATTGCCATAATTTAATCAATAGTGCTTGGAAGGTCTAAGCATCTCATAGCTCTGAGTTTGATTCATTCCATCCAGGAACCTGGAGATGAGGGGAAGGAATGGTTTTCATGTATTAGTTTCTTATTTTACAAATGACCAAACATGCTGAAGAGATACACAGAGGCTCAAAGGAAAGGCACTGAGGGAAACATGTGTCTTCCATTGTTTGCATTTTAAATAGGTTCCTAAAACATAGCTGCAGTCTGAAGGGTAGAGCTGACAGGGATCTTTTCTTTTCCACCATGATTTTAAATGAGGTTTCTCCTTTAATGGGAAAATACTCAATTACTGAAGCAGAAAATTTCATGAGTACGTACTGGCTTCATTAGGCCTCCAGTAAGACACAGTTCCACCTTAGGCTTGGGAAAATGTGGCCAGAGCCCAAGGAAGCACCTCAGAACAGCCTGGCCAGCATAATACAGACTCAGAACAGAGGAAAACAAGAACACAAGAGGGACAGGGACACCTCTAACCAGGGTCCACATTTTGAAAGGCCTCAGCTTTACTTAATGGAGAGCAAAACCTTTTTTACAGTATTGGCCTATATCTCTGGACAAAAATATTTCCCATTCAACAATTTACCAAAGAGTGCCTAAAAAATACTATAACTTTCCATTGCATCTACTTCCTCCTTGTGGATCTAATTGTGTATATTTTACCAGAAATGTGAAAATTTTTTTGCCAACAGTAGAGAGTACGTCTTGCATCCTTTAATAAAAATCTAAGAACTTAGCACCTTGATTACATAGTTGCAGAGAAGGGAAGCAAAACGCATTTTATGCTGACATCATCAACAAACTCATTTGCAAAGTTTTACTGTCATTTGACTATTGATAGATGGAGCTAGGAAGAAGAAAGTTTGACTCTCAGATGTGGAATTCAGCTGAGCAAAACTGCTCAGAGAATTCTATTATGATTGGTAAATGTAGCCATTTTTTTATGTAAACCTCTCTGTGGAAACTTTTATAAAACGAATGTTGTGTTAAGAAAATACTTCTTCCCAGAAGTCATACTTCTCAGCAAGTCCCTTACTGCTATACTTCAACTACTGTGGCAACTATCAGAGAATGCAAACCCACTGAGCTGAGTCAGAATCTGAAGAAGTCAGTTGGAATCTTTGTTGATTTTACAACACCTTGATGCAGGCCTTAAACTGCATTGTGTAGAGACAGAATAGCTTTTTAATGTCTCTTTCCAGCTCTCACTAAGCAAACAAATAAATAAAATGCAGCGCATTCAAAGAAAGAGAATCTGTTTGCTTTATTGTGTCCATTAAACTGTACTGATGATAAAGCATGCCAATATGCCGCCATTTTTAAGCATGGAACACATTTTCCATCTTTTAAGATATTACCTTTTTTGTTCACTGATAAATAGATTCCAATGTAAAGGGAATGAAATAGCCAGCAGTGCCAAACTTTCCAAATGTAGCTAAGCTGCCAGGAACATGCTTTGTGTGCACAGATCCTGCCCCTTCCAGAGACAACTGCCCACAACAATCTTCCTGCTCCATGCTAACAAGGTACTAATAACAATAGTAATCACAGTTTGCCTGCTCAGCTCACCCTAGGAATATGGCAGCAAATTGATGATCATTTCTCTTTGTGAATTATGACACAGGCACATCACCTCACCCTTGGAATAAAACAGCACCTGCCAATCCCGTTAAAACAGCAAGGGGAAAAATGAAAGCCCTGCTGTAGCCAATCTGATTCCCTGCTGACTCTAATTACCCAGACGGGAATTTTACAATTGCTTCCTCCACCAACTCCCTCTCTGCAGTCTGCAGACTTTGGCTAGTTCTTTCTTTTGTATCCCTACTGCCACTGAGTAGATTGGGTTCCTAATGAGTCTTGACACTAATGGTACAGGGAGACAGTGCAATTACATATCCCTCTCCCATTCAGAGCAAACCTGGCAGGAAATGACCTGAGACCTCACACCCTTCTACCCCAAAGAATCCAGTTATAATGCCTCAGGAGCAGGGCCAGCTGGTGCACACTCCCCCCCTCAGCACCCCTCACTGCACTTCCCCTTTCCATTGTGCAGGTGGCTGGAAACAGTTCTTTATGGCCTAATCCATGACTGGTGGGTTGAGGCTAATACAGAAGCCAGAGAAGCCTTAGCACATTTGGACCTGAAGCTCATCAAGAAAGGAAAATAAAAAAGAAAAAACATTTTTTCACACATGTGCTGGACAGGTCTAACACACAGTCGTCGTCTATTAGGTGTTTAACAATGTGTGTAACTCAGACTGCTTTAAAGTGGGGAGGGGAGAGACATGTGCTTCTGTGATTTCCATGTTGATTGTAGTCCAGGTGTAAAAGAGACTGGAGCTACCTATTGAACTGTGAGCTAATTACAAGAAGAAACAGCTGTTGTCTGTTAATGAGGATGCAGATCCATAAGCAGCATGTTAGCTGGTGAGGAATAAACGTGTCTTCCACTCCTTGAGTAAGCAACAGCCTACAAAAGATATCTTATATTTATGACTCATGTTGCCACATCATCTGAACAACTCACAAATTATATATTTGCCTCTGAAAAAAGTCTCGTAAGAGAGGAAAGCACTAGTCCAAATATACAAGTAGGAACATGCAGCAGAGGACCAAGAACATATACAGAGTCTGATCAAAGCATAAAACAGGCCCAAATCAGCTTATTTGAGCTCCAGTGTTTTAAATACGAATCTGTTGTTTGCCTCATGCTAGTAACTCTGAAGCATCTTGTGTATCACTGAATTTCTTTCACTGCTTTACTACCCTGTGATAGCATAGTCTCCTATTAACCTCACTGCTACTTGTTTCCCCTCAGGGCCCTGTAAGTCTTCTGCCTCTCAGCTATTTATTGTGACATATGGGATGTTTCTCTTAACCTTCAAAGAGTTCATCTGACTTTCAAGCTTCTTCCTGCTCCTCTTCACCCTCAGGTACACAAGGAAGTCCCACAGTTCTCAGCTGCTCACCAGCTTCCATCCTGTTATCCTCCACACACACACCCTGACAGATTCTCTGTACTTTGTCTCCTGGACAGCATTATCTGTGGTGGCTCTAAAGCTGCCATCAGCATGAGCTCTCAAATTTCAATGCCTATGGATTATTACAGTTTAACACCAAGGGAAAACTTAAGAGAATTTATCTCCACGGTAACTCTGCTGGCAACAGTTACAGCACAGATCGTTTGAAGGATTATTTAAACCTCTTGCATCCTCTTTTCCTCCAAAATTTGGTCTAAAACATATATAATTTTAAGAAAACAATGGCTAATTTTAATCCTACTAATTGCTCTTTTCCTTTTTGACATAAGTGCTGTAAACCACCTAATATCCTGTAAAGTTTTGAGGAACAAGAAATTGTGCAGGGAAAGCATCAGGTATGCAGGTGCTGCTATTCTGTAACCCACTACACAAAGAATTCCATACTTGTAGTACATGAAAAAGGAGCAGTAATTTCAAGTAGCTCAGGGAACTCCTAATGGAGTTCTTGCTCTTTATTTTCCTCTCCAGTTTTAAAGTATTATTTACTGTAGTATTCAATTAAGAACAAAGGTTTACTATAGCAACCACAGCAGTGAGAGGTACTATTCATACACAGTCTCTGAAATACAGGCTTTTAAGCACCTTCTTAGCACTTGTTGATAAACCTGTGACAGAGGAGAATGCTACGTGGTTTGTAAGGAGTGACTTGCACACTAAATAAAGTCTGCAGGAACTGTATTGCTTGAGGGCTTCCCATTTCTCCCCGACTTTACCTTCCTAGAGTTAGCACACTTGTTAGCAGAGAACAAGGCTAATAAAAATATGAAGACATCACCCTTGGACTGAGACTACAAAGGAGGAACTGTCATATGGCAGCTTTTCTCTCTGCCACTATGTGGCAGCAAAAGTTGCTTATGATTCACTACATCAGTATCTTCATAGGCATTCCAGCTGTGACCTTGCCATCACTCATTCTGGGGACCCTCTCTCATTCAGCATCTGCCAGCTGTCAGCTTGGGACTCCAGGGAAAATTACAGAAGATTTCTGGAAAATTACAAGGGGCAGCAGAAGGGAGCATTTGATTTGTTTCTATTTTCTCTGTGTAAGGCATTTCAGATGCCTGCAGCTTGCCAGCTTCCTGACTTTCTTTTGCCTGGGTGGCTCCATTCTTCCGTAATCTTCCACTTTAACTCCTTTCGTTTTTCCTCATGTCACCCCATCGCACACAGTTCCTCTTCCCATAATGCCATTTGCCTTCTCAAATCCATTCCACAAGAATGGAAGAGCAACAAAGCATACTCTCCCTTCTGATGCAGAGAAGGAGTATTACTTAGACATATCAATGAGTACTGATCCTTATCTTCCTTGACAAGTTTTCCTTTCTCAAGCTGCACTCCCTTTACAAAGGCACCTTCCAGGCCCAGCAAAGCTGTAAATGGGTGTGCACTGGGAAAACCCACAATTAACCATTTCAAACATGCCTGCCTTTGTCTATACTAGACGCTAAGTGGTGTTTGAAGTATACTCACTTTAGATGCTATGAGTAATTCTGTTTTCATGTTCCCACCTGCTTCCCCTATTGGCGAGAACACAACAAATATATTCACGGTTCCCATGGATTTAATATTCAGGATTCACATTATTTCATCGATTGAGGTACCATTGAATTCAAGCTGGCAGTGTTCCACACTATAAGACAGAAATGCTTATCACTGCACCCTGATTTCTCATCTCATTATTGCCTACATTTTTAACTGATGTATTTTGTTGCATTTTCAATTTCTTTCGTAGAATCCAGCTGTTAGCATGGTCATGGTCCATGTGGCTACAGGGTAGCCACAATGGGACAGTTTCATGGGTATGTCTTGGAGTTGAGAATGCTATATGCTGTATTACTGTTCTTTGCAGAAAGCTATCTGCAAACATGTTCAAAACTACATTCTGTTATGAACTTAGGGAAGGCTGTTGGATTTACATGAAGACCAAACACTCCTTTAGGCAGGAGCTCCTGGTTTGTACTGTTACCTAGGCAATGGCTGTAGAAAGTGTCTGAGCACACATAAGTAAGGACCTGATGGCTGGAATTGGGTACAGCTGATTACAGCTGCTATTTCCAGGAGACTTAAGGGAAACACAGACATACACCCCAGACTCACAGAAAGAAACAGCTCTGAGCACTCATGCAATTACAGCTGCAGAAAAGGAACCACTCTGGAGCATCAGGCTGCTCATTAACTTCCTCTGCCAAGGCTAACACCTACATTTTAGCTCTTTAACAGATGCCCTGTGAAACTCTCTTTGATAATCTGCTTCTCTCCCCCTGCTGTAGGACCCAAATCAAGGCCTGATCAGACAGTTTTCAATCTTCTTTTAAAAGCCATGGTCGATTTTAAGTGAAATGAAATTGCACAAATTGTTTTAATTAAAAGAACCCTATTTTCTCCTTGACTGGAATCATACTCCAGGTAGCAACAACACTGACAAGAAAATCAACAGGTGGCCTGTTTGCCAATTACCTGAGCACATCTGCTTTATTCAGCACATTTTCAGTAGGAGTTGGTTACATTCAGTCAGACTTTTAGTCTGATTTATTAATGATCCTTTTAACCCAATAGCTAGAAATTCAATTGAATCCCTTCAAAAAGATGTTAAGAAAAACCATACTCTTTGACAGGCCAATGCCAAACAAGAAGTGCAGCCAGAGTCTCATTCATTAAAAATCAGGTTATTCAGCTCCAGCACATCCACTGGCTTGCTGGAAACCATGATTTTAGTACTGATATTTTCCCAAGTCCCACATTGCTACATATTTTGAATATTTTGTCCCAATATGGTCTGATTATTGCTAAGTGTGAAATCACTGCCAACTAGTTTCAGGCAGGCTGGATTTAATTTCAGAAATGGGTGGAAGATGAATACTACAAAAGGCCTTCTACTGCAAAATCCTTCAGTTCAAGCTATGGTAAGCCACAAGCAGGCTTGGTACCCAGGCTAATCGCAATGTAACTTTTATCTCCAAGAAAGCTCTCTTCAGCATAAATACAAAGCTCTACTTCCATAGCTGAGAGCCAGCAGGAACCCTGCATTCCTGTGGACTGTGAAAGAAAATTCCCCAGGCCTAGACCCCCAAACTCACTAAATGCACTAATTATGAACCTGAAATCCCTCTCTGTTACTGCCCCCAGGCTCTTGATACTCCATTTTACAGCACTCACACCAGAGTACTTGTGTGCATTACTGCAGGGCCAGCTTCACAGAAAATGTAGCTGTGAGTTGCCTTCCTTTTATATGGAAGAAAAATCAATTGTTTTCTCACTGTTCAAAGCACTGACACAAGTTGTGGAGACTCTGGATTCAGCTCCGGTCCTTGTCTGAGGGGCATTAGGCTCTTAGCTCTCTGGTGGAACAGATTTAACCATTAGGCTAATTCCAGGAAAAGACTTTTGCTCATACTACAGGACTGCCATGAGCAGTGAGGAATGTGATCAAAGGAACAGAGAAGTTTCTTGAGACATAACAGACATGGGTCCTCATTCTTTCACCAAAGGCTTCTTATTAAGACTTCCTGTTAAGAAGTTGCTGGAAAAAAATCAGCTGACAGACTCAAAAAACCGAGAGTGGGCAGATGTCTCATCTGACAGTTCTGAATGTCGAACCTCAGTTCTAGAAAGGTATACACATTTAAATACATCTATCTCCAGCTTGCTGGCTTTTGTGAGTTGCTCTCTGGGATGCTTATTTCTGAGTGAATACTGCAGAAAGAATATAGGTACCTCTGTGAGGTTTGTGATATTACAAGCTGTAAATTCTTACATCTTTGTGTCCCAGATGTTGACAAAATTTTGTGCTCTTACATATTTCAAGGAGCAATTTTTCACCCACATGCTGATGCCTTGTACCTCGCATGCTCAGGTTTGGAGGGCTGCTCCTGAGGAAGAGATGCTGCCAGCCAAACTACCAGTACTTGAAATAACTCCGCTCTCAGCCAGAAAAAAAATTCAAGCTTATAAACATAGCCTAAAGCTGAGAGGCTACAATGCATGCTCCATCACAAGCCTCTAGATTATCAGCAGAGATGAGTACAGTTACCTCTTCTCTGCCTTGCCAATATGAGTAGGCCAAAACAGCTCTGCAGGATTGCAAGCAGAAAAGAGACACTTTTGCTGTGACAAGATCAGCTCTATGACTATGAGTAGGAAGAGAAATAGGAGCAACCACCTGACACAAATTTAGTGGGACAGCCAGTGGTTATCAAGGGCTTACAAAAAGTGATTTTTCAGCTCAGCAGCTGAACCAGAAAAAAAAAAAGCACATAAATATTTTATTTGGATTGAACCAAAGCTCTTGTTTTTAAATCCATCATCCTTCTTTTGGGTTGTATTAGTGCCCCATCAGAGCCAAAATAGGATATTTTCTTTTCAAGGATTTGTGAGAAAAGCAAAAGAAGTGGAAGATTAGATTCAGTGAGGTGATAGAAGATACTGTCACCAGTGTAAGAGTCCCTCAGAAATGGGTGGCAAACCTACCTCAGATTTGGGTAGTCACTCCTCTAAAATTAATTAATAAGGGGGCAAAGATTTAAGCATAGCTTCATATTGAGTGTTTTGTACATTAGGTTAGAAAGCTGTGATCTCTCTGAACCCACAAACATACGCATTCCCTTGGAGAGATTCCAAAGATATCCCACTTCTACATAACCCATTGTCTGTTAGCCAAGGCCTATTTCTATGGGAGGGGGGCACTGAAGAAAGGGGGGAAATCATCAGGCTGAAAATCAGTTACTGTGTAATCTGTCATGTACCAAAGGTTTCCACCATGTACCACTCTCTCAGCCTGTTCTGTTGCACAGGAAATTATAGTGGTTTTTGCCAGTAATGAGGTAGCTATAGCAAATCCTGCCCTAGAGCAAGAGATGGCCTTCTCTGCATCCCTTCCAGCCCTCTTTTTTGGCAATCCTGTGATCCTGACTGCTGAAGAAGTCCTGGGTGAAACAAACCCTCTATTTAACTACTTGCTTGTGCAGCCTAATAAGTTACCTAAGGGTGAAGGAAACAGGATAATGGCTAGCAGGGTAAATTACATAAATGGGTTTTCCCTGGACACTCTGAATACGCTGATTGTCTTAGCATTAGACAGCAAATTATCTGGGGCCATAACAGAAGCAAACAAAGTAACTACCAGATAAATGGAAATGGCTAAAGAAACAAAGTTCATTTTTTCAAGGAAGTTGAATTTTAAATATTAACTGGACTGTGGCATAATGTATTTAAAATTCCTTGGCTTTTGTTTTTTTTTTTTTTGTGTATTGAAATACTCTGCAAAGTGTCAATTTTCCATGTTTACCCCAGGGTTATTTCTCCAATAGCAATTCTCTCCCAAGCATTCACTATCTGTATGGATGCTCACTGCAGTGACTCTGATCCTTTTTCCTGCCACAATGACAGTCTGTGGCATAGCTTTTTCTCCCATTAGACTTCCTGAGGAAAGCCAACACTAATGCCAGGTTTGGAGACAATACTGTCCTTCCATGGACAGTAATATGAGGTTGCAAAGCAAACTTTGCTTTCAAACACCCACAACAAAATAACAAACCCACCCCTTAATTTTCTACACTCTATTTTCCTAATTAAGTGGGTGGGGGAACAAATGTCCACACGCAGAAAGTAGGTGGGCATAGGCTGGATAAATCCCATGCTCCCAATTCTTGGCATGGAACAGCACAGCCATTATCCCTTCTAAATGTCAGGGAACTAGCTCCAACTCTGTGAGGTGCCAGACACCTGCTCCCACTACTCCCAGCTTTGCCTTCTGCTGTTGCATCTCTCACTCACAGGCCTTGGTGTAATTCCACTCTGCACAAATTGAGCCATAAGCGCCAGGAAAGTGGGATTCTGAAAGCATTTCATAGAAAGGCACAGACCAGGGCAGCAACAGACCCACAAGGAGGGACACAGCTGCCACTTCCATGAAGAGGAGCCACTCAGCACCAAGACTGTACATGGATAAAAAGCCAGGAGAGGGTTAAAGCAAGATGTTTTCTTGCAGGCAGATGAAGTGAAATAGATTTGGGGATTTTTTTTCACAACAAAAAGAGGTGGAAGAGCCACAAAAGGCTATTGAAAGAAGACAGTGAGCTCTCCTGTCTGACACATGTCAACACAGAAGCAATGGCAACACAACACGGCTGTCACATTGAAAATGCAGTTCTTCCAGCACAGGCTGGGCTGCAGGGCAAATCCTGTGCAGTGAAGTGCTTGGATAGAAGGGAATCTGTCTGACTTAGTGTAAGGAGGCAGCAAGGTGGGCAGAGCCTGCCTCAGGAGGTCATCATTCCCTGCCTATTATCAAGGCTCCCTACATGCTTCAATCTAACTGTCTAAGGTGGAAAGGGCCAGCAGATCCAGGAGCAACCATGACGTATAGTAGAAGACAGGGCTGCAAAGAGTTGGGTAGAGGGTAAAGAAGAAGAGGTGAGAATGCTTCTCTGTTTCTTCCTCTGGCTTTGCCCAGGGACTGTTGATCTTGGGCAAGTGACCATTCAGCAGCAACCCTAATACCCTTCCCATCCTCACTGTGTAACAAAGCAGTCCAATGGCCAAAACAGGAGGCTGCTGCAGATCATTGCAACACTCTGACATGGTCCAGCAAACTTATCTCCATTCTTTGCAGAATGGAGGTGTTTAATGCCCCAGATGGCTATCAACCCACAGCCTTGTTGGAGAGGCACTGACAGCTCTGCCACAGGGACAGCGTGGTTCTCCGCTCCCTGATCTTCATGGAATGGGCCATGATGCTCACACCCCTCCTGTCAGCTGAGCTGCTTTAGTCTGGAACCAGTCAGAGAGCACGCATGCAAGTGTGCTACTCTTCTGGCACATCTGGGGGAAGGCAGTGCCAACAGGCAGAGGTAGCTTTTCCACTGGAGGCTTGGAAGCAGTAAGAGACATATCCTGCCACACCAGAAGCACAGCAAACATGGGTGGGAAGAAGAGGAATATGCCAGAGCCCAAGATGGTAATTCTTGTAGAGAATTGCCAGCATCCCCAGCTGGGTCAGACTACTATTTACAATATATATTTCAGCAACTAAAGGTGTATATCTAGATTCCTTGGCAAATAAGAACATACACCATTCCTGATGTATACTTGCCTGTTACACAAGTTTATTGATATGTGCAGAGTTATTTGTCTTCTGACTGCTCTGCAGCATATCACAACCCTTGTAGTAGAATAACTTCACCACTCTGATTAGCTTGCAGGTCTTTGGGCAAACCAGCAGGCTGCTGGCCATAACACAGTAAATCACACAAGCCATTTGTCATCAAGCTACAGAGACAGGCAAGAAAAAGAGCTAGTACCTTGCTTTCAAGTGTCACAGCATACATCGCAGTTGACACGGCCACGATACACAGAGCAGCTTCATACAATTTCAGAAAGCTTCAACCCATACAGAGCAACACCACACCACTTCAGAAGGCTTCAGGCATCTGCCCCTTTTGTTCTTTAGCGCAGCCTTTTATATCCCTCATGTTGATGCATTGCACCTGTGTGCCCTCTGTTCCCTTTGGTGGTTGGTCAGTGCACCTGGGCACTCCATGGCTCAGTGCTGTTCACCTGCTTCTCACAGCTGTAGCCCATTAGGGATGAGGCTCAGCCTCAGCCCCACTCCCAATTACCACAAACTGTGTACCCACATTTTAGCTCTTCATTGGCTTCACCATTTTCATGGAAATAGCAGAGCTGTTCAATTTTAATGACAGTAACAATACCGTCACCATGACATTCAGGTACTTTAAATAACCTGTTTAAAGAGCCTAATATGCTACTGACAAATATTTTAATGCATAGTTGCACGAGCTGTGGCACCACCTGAAGATAAGACATGTCTGTACTCGAATCATGTATCACTCAAGAAAAATGGGACACTTTTGAATGACATGACCCTTTCTGCCACACCATGCTGATCTGGAGGCTGTCCACTAAAGACACCAAACAACACACCAAGCAAAGTATGAGTCTTCTTGTGCCTAATTGTTGGTTTCTCTGGCAAAGATAAGCACTGCTCTCCCAGTACAAACCATTTGTCAGCTCAGTGCTTCCATGAATGTCAGACCAATTCTGCCCATGAGTGGACCTCAGAAAAGGTAGCAGTTACACCAGGTTAATTCAGAGGAGTAGTATATTGATTGGCATAGAAACAGAATAACAATCTTTCCAGACTACATTCCGCCTCATTTCCAAACTCACGAGTCCCCCATACGTCAGCTTGAGTTGCAATGTTTCACCTATTGAATTTTCTGTGAAATTCGTGAGAATCAATTTGCAAGCTCTTATGTAGGAATTCTCTCTGAAAATCATAAACATTAATCAAGCCATACTCTGAATGGTAATAATTTTAATTGATATTACATAGCACCTAGCAATTCCCAACTAAGTTATAGAAGTTTGAGCAGTCTTCATATAAGGCAAAGATATTGTCCTTCAGGACACAAGAAGCTAACAGATGGAGAGAGAGAATGAGAAACTGAGAAATTATGTAGATTTCAGTCACATTCTGAGTCTTATTAAAGAACAAGTCCCTTTATAGTGGAAGATTTCTGTTACTGTAGGGTTAGGGTTTTTTAAGGAAAGACATTATTAGGAACTGCAAGATATATGCCAAGCACTTATTTTTCTTACAGAATTTCTTGCTCCTCTAGTGCTTCAAAATCTATTGCTAAGGACAAGTATCCTTCTGAAGTAAAAATCTCTGAAAATTACTATTGAGAAGATGAACATCCAGTATATAAAATAAGACAACAAGTTGCTGTATATGGAAAGGAGGAAAAGTTCTTGTCTAATCAGATGTCAGTAGGTCAAATTTTGATCTCAGATAACCAACTGAAATAAGTCTGTTTACTTGCTCACTAACCTGATGTCAAGTTAAACGAACTCACTAACCTGATGTCAGCTGGTTAAATGAATTCAGAATCTGCCAGCCAAACACACAGTACACTTAAAATCTTTTTACTTCTCTGATACAAGTTTCATTGTTGGGAGCTATGTGGGTTTCCACTTCTGGAGTATTAACTTCTTTTCAGCCAGAAAAATCCACAGGATCTGTTGGTCTTGGAATCAGAAAGTGCCAGCTGTCTATTTCACCCAGTATGAATAAATGCAGATTTACTCTTTCAAAAAGACTTATAAAGAATTGTGATTTTCTTTTAAATCTCCACAGGCAATCTCCAGACCTATTTTCATTTTACACTACCTGTAGACTAAAACCTGAAGACTGTGTATGAAGATCACTAAAGATCATTCTCTAGAGAGAGAAAGGGAGAAAGTCAGAGTCTAGTTGGAGCTATTGAAAAAGTTGTCAGGTTATGTTTGCATTATGTGCTGTTTTGGAGAAATGCCCAATTTCAGCTTTTATAGAAAGCATTAGCATGGTCAATTGTGCTATAAACTGATATCAGAGATAACACATGGTCCTTCTTGGTTTGTTGCACAGCATCTAGCTTGAGAAGGGAAAGAAGAGGGAAGTGAAAGCATGGACAAAGAAGAAAAAGAGTCAATAAATAGTAAGGAAAGGAAAAAGAATGACTTCCTTCAATTTCAGGACAAAATCAAGATAGACACGAGAACATGCAAATTCCATTAATGTTGTTTATTTCTCTTCTCACCTGTGCAAACCAGACCATGCAATTCAGCAGGCTGGTAGCTCTGTTTCCTTCTTATTCCTAGTGCAAGCACAAAAGCACCTGCTCTTGCTATTGCAAGTGAAAAATAAATATCTGACAGGAGGGAGGTGCAAAAGAAATATAATCTGGATGGCTTTCTCCTCACTTAAATGCAACCTAATGCTAAAAAATCTCAGCTTGCACTCATTGTCCCTGACACAGAGGCCCAACAAAGAAACCACAAACCCTGACCTTATTCATCATGCCAGGTTAAGAAAAAAAGGACATTTTGACTTAATTACCGTTGTTTGAAAGCAACCTTATATTTAAAAACAAAGCCAGAACAGCTCTGACCATTTTTTCCCCAAAATAATTTAAAAGTTTCCAATGCAAGATTTTGGCACAAAAGACCCACTCAGTGGAGGTGGCACAAATACCACAAAATACTGTGACTGGGATAAAAATCTCAAGAATATCTCAGACCACTGCAGAATTTAACAACAGATCCTTCAGGTCCCACACATGAAATACGGGATCTTCTTCAAAATCCTAATCATCACTCTTCTCACCTGTCTTTAGTGGCTGACGGAGCAGTACTGTGGTTTCTTTCCTGATTGTGGGACCCACAACCGGTGACAATATGACCTGGGGGTAGGCACAGCATGTCAGATGCTCCTTCACATTACAACAGTCACAAAACTGTTGTTTCACACTGAAAGAAGTCTGAGAACATACATTGGGCTGGCTTGAACTGCAAGAACAGCTGAAAACACAGATTCACATTTAAACCAGCCCAAACACCTTGATGTAACTATAGAACTATTTGCAACTATTTGCAAATATTATTTACTATTATTTACTATACATTACTATTTGTAACTATTTGCACCACACAAATGTCATAGGAACAGTACTTGGAGGGACTTAGATTGACCTTATTATTTCACAAATCTCTCATCTAAACCTTAAAAACACTTTGTCAGTGTTTAGAAATGATATTTTTTCACCTCTTTACTTTAAACTAATTTCACTGTTGCAAAGGCATGGTCTCTCTTCATTAGCAGGGTTTTCACAGAAAAAGCATTCCTCTATTGTATGTATTTTAATAATTAACTCAACCAGCATGTACCCACTCATTTCCTTTTCAACTAGCAGTGCAACCATGCAAGTGCAACTCAGTGGATGAAGCAGCTATGAAAAATTGTTTAACCGTGACCTTACGTAGCCTAGTTATGGCAGAAATCCTCTGCTATTGATCAATTACACTTTGTCTGTACAGTTGACTTTGTACGCTTTATGAAGCCTTTCATTGCAGAAAAGCTGATGGATAGCTTAAGAATGTAAAAATTACATTCAGATTTCAGAGCACCAAAAAAGTAAACAGGAGAAAATATCTTGAAAATATTCTTATGCAGCTTCCAGATGCTGCAACATGTATTTTTGGAAATATGGTATGGCATCTTCTTGTGTTATTTGAGAAAGTGTGTAATCATCCAGTTGTTTGGCTTATCATACAAAAAGTTGCCAGCAAATAACTGTTATCTCTCAACTCTGAGATTTCTGTCCCTGGCTGACATTGCTGATTAAAGAGTTCCTGTGGTGAGTGAGTATGGAAAGGCAGCCATTTTAGCCAGTGGTATATTATTCCCCATTCATATTACTTTCAAAAAATGCGGGTGTTGACACAAAGGACAAACAGCATCATAGCTGGAAAGGCAGAAGGAAGCATGAGTTTGTAGGAAAATGTTACAATTCAGCACCAATGCAAGACTGTTGATGAGATGTTACGCTGAGGCTGGCAGGCAGCATTTTGTTTGATAGGTAAGATATCCTTACTTATGCAGCTACCTGCCAGAAGCTGTAGAAATCATCCTGATTAGAAAACGGCAGTTCCAGAAGCTCTTCTGTCCCAAATAATGTTTCACTTGTGAATCCTGGCAATTCCTGAAACTGCTGGTTAGAGGGATACATATGTAGCAGAGCATGTCTCTTACCCTCTCAACAGCACTCTGGAGGGAGCCAAGATGTTCAGGAGCACAGGACACCTGGATTTCTGCAAGGAGGTGCTGAACAGTTAGATGGAAATCTCATTGGGGCAAAAACTCCTTTAGAACTACTGTCTGAGCAGCACCCTGTGCTGTTGTCTTGACAGTAAATGGTTTAATAGACAGAGACAACTCCAAATTCAACAACAAACACTGTTGGGGTTCATAATCTGAACAGCCATGTCTGACCATTTCCTTAGCTATCAGGGAAGAATATATTTTTTCTTTATACAGGGAAATCCCAGAAATAATTGATAGAAATTGAACAGGAGAGGCAGCGCACACAAAGTGAAAGGGTTAGCAAGTTCTTTTCTGAAAAAAGGTGTTGCTTCCTCCATAACCAATACCAAAGCAGCTTTGGGCACAATGCATCCCAATGAGAGAGCATGTGGCCTAATTTGGCACTTTTTCCACCAGCAGGAGCCTCTTCTGCAGGCTACTCACAATACAACTGAGGCTGGCATCCTTGCCTGCTTGAAGCTCACATGCTGTGCCACATTATGAGTGGGAACAGGACCATCCTAACAGATTAGCATGAAAGCAGGCTTGCCAGAATACCAGTATGTGGATAATACTTAAGTGTTAAAGGGGGGATCTGTGTCCAAAAATGATGAAATGACAGTCTGTCTTCAGCTTGCCCAGTTACAGTTAGGAAGTCTGTCACAGGGTATCACAGCTGAGCTTGGCACACCCCAAAGCCATTTCTGCAGCCCATGTCAAAGAAGAAACTCTGTTTCAGGAATCAAGTTCTCTAGAGGACATGAGAAATCCCCAGAAAGAAACTGTGAGAGTCTCAGTAGACTGGTTGTTTTTCTTGCTGGAGTGTCTGGTTTGGAAGGGAAGCCAAATTACAAATTTCTTCTGATTTTTCAGGGTAATTTGTGTATCTGTGAGCTTCATGGTAAATTTTGTAGTGAGAAACAAGGGTTAGGGTCAGACAATGATGAATTCTATGCAGATACAAGAAGCCTCTCCCCACTTCTTTAGTGCCTGGTGAGATGAAAGCGGTTTTCTATATTGGGCCTGGGTCCATCAGCCCCCATTTGCTCCTTGAAGAAGTACTCTGGCCAAGTTAGTTGGCATCCTGGCATTGTGTCTCAACAAGCAATTCAGGCTAGCTATCTTCAAAACTTGCAGAATATGAACTGAATTTTTGCAAGATATTTGTTGCAGATAACCAGGAGCTATGGTGTATAAGGCAGGCAAAAGTCATGCTTGCAAGATTAGCACAGCTCACTTGGCATCCTGCTTTACCTTTCAAAACCAGGGGTTTTCCCACCTGTAGCTGGAAGAGTGACCCACCGTTTAGGCTGGACAGGTGATTTACGCAAAAGGTATACCTCAGCACCCTTCACAAGATATTAATGTCACATGTGAATACTCTTTTCAGAAGGTCTTCATAATAAAAGAGGGAAAAAACACCTATATTTGCACAAACTGTGGATGAAGTGTTTGACATTTTCAAACATGTGGGCTGAAACACAGAAATATTTTTAAACCCACATAAGATCTCAAGGAAATAATTACTGGGCCTCAGAGAAAATGTAAATCAAAACTGCCAAAACTGTGTAAGTATATTTCATTACAGTTTACTTATTTAAGCTGAGAAAAAAAAACAAGCAGAGTTCTGTGCAAGTTTGTACTCCTGCATCTCCTTTTAGATCTGTCTGTTTACATTTTTCAGTGTTTTAGGAGTGACACAAAGGTGACAAGTTGCTGAATTCTAAATGTCCTTCAGTAGCTGGAACATTGCATTCCCATGCCTCTTGATGAGTCACATTACTTATTTGTCACATATGTTGCTCACACAAGGGAATGTATTCAATGAAGAAATTAATCCAGGTGGCAAGCCATTCAGATGAATGAAAGTGACCAAAAGCAGGTTGGAGCAGATAGCGAGGAAGGGAGAAAGGACTGATATATCTGTGCAGTCTCCAAAACCTCCTGATATCAAACACAAAGGCTTTAGAGAGTGAAAACAGCACATAGCAACGCAGAAACCACTCTCTGTCTGCTGCTGAGCAGAAACCTGGCTTGTTGGGACTGTGCTCCTCTCTCGGTTTTAGACCTCTCTCAGCTGTGCTTTTGCCCTTGACCTGGGAGCAGAGGAGGAGCAGCAGCTAGCATTTGGGTAGGCTGCTTAGCAGAGATGTGAAGGGCCTATGGATCCTTCATCAGGACCCACCAGGAACCCATTTTGGAAGGAATGAGAAAACTGAATGCATTGCCAGCACTATGCTGAGCTCTTGTTCTTTGGAGTCCAAACTTCAGCCAGATTGTGAAATCAGAGGATTTGGAATTGAAACAAGGAAAAACACAAATACAAAATATGGTTTCTACCCACTAATCTCATTTCACCGTTGTCTTCAAAGGGCACATGGACACCAGGCAGGCTATTGCTGGATTTATTATTCTAACACAACATGCTTTCATCAGCATTTTTTGAATGGAAAAGTAGTATTCTGCTATGATAGCCAAAAAATAGCCCTGGTTATCTCAAACAATATACCCAAACCCCTAATGCTTCAGAGCTAAGACACAAGGATGTTGCCATTGCAAAGGATTAACACGGTGGCTCCTTCTTCCATCCCAGGTTGTTCTTAGTGATTGCCCCAGCCACCGAGATCCAGATCCTGGTCATGGTTTCAAAAACTTAAGCACCATAGGACAGTATAAACTGTCCCTATACATAAGTAATCTAGCCAAGCATCAGTTGACTTACTAGGCAACACAGAAAGGAGAGGAATCCTTATCCAGTACCTAATGGCTGTGAACTCCGATGAAATTTGAAGTGATCAAACTCATTGAAGCTTTTCTCATGATTTCTGCTTTTTGACAGGAAACAAAGTAACATTGTCACTTTTCTATCAAAGAAAGGCTTCAAGAGCTCTGAATACTTTCTCTTGAAAAAGATTGGCTCATGCCAGTTCTTTGGCATGACTCCTCCTGCCCACTGCCCAGCCAGGGGTCATTTCTTCCACAAGATGGCTTCAGGCCACTCATCGCACTGTGGTCTCCTGTATGCTGATCTATTCCTTATTGCTAGCTCAGAGATGGAAGCCTTTCCCAGACCTTCCACATCAGGAAAGTCTTGAGCTTATTTCAGTTCTGTTACCTGCTCTCAGGCATGGCTGAGTGGCAGACTGCCCTGGAAATAGATTCTGTGTCTTTTGCTGGAAGGGAATGGTGTTTCCTCTCTAAGGGGGTGACTTCTGGCTGTGCAGGCTTCTTGAGCTCCATCGAGTACGGCTGTTATGCATAGGGTAGAGAGATGCATCTTGTGGCAGCCATGTGAGTGAAAGAGGATTTGGTTCTGTTTGGGTTTTTTTTTTTAAAGGGAAATTTAATATCTCATTATTTGAGCCATGCTGCTTTCAAATCTGTCCTCTGAGAAACTGAGATCACTGAAGCCTAGAGACAAGGGAATTACAATTCTAGACTAATAAATTTTGGTCTGACCTAGAGCAGCTATGAATCACAAATAACCTCTCTTAATTCACTCATGTGAAGCTAACCACTGTGGTGTTTCAGACACTGAACGTTGTCCATGACCTCTTTCCCTGGAAGGACAGTTGGACAGAAAATTTGTGTGTAGTGAAGCATTCCTCCTAGCCCAAATCCTTTTCATTAATTCAAAATACAATAAAAAAAGATAGGAGAAGATGGAGAAGATGACCAGTCTTAATACATTCTATTTTCTCCCCAGACCTTTCAACTTGAGAGCAAAATTCCTCCTCATCTTTCCTTTGCTGGTATAGTCTCAGAAGGCCTCTTGGAAAATTGATGAAATAAAAGTGTAACTTGGGATCTCCAGCAGAACTTGAGCAGGTTCATTTAAAGGCCTCTGACTTCCCAATAAAGCAATGACTTAGTGTCATCCAAAAGAATTCTCTTGTCCCTGAATTCCCATCAAGCATGTTAGAATCTGCTGCTACCCAGCAAGGATTAACTGGTTTACAGCATTATCCAGTTAACCCTGACAGCAACTCCACTAAAGCCAGGAGGATGAGCCAGGCAGTAGAAACTGGATGGACAGTTTGAAGGAATTTACAACGAAGCCTGGATTTGTGCAGAAGCATTGGCACATAACATGCAATTACGTTCAACAGATTTTGAAAATCTGGTCCTAAAAGTTAAAATCAGATTTGAACTACAGGTAAAACTCATATTTGGCATGGTTTGTCCCCATTCTTGTAGGACAGACGAAATTAGCATTCAGTTCCTAAGGCTTCCAAAGGCGATTCCTGTCTCTAAATGCACCAACCTCCTACATTCAGAAACAGCTCAGACTGTTCCTCATTGCTAACATGCACTCCTTTGTAAAGCACACAAACCACTCCGTTGCTTGCACTGTCATTAGAGCACACTTCAGATTCAAAATCAAAACTTTGTCTCCAGCATTCTCACATATACCATGACTGCTTGCCCACTAGGGGACTCCTGATATTCTCATCTACCTCCATGAAGGATTAGTTGTCACATCAAGCCCTCCAGCCACCTGGAACATGGAAATTCCATTTACATAAATTCAGGGCCCAGGTTGTTTCTCTGCTCTTGCTGGCTGTCATAGCAGCCTAATTCATGGGTGGTCACGTCAGCCCTTCAGCCTCGTACGGTGCCTTCGAGTTACAAGGAGCAAACACAGTGCTGAAGAAAAGAACACATTCTTCAGTCTGGTACTGAACAACAGGCATATGAAACCTAAGGAATTTTTTATAACTGGAGGGGTTTTAAAGAGACAGTAAGCTACACTGAAAATAACTTACACACAGATTAATAGTTAGTTCTTCCTCTCTAATACAGATTTTCATGGAAGTCACCTTTACCCAGTAGTCAACCTCTGGAAAACCATTGGTACCTAAGGGATCTTACTAGCTGTCTTCTGCTACAGAATGGATTATTTAAACATTTCAACCTTGGATTAAACACCTTGGGAAGCTTCAAATTTTGCCTTTCCACACCAAACAGCATCCAAATCAACTGTTGGCATAAACAACAGTCAAGCTGCTTTCTTTTCTTGCCAGAAGAATTAGGTCCAATGGGACTTAGCAATCATAATTTTTTACACCATAGCTTCCATCTCAAGACTTCCCACCAAGCAGCTACCCATTTTTTGTGGGTTACAGCTATCGTATGATTTCCAAAAGACTCAAGCCTAGGAAGGCAAGGGCGTGGATCCAGCTCCACTCTGGGACGTGGCAGATGATTCTCAGAAATCTTCAGGAATTTGTTTTGTACAAACCTGAGATTAATTTGATACTTTTTCAATTTCAATACAACTGGCAGAACTCTTACATTACAGCTGCTTTCTTCTCATTTAGTGCATAGCCCAAAAACTAATATTACCCATCTATTAGCATTTCACAGTGAGTTATTTGTTTAGTAGCAAAGAAAAGTGATTAAAATATACAAATGGTGAAAATCACCTTCTCATCCTCTGCACTGCTGTAAAATTCATGCTGAAGAACAAATGAGATTACAGCACAGGGACTGTCTCCAGGATGAGTTACATTTGTCCCATTTCCCATTCCTGTTATAATCTTTGTCAAGGCAGTAGAATGATATGTCCCATTTGCTGCCCTCTTCAGAATATTTGTCAGACTACTGCAATAATATAGTTGCTAGATACCCATATACACATAATGAATTATTTGTTGATGTAAGGAAAGTGTTCTTGCATTCTCTTTGAATAATCTGTCCTTCCCTTTAAATCCAGAAGCAGGTACTGAGCAACATTATTTTTTTCCTGTTTTTAGGGTGAGATTTGCTATGCTCATCCTTTTGTTTGGAAGTGGTGAAAGAGGAGGGGGTGTGCAGCAGAATGGCAGACACAGTGTATCACTTTGCTAATTGCAAGAAGGGATCCAGGTGCTGGCAGAGATCAAACTTACTAATATAATATCACCAGCCCTAAAGGGCAAATAATTGCAACAGATAAATCACTGTTCAATAAACAGACCATTAGAACAGCCTCTACCCCTGAGCAAACAGCTTTGAGAAAACTTATCTTCTTATGCAAGCATTTGTGCAGGATTAAAAGTCATCAACTAACAGCATTTTTTTAACTAATGTCAAAAATGGATATGCTCCATTTGATCTGATATGGCTGCTGCTGAGTAAATGCAAATAGGAAAAGAAAATGGAAAAAATGAACACATGACAAGTGGACAGTGCTTCAAAATTAATGGGAAAAGGAAGGAACAAGCATTATGTTGTTTAGCTTGCACTACTAGGAATGCTTCACATGGCAGGATACTTGAAAGGAGGGTCAAGTGATTACCCTAAACAAACAATCTTGTTATTTTAGGGGTTCAGTTTAAAGACGTACCTGCCACTCGTTGGTTGGAAACTGTGCGAGAACAGGCTCACTCCTGTCACCATCAATGCATCTTCAGTCTGAACTGGAAATTACGTGGTTTTGAACACTGGGCCATAGCTGGGAAGTGCAGCTCCAGGCTGACTCCTGAAAGAACTGCGCCCTTCTGGGGTGAAACTCACTGGAGCCAAGGCACCATGCAGCAGGAGTTAGAGCTGCTCCAACCCTCTCCCACCCCTGGAGCCCAGGATGACTAAATGCAAACTTTGAAAACAAGGGAGTTGAGGCTAAGGGTAAGTTGAATGTGATCAGAACCAGGACATACAGAGATAAGGGGGATCCCAGTCCTACAATCCCAGAGCTGCTCGGGCAGCTTAGCCGTAGATAACTTTAAGCAGGTACCCATCATGAGCATTCATGGCTGTCTCTGCTTGTCTGCCAGCAGTAATCGGCATTTACAGGGTGAGCTGCAGCTGTATAGGGGACATGGTTTTGCTTCACTCTGGGTGCAGTAGAAGAAGTTGTGTTCTGGCAGTGCTGCTGCTGGTGCCAGCCATGCTGGAGAGGACCCAAAGGAGTCAGAGAAGGGAAGGAAAGAAGGCCAGCTGAATCAGACTGACGGCAGAAGAAAAGCTGAACTTTAAGCATTCTGCCCACGGCATGAAGAAACCACAGGAACTAAACTGTTTTTGATGTATGCTATGTCACAGGGACATAAGAATAACCTTTGTGTTCCAACCTGAAGGTCCTTCCAGTGCAGTTTGCTGCCAGACCTAGATCTGGCATGGCTGGGAGCAGGGACTCCAGGAAAATGCTGGAACTGTCATGGACACAGAACATGCAGCAAAGCAATCACACAGAAGGAGCATAAGAACATGCTGCCTCCTCAAAAGCAGGGAAGAATGAAGTGGCCAGTCTAGCATGCCACTTAGGGAGGAGGGGTAAATGCACCAGCAGAAAGCCTGGTCAAAAGTAGCAGCAAGCTCACTGAGAAAAGGCAATCTCTCTATGATCCCAAACTTAACAAATCTGCTTATGAAGAGGGTGAAGGAAGGGAATTTAACACTCATAAATCCTGATTAGGAAACATATTTGTTCCTCCCAAGTGAAGAGCCAAGGGGTTCACTGTACTACATATTTCTGCAGCAAGCAATTGATAACACATGACAGCTAACAATTAACAATAGAGACTTGCCCCTCCACAGAGAGGGATAGAGATGGCCAACAGCAGGGTGGCCAGGGCAGCCACAGGCACAGAATGGGTTGCAGACCTTATTTGACCCCCACACTCAGCAACTCAAGGGCTTCCTCTCTGCTATAAATGACACAGAAAGCATTTTAGCTCTGTCCTAAACTGAATGTCATGAGACAACTGTGCACTGATGGCATCTTTCTTCAAGAGGTTTGCAAGCTTAAGAATCCTAAATGATAAAAAAATCAAAAGAGGGAGACTGTCATTCATGCCACTCACAAAAACAATTAACTTTTCCCACCACACAAACAGAAGCAGCAATATGGCAGTCACATTTGTATTTCGAAAGAAAACAGTAGCAATAGTGCTGTCATTTTTTTAGAGATTACAAATTCTTCAAAGATACTCTTTATTGCTGTTTTAAATATGTATTTCCAAATGTGAAATATGGGCATGAACAATGTGTACCTGTTTAAGAAAAAAACAACAAAATAGATACAACTGTGACAGTGACCAGATGCCTGAAGAGAATAGGAACAGAGAAAGCATAAGGATTCTAATTCATCCCCCTAATACCACCCTCCCAGCTCCCACCTTTTTTCAGCTCAAGAGATGTCCTGCCTATTCCAACATTTTCCTCCCTAAATCATAATTTTTCAGTTAGTGTGTTCATGTGAGAACAAGGTTATAGTTAGCTGTCATTTTCAGCTAACTCATTTTCAGCAAAGATCCACAAGGATTTCTTATTTTAGACTAAGAAGGGATACTTCATACTGGTTAAATTTGTCATGAGCCAAATACCAAAAACCAAAAAAATAACCAAAAAAAACACAAGTCAGGCTTACGAGAGGTGAAACACTATCTTAGTTTTTGCATACATCAGTCAGACAACAAAGAAGGAGAAGAAAATCAATGAGCATAGATTCCCCAATGAGAGTCAGTTTTGCATTTGCTGCTCTTTACAAAAGGTATGTAGGTTGATGTCATTCTCATACACTTTGAAAGCAAGACAAATTATTCACATCTTTACTTGTGATTAAATACCTTATTAATGTATTTCCCCTTGTTAGCTACAGCGGTCGTGTTTATGCAAAACCAGAAGAAGGTATGAATTCCCAGGAACCATCCTGGGGTTTCACAATGTACTGCACAAGGAAAGCAGGCAGTTGCATAATTATTCCAGCATGACATGTTCATGCATAAAATTAGGCCTTCTCTCCAAGCACTGTCTGTCAATAAGCCCTGCAAGTCTATAGGAGAGTTGTTCATAACACATTCAATTTTACCTATCAGTATGATGTCCAATTATTTGGGAAAGGGTGAAAGACTTTATGCCACATCTAAACATGACAGACATAACCTTTAAGTACTGGCAAATGCCAAGATGTTGCTGGCGGTAGGCATTCTGAACATGTTTGTGTTTTTCTTCGCACATGATTTCCCTATTTTTTTAGATAAATGCAAATTGTTAAATATTTTAAAACCCTGCATTATCACATCTCACAAGAAGCAAGTTTGGAAAGCAGAAGGAAGTTTTAAGCTACCTACCATTTCCTAATGCATTTAATATAATACAGATTTTGTTCCTTCCATAGGTACTAAAGTAGCCCTTCCCTGATCCCTTTTTTCAGCACACAAGTATAAAGTTTTAAGTTCAACACTAGGTGCAATCACTGAGCCCTGAACAAAACTAAAAAAAAACCCCAAAAAAACAAAAAACCCCAAAAACCTAAAATAATTTTGTTGCATAATTAAATAATAATAAAGTAAAACACATCAAAAACCTCTGTTCCATCTCCAAAGGTAAAGCTGATCTGTACCTCACAAATCTTTTGAAAGAGGCCAGCATGTCTTCCTTAATACCTCCCAGCAGGGAGCACAACAGCAGGTCTAGTTTATCTTAATTATCTGTCTTTATCTCCATAGGTGAAAAGATTACTGCCAGTGTGTTGCTGGCTAGAACAGAAGAAGCCAAAGAGCATAAACCATTTCCCTTTTTCCACAACTGCTCTCACAGCTCAGGTAACTGCAATAGGAAAAACTGATGGAGGGAGTGGAGACCAGGAGAACGATATTTCTGTTGTTTTGGGTTATGCATTGCAGGTGAAAGTGGATGGTCAGTGTCACAGTGTGTGTAGAAGAAAGAAAAAAGTTTCTCTTTGTAAAGGAGGATGTGTTTTTTCCTTGCTTACCACATAGGAAAACAACAAAGAGAAAGCCGACTGCAGCCCCTGAGCCTAAAAAAGAGAGATAGAGAGTATAAGGGATATGTACAGTGCTGAATGCCCTTAGGACAAAACGTGGCTTTCAAAATGTTCATTTCATAGGGTGGTGTATATGGTAGTTATTTTTGCATTATGGAAGTTACCTTTTCGACAGTTACTGGCTCTATGCAACACCATACTTCTGCTTCTCTTCCAGCTAGCTTAAGGAGCAGGGGTTTATGTTCCAGGAAAGGTGTTGTGGCATTTGATTTGAAGCCTATGGCTTATTGGAAATTGCAATTTTGCTGCTTTGTGGCAATTTCAGTTGCTAATTTTTTAGTATCACAGTTGACTCTGTAACTAATGTGCCCTGGTTTTTGGTTCTTTGCCAGAATTAGGAGAGCCCAATTCCGTTTTACAGCAGAACATCATAAACTGCCTTAGGAGGCTGATATGCTGCTCAGAGAAGTTGATGGGGAGTAGAACAAAATTCTCATGTGCTTCCTAGCACCTAATTACTGAATCACAAATAAGACTGTGACATAAATTTGAGTTACCATTTTCTTATGTGCTTTGCTCATCTGTGGTGGTGTTTCCAAGACTGCCTTTCTCTTAACTCTTCATGGCCCTGAGGAACAATCTTTTTTTGCTTCATTTGCATCTTGATCAGAACTCATAATTTAGCAGTAATTTCCAGAAATGGAAATATTTAGCATATAAGACTCAACAGAAATACTTTGGAGAGGTAAAACAGGCAATTAGAAGTCTTCCAGTTCATCCCAAAAATTTACCTCTCACTGATCTTATATCTAAATAAACAAAACCACAAAATCACTGCCTTACTGGCCTAATCTGGATTATTATTATTACTCTTCCTCTGTGTATTATTTTGTATGAAAAATTAAAACACAGTTCAGTCACCTTTTACTGCCTGTTTCATGATGTGATGGGTACTTACTGATGGTGCATTTTTCATTGACATTAGGAGCTGGATTATGGTGCACATCTCAGCCCATCAGATGAACCTTGAGGATTGTGACAATCTGTAGGTCTCTGTTTCACAATGGGCTGTGGATAGAACTTCCTGCCTTTGCTCTAACTCTTACATAAAGGCACAGTCAACAGACTGGGTCATTGCTACAAAGGAAGCTCTGGCCCTAAGGCTTCGCAGTTTAAAGGGAAAATGAAAGTTGACCATAAAGTGAAATCAGTGTTGATGAGTAGCCTCTCCTTTGTCTTTGAGCAGCAAAGGGTGGATTTACAGGACTGAAGTCAGCAGGAAATCCTTTCAAGCAGCTTTGAAAAATTTAGCCAAGAATTTTTTTCTAACAAACTTTTGGCAGCATGTGCACACCCTTCTGGTTTATAGTGAAGAATTTAAAAAGAAGATACCAGTAATAATAATATATTAATTTCAAAATCTGGCAAGTTTCCTTCCTCCAAATCAGGAAGGACCCTTGAGCCAGCTGGACAGTCTGAATACTGGTTATCAGTGCTCTTTTCCAAGACAGAAGTAATTTGATAACTTATTTGAAGCATAAGTCTTTGTCTCTTTGAAATATGATCTTTATCTTCTGGCTGTCTATAAAAAAACAAATCTGAGAAAGACATCAATTCTGACTGGGGCCTTCAGGACAATACAGCTGATAAATTGAAGTGGTGATCATGATGACTGCTTTAATAAGCTGTAAAACTTTAACTGTTGGCATGTAGCCAACAAGTGAAATTGTTGCCTGTTTTACTGTTCTGGGAATTCCACAAAAGTCTGACAAACCTTAATTTTATTCTGAGACCTGTGTTTGAGGTTCCAGCCATACAGGCCTCCAGGACTAGTGGCCCAATGTTTGAGCATGGCTTTTATGCCAGAAAACATGGGGAAATTTCATAGCAGAGGCAGTATGAGAGTTTCTGATTAGGAAAATATCCAGATCCAAAATATGTACCCACCTGCAGTTTTCCAGTGACAGCCCAAAGAAATTACTGACTTGCTGAGCTTTTATCCTATGAAAAATGTAAAGTGAAGGTGGAAGAGTGATTCAAGCATGGCATTTTTCTTCTGAAGAAATGGGATAGGGGTAACAAATGTGCATCTCTCAGTGAGTTTTGGCTGATGTGGTGGTCTGTGCTTGGTGAACACTATTAAAGGAAAGACTCCATTTTGTATCATACTTGTGCAAATCTTCATTCTGTAAAACAACAAAACATGCATCACTTGTGGACACGTTTCATGCTCAATACTGTTAAACAGCAGTTTATGTTGCGCCAGATTTATTTTTGTTGCTGTCTTTTGTTATTGTAGATATTACAACAACGTTGCTATAATCTTCACTATACTCAGAGCTGGAGAAATCCACCTAGGCACAATCATCAAGAAGCATTTTCTCAATCTACCCCTGTGTGAATAGAAGGTAAAACCCCACTAAAACAGGGGGGAAAGCCATCCACATTGTGCAGTTTCTGCTTTTCTCTCCCATCCAAGGCCTATTTTCTTTTGTAACCAGCTCAATGGCACTTCCAAACAGCTGTATGTTTTCCTTTTCTCTAGCTGGATTTTTCTAAGCAATCAGAATTCTGCTGCAGCACTAAATGAAAAAAAATAAGAATAAATAAAATGAGCATTTCAACTACAAGCAGTCTTTGCTCTTTCACTGCAGTATGGCTCCTATCCAAAGCCAATTATGTAAAACAACAGCACCTCGGCACCATTACCACAGCCATCTAAAGGGAAGAATTGCACCTACTCAGAGCTGAAAACATTTTCAAGAAATTTAATTATTTTCTTACTTTCTCGCCTCAAGCATGCTTTTTACCTTACTTCACTCTAAAACGCCTTGGGTGTAATTCAGCCAGAACATATGGAGCACTATATAAATCCAAGTTGTTGCTAATTTTACTTAAAAGTCAGGTTTTATTTTCTGTTTTTACTTCTGCCTGTTTACACTCCATGAAACATCTTTTGCATTGCCCCAGATGTCGTTTCCACAGTGCTTCATCTTTTGTACATGTTAATCTTGCTTCTTCAGTACTTGTGATTTCTTGCTTCATACAGTGTTAGAGATAAATGCAATGCCAAAAATTAATTGTCAAAGAAAATAGCAAAATTACTTAAGTTCATGCCTTTAAATTCAGTATCAATTAACTTTAATGGTCAAAACCTTTTAATCAATTTATGAAACTGTGTAGATCATGATTTCCAAAGGAAAAAGTGACTCTGAGACAGCTCTATATAATAGAGAGATTTCTTTTTATTTTACAGCTTTCTGTCTTAACTTTTACCTACTGCGGAAATAATTTGTAGCTTTTTGTTCTCCTATTAGGCTTCCAATGATCTCAGTCAAGAATTCCAAGAATACTGATAAGAGCTCCTGGCAAAGTATGTTCCTTGTTCTGCAGTGGACTATAAGACAGAATAATCAAAGCATGATTTACTCTCAGATATGGCACTAGTGGGCTCTCCAGAATATATAATAGAGTTATATTCTGGAGGCACAGTGACTTGTTAAATATTGGCCAAAGTTGTAGTGGTCTTCTGGAATGTTTTTCTTCAACAACCAGGATGCTCTGCCAGCTGTACTCATTTCCAAAGAGAGTTCTTCAGAACGCAGTAACTTTAATTTAGAGTATAATGTTTCACATGTACACAACACAATTCTTTGTATAACTATTGATGCTGTTTCATGTGTGCACTCATATTTCCTAAACGAAAAATGGTTAAAATGAAAGGGCTGAGTGATTTCTTCACTCTCAAGCAAAGTCATAGTGTTTTGTGCCCTCCCATCTCTTGGTTTGTAGTGTGAAAGTTCTATGTATGAGGGTAAAAGGAAATAATAATTTTCTGGTTTATGTGTACCCTTTCAGTTTATACACTCTAGATGAGGACTTCACCTGCTTCCAAATTCTCTCAGGTAGCTGGTACCCCAGAAAACACAAACACTGCTTGTTCCTGGTCAAAGCTATTACCTTACTGGTTTTGAGACCATGGATACAAATAATTCCCTTTGAATTAATTTTTCACTCCTGTATGTACATTTCTTCACTAACATGAACTGAGAACTGTGAATGAAAGCAGTAATTTAGATGAAATCTCTTTGATTTAGGCACATGATCAGACAACCCCTAAGAGCTGCTGAAGGGTAGGGGAAATGGGGGGACAAGAACAGGAAGAAGAGAGTGGAGTGCACATGGGACTATACACAGGATTAAGGCAACTATCTTGGCCCCACATCACAGATTTTTCTTGGAAAGCAAATAATTAATGTAGTTTAGTGCTGACCTGAATTCTTTTTGACATCATGGAAAACAATAAATTAGTAGACAAATACAAAATTTGAAAGAAGGAAATACATACTATATTCCAAAGCATGTGTGTTTCTAGAAATTGAGCCTTCAGTGCTAATTGGGAAGAGATAAAAAAATCTGGAATTTTAGGTCTTATCCTCTTTGGAAGTTTCCACTTATTTAACCACCACCTATATTGACCTTGTATCTCCACAATTTGTCTTGATACTTGGGCATAGCTGAAAAGAATGGCAAGACCATCACAGTGCTCAAAAGCATTAAAATTATAGTCTCTCTGGAATCATTCAGCAGGGATATCAATAGAGGTGTGTTGCTGCCTGCTTACAGTAAAGTCCAAATTTTTCACCTCAGGATTACAGTGAAGACTCATGGAAAAGAACAGAGCAACAGCCCCTGCCCTTCAATAGCACCATCCTGGGAGGTTCACAAGAAGTTCATTGTCAGTAAATGTATTAGGTTTGCATGGCAAGGTTTTGCTGCCAGGGAACTACAGGGTGGCTTCCCTGGGAAGCTGCCAGAAGCCTCCACTCTGTCCAACAGTGTCAATGCTAGACAGCTCCAAGGTGGATCCGACACTGGCCAAATGACAGTGATGAAGCCATGGGGTTAACGTATTTAAGGAAGGGAAAGAAAGCCTACAGATGCATTTGCAGTCAGATAGAGGAGTGAGAACCTGTGAGAGAACCAGGAGGAAGTGTTCCAGGCACTGGAGCTGAGATTCCCCTGCAGCCCGTGTCAAAGACTGTGGTGAGGCAGCTGTCTCCCTGCAGCCCATAGAGATCTGCAGAGAAGCAAATAATCACCGGCAGCCCATGGAGGACCCCACGCCAAAGCAGGTGGGTGCTCAAAGGAGGCTGTGACCCTCTGGGAAGCCCACACTGAAGCAGGTTGGCTGGTCGGACCTGTGGCCCTGTGGAGAAAGGATCCCATGCAGGAGCAGTCTGTTCCTGAAGGACTGCACCCTGTAGCCTCTGGGGCTGAACAACTCCCCACTGCTCAGGCAGAGAAAGCAGAGGATTTGTGAGTAGAATTGAGCCTAGGAAGAAAGAAGCAGTGGGAGGAAAGATGTTTTAAGACTTGTTTTTATCTTCTCATTATCCTCCTCTGATGTGATCACTAATAAATTTAACTAATTTCCACAAATAGATGACTTTTTGTCCATGAGGGTAACTGGTGAATAATTTCTCCTTGTCCTTATCTCCCTGTCTTTTCATTATATTTTCTCTCCTCTGTTCAAATGAGGAGTTGAATGACAGAGCAGCTTTGGTGGGCACCTGGCATCCAGGCAGGGAAAACCCATCACAGTAAAAAATAAAAAAGGGGTTCTGTGTGATCCTGTTCCACATGGAACTTCTGAAAATTCATTAAGATCCTACATCAATATATTATTATTCTTAGCAGTGTGTGTTGCTACAAGTAATAAATACGTTGTTTTCTTGCTATCCCTGATTGAAGATGTGCTGTGTGCAATGCCGTTAAGGCACCAGAGAACTCCATCAAGGAAAAGAGCAGTTCCTTGGCTTAAAAAACCCTAAGAGGCCTTAAGAGAGGCTTGTTGGTTCTGCACAAACAGAGCAGCATTAAATTATAACCTGAGCTTTTTTAACAGGCTCACTCAAGCAAATACCAGCTGGAGGGTAAGGAGGAATTTGCTTTGCAAACTGCTAGGAGAGGCATTTATTTCACTAAATTAAACAAATATCAGCCTGTTTATGGCAGTAAAAGTCAGCTGGACATCATGAGCTATGATTTTTATTGTGGGCTGTTCAAGACCTGGCATCCCTGGGGGACCTGAAGGGAGCACAACAAAGCTACAGAGAAATGCAAATGTGTGGGCTGTGGGTCAGCAGGATCAAGACTTCACAACATGGAGGTGCAGGACAGTTTCTACCATGCAGCAAACCTGATGCTAATAGTGCTACACTGTTCACTCATGGTCTCCTGAGAGACTCATCTGCCTGCAGAAGAAATGCAGCATGAGCAATGCTTCTGCCTAGAACTAAACCATCTCTATTCATCCTTTACATGAGATTGTTGAAATGAGTGGGGACATCAGGACAGAATAGTCCCTGGACCTTGGAGAATTAAGAAGAGGAAGAAAGGAGGTAGATGCATTTAAAGGAGAAGGACTTTTTTGCATCTTCCCTGCAACATGCTTTTCAAAGACCCAGAAATGGCTGCTCACAGTTTCTCTAGAAGTGGGAAGGTATTATTCCTAAAATAGAATCATAGAATGGTTTAGGTTGGAAGGGACTTTAAGATCACCTAGTTCCAAACCTCCTGTCATCGGCAGGGACATCTTTCACTAGACCAGATCTCCATCCAGTCTGGCCTTGAACACTTCCAGGGATGAGGTATCCACAATTTCTCTGGGTAACCTGATCCAATGCCTCACCCCCCACAGAGTAAATAACCACAACTAATATCTAATCTAAACCTACTCTCTTGTAGGTTGAATCCATTTCCCCTTGTCCTGTCACTGCAAGCTCTTGTAAAAAGTCCCCCTCCAGCTTGGACTTCCATCAGCCACAGTGGCATGTAAATTCCCAGAAAAACAGCTTTTCTTCCTTACACTATATGGGCTTAGTCCTAGTTATTGAGGGCTGCCCAATGCCTGACCAAATGGACAGAAACTGTCCTAGTAGGGAAGAGGAACCAGGCCCAGTTCATTCCCTGTGTGTCGGAGTACAAAGAGGACTACCACCCTAAGAGCACACACACCTTGTTTTCTGTAACCCTGCAGCACCATGAATATGACCAAACCCTACCACTCATCTTGCTTATTGCTTACTGTCCAGATGCTGGCTGCAGATGGTCTGGAATATCTCTTGCTATGCAACTTCACACAGCCCCATAATGCAAGAAAAGGGAATCCCATCACACTGAATGGTGCGGTTGAAATAGCTGGATTTCCAACTATTTTCATCAAATAGCTATTCTTAATATGGCCTGAGTTTTGGCATTTGTTGCCATTCATACACTGAATATTCTGTCAACCTGCAGACAGCCTGTGACTCTCTTCTCTGTCAGCAATCTAGGAGGCAATAGGGCATTCTGTTCCAAAGACTGAGTGGGAAGGCTCCCTTTGATTTGTCATCTTCAACTGGTTTCAGAGCAGTTGGATTTTCACTCCCTCCCCAGATCTTTTGCCCTGTATTTTTACATTCTCTGCTTTGCAGTATTAACACACTCTTTTTGGAATTTAAGGCCTTCTTTTATTCTTTTTCTTAAGTATATGTGTCCTTTCTGATAAAGCAGACAGCCTTGAAAATACAAACCAGAACACACATACCACCAGGAACAAGATAAACTTTCTGATGAAAAGATTGTTGCTCTAGGCTTCTATTCTTCAGTGAATTGAGACCTTAAAGAAACCTTACCTGAGCTCTGCAGAAAATCTCTGGTGGGGCCAGCATTTTAGTACTGCTCTTGAATCTCAGCGTGGTGTTTTTTTCTGAAGACTGTCATTTTGCTGGTGGCATTAATGCCTGTGTAGTTGAGAGAGAGAAACAGGAGTGAATTGGCCAATGCTAATGCCAGTACACATACATGCAGACTTCCTTCATAAAATAAAAGAAATTGAACTTACTGAACAATAACTTAGGAAAATCTGATTTCTTATTTGTTCCAATGCCGAGAGGCATTTCCTTTGTCTCAATCTTCTTCTCAGCAGGAGTCCCACACTGATGAAGTATCATCAAATTGTCATCTCCCACTGAGAGAGACACCCGCACTGCTCACTGATTGGAGAGATGGAAACAGGGACAGGTGTTTCTAAAAACTGTGGGGTTTTAAAATTAAAGGAATACAATATTTTTCCCCTTGTGGCACATATTTCCAAAATAGAAGAACTCCTTAAGTAAGGCCATGAAAGAGAGACTGAAGAAGACAAATAAGACTAGTTAGTGTGGCAAGGAGCTAGGTAACAAAAGTTTAAGAAAGTCAGCCCCAGTGATGGAAGGGACTTTGTTTCAGGTCAGCTGAAGTCTTGATAATTCTGTGCCAGAGTAAGGCAAGTCTGTTGTTTGGGTTCATCTCACAATGGCTGTTGAATCAGAGGAGTTGGTGAGATTCTGAAAACAGGTTGATTAATGTTAAGAATAATGAGGGTATCTGTGCTTACATTGGTTAGGATAAAAATACAGGACTGGTAGAATCACTTATTATTAAAACCGAGCAGCTCTCTTCATGGTGAAACCATATTTCATTAGCTTTTTTAAGCATTTTAGAAAGAGCAATTGAATTTCTCAAAGAAATTGCTCATCAGTGATCTCCTCAGCTAAATGGGGATAATGCCAAGCCCTGCTTTTACACAAATGAAAACAAATTTGTTAATTTATGTGAGGTCCACAGCTGCTAAAGTCAGGAATGTGACAAGAATGTCCACGATAAGATGAGTAATCCTAACTTCAGCATGAAGTGAATAGTGTTCAGTATATAACCTGGGACCACACAAACAGAAGGGGGAAGGAAAATATTGAGCAGCTTCTCACACAGTGGATTTAGTCTGTCCCTTGCATTGTGAGACACAGGCCCTCTGGGGAGAAATAATATATGCTTATGCAATTAGATAACGCATGCACACAGGAGGGTCAATTAAGGTTGCACAGTTCTGACATCTCATATCTGTGTGTTTTTAAATTTGCGGTCTTAACTGCTGGTGTTTTTCAAGGGATTGTTTTTAACTTTTGTGTTTGTCTGTCAGAACAAAAAAAGTATTTGTGTTCTAATGCCCACCAAACTTTCATTTCGCCTCTCTTGCCTAACTGCACTGAAGTCCCCCCTGCCCATCAACACAGGATCCATCTTAGAGCTTAGGTCATGATCAACTCCCTACAGCATCAGCTTATAGGAAAATGAACAACAAAAATTTAGTATTTTCTGTTTCATTTTGCCACTGTCATGAAAAACAACAATAAAGCTGAGCAGCCACAGAAAAACACAAAATCAAGTTCTATCCTTTATGTGGAGATACCTTCAAAACGGGAGTGGTTGTGAGAACGCAATTGACTGGGAAGGGTTTGGTTAGTATAGGCATGGACATAGCTGAAAGGTCCCATCTATGTTGGATAGGTACATGCTAACTGAACAAAAATGACTGGTTCCTTCTATGCTCAAAATAATACAATTGTCTCTCATGTAAGGACCAAACATTTCCTTTGAATCCCTAGGGTGAGGGAGCTTTTCACAGGCTATGAAATCATCAGTCTGGCACCTCCACAGAATGGCTAGTTGCTTCATCTGCTGAGCTGAGGGGCAATTGTCATAGCCAGAGACTTTGTACTCCTCCTCTCACTATTAGGCAGGTAAAGCACTCAAACAGTGTATCTGCTGGGCCCTGCCCTGTTGTTTGGTTTTATCCCATTGACGCTCTTTAGAACACACCTGACCCCTTTATCATGAAGCTCAATAGTCGCACTATGTTTAAGCCTCCCAAGACAGCTTTCAGTAGTAAATTTAGACCAGACATTTTTGTGTCTCTCTACAGTAATTTTTCTCCCATTATTCTTCTCATTTCATGTGCAAACCCTCTGAAAAGTCCTGCAGAAGTTAAAAGGGATGAAACCCATAACAGTCTATAGAAGTATAACAGTGCTCTATTCTGGAGTTGAAATAGAGTCCTGTCTTCTGCAAGTTTTCGAGCCTTCCTATCAGATTATATTATTTGACAAAGATGTTAATTATATTCTATTCTATAGGTTGTTCAAAATGTAAGGAAAGGTTATCATTTTCCCTTAGATTCTACAGGGCTTTACCGCAGAAATTGACATCACAGACTAGAAAATGCAGTCACCACATGAAGTATGTCGATGTCTCTTTTGTTAGGTGTCTTTTATTTTTTGTATGAATTATTTATTACTCATTAATACTGGGAGAAGTGAATTGTGCTCCTGATCATGACCAAGAGAATGACAGAGACAATGTGGCAACAATTACAGGAGTGTTCAAGTTCTCTGAATGCCTGAAAAATGGTTTAGCTGGTTGTAGGGGAAAAAAAGGTTGTTGAATGTCTGGTTTTGTAGGAAGCACAAGTACCCTGGTGATGAGTGCTATACAAATACCATATTACAGTATGGAAGCCTCATTTTATACCAGGAAGTAATACACAAAGAATGCAGTAGTCTTTGACATTGTGACATCTACTGTTAGGTTTCCAATAATTTGGTAGGATGAAATAATCATGACATTTCTATGTGAGGAGCTGAGCACAGAACAGCACAGCTGCCCATCTACTCCTCAGTAAATACACTGTGAAATGAGGAGATCTCAAGGCACCATATTCTTGCTTCAGAGCTCCAGGGTGTGCTCTCCCTGCAGAATATTTGAGTATCATCCCCTAGGTAGGACCTTGCCATTTGCTTTGCTTTTAATATTCTCAAAGAGTTTTAATCTGTCTTGGGTACTGCTAAAATACTTAGACCTAACAGATTCTAATGCATTGGGGATACAATACACTCAACACACCCATCATAATTAAATCTTGACCTTTTCTGGCAGGTAACCCCAGCAGGCTAACATCAATGGATTTAGTAGTGGACTCCTTCCTTCTAAGATAACAGTGTCTTCATTTCCCTTCTCTAAATGGTTTCATGTTGTTCTGGGCCTATATTTGTATGGCTGTTAGTATAATTAGTTGCTAAGTCATTCGTATAAATGTAGGAGTAAAAGAACGGAGCAGAAGGCAGGTACACTTGGAGAGCTGTCACTGAAGAGAGGATGTGGCTGATCATCTGAGTGACATGAGCACACAGAAGGGTTATGAGGAGTTATTTTCCACAGACAAGGAGCAAATGTCTGTGCACTCTGAATAACTCTTGTTTCAGATTAAAGGAAGCAGAGACAGAGGGTGAGGGGGAGTTTGAACCAAGTAAGTGGAGCTATGAAACAATTATGGTTGATTTTCTGTGGGGCTTATAGAGGCATCTTCTTGTTTTACCAATGTCATGAATAGATCTAGATTGCAATGCATCAACAGATACCAGTAGAGTTACTGGTGTTACTGGCAGCAATGGTGGCTGGAAAATGAGGAGATAGCTGTGTGTCTAAGTGCATGTGCATGCACAGATGGTTTGCTCTGTGACAGTGACTACAATGGACTTTGCTCAGAAGGAGTGCTCCCTAAAGAGTGGCTTCAGGATCACTTTAAGCTTTAATGGAACACTACGAATAAAAACCAAAAAACCACAGGCATACATCTACATATTTGGCATATATCATTAAAGGCAGGAACAGCTAGGGTCAGCAGCAGAAATGGGGAGAGGGGAAATGAAGATTTTGTCAGAGGTGCTTAAACCTCTTAAGAATCACAGACAGAAAAAACCTGTGCTATATTCCCTTACAGTCCTGTGCTCTTGTCTGTACAGGCACTGTCTGATCTTGAAATACTTTTAAAATGTCTCATGTGCAGATTCAGTGAAGAAATGGCTGATGTGGCCTCAACAGGAGACTGGCTCCTGCTGTATACAATACAGTATAGGCTTGCCACTGAGGACAGAGAAAATTAATGTCTCAACTCCACGATAACATGAGCTTCTGACTTCTTTAGCTAAAAGCAAGACCAAGATGGACTCATATACTTCCTTCCAGGGTTTATTTAGAGATCCAGCATAATTTAGCTCTGCAAGCAGTAGTCACACCATTTTCTTTTTCTCTACATAAATGAAACATTCCTATTGACATACTTAAAATATGAAGTCAGGTTGTACTAGGATCTTGGTACGTACTTAAATTTAATCATGTAAGGAACCATTTTCCTTAGCAGGGTTGGGGATAAAGAAATATCTGTCTCCCTTTTGCCTCCACCCCTGAACTAAGTTCGTTGTGTTTCTAATTCCAGCTGGAAGTACAGAAAAGACAAAGCACAAAAAATGTCACATAAAAGCCATTGTGCCATAATTCAGGGCTTTTTCTGACCAGTGGCACTCACAAGTATTTCTCTTTATTCAGACTGCAAACCACAGTGAGAGTCAATTTTTTCCCCCACTTAAAACCTAATAACAGAACTTTCCTAAAAGTCAAGAGGTCACTGTTAAAAATCCAGATGTTTAAGAGTAATGCACTCTGAAGGTTCTTCTTTTTCGTTTTATAATTTTGCAGTTCTGTTGGATGACAGGTTTTCAGGCTTTCCTTTACCCCATCAAAAGGAACAGAAAGCGTTTTTATAAGAGATAGCTGAGATTCCCACAGACCTAGAGTTTGGAATTTAAAGAAAACAATCACCAAATATGGCAAGAAACTGTGAGCTGGAAATGTTGAAACACTATTATTATTATCATCTGCTCTCATCTTGTCTTTCCCAACAGGCTTACACCAAACAGAGAACAGAGAAAATGCTCTCACCTAGGACAGGATGAATAAGCTGGTTACATTTTAAGAACTGCCAGTCACCTGCAGCTTTGCTATCAGTGGGAAATGCAGGTGCTCTAAGAATAAAATCCAGTTGTCAACTTTTTTCTGCTGTTGACTTACCTTCTTGTTCACTCTTCAGGCAGAACACAGTCCCACTGCTTTTCCGTGTAATAATAATGGAGACTCATGGCTGTTCTCTGCCAGTTTCATCTATGTGTTTAGACAGAGTCATTCAGCCTCTTGGGAAAGACATAAACTGAGTGCTCTGTGTTTGTGGTCTGAAAGAGGGGTCTGACTTAAACACCTTTTTACTTTTCCCAGTTTATTTCCCACACAAACCAGAGTATGGGAGGATATGTATGACTATGTCTTCCTCCAGCACAAAGCCAGAATTACTTTCAGTTTTCTGTGATGATTTTATTGCAAACAGCAGTATATCTTATGAGGTTTGGGTTCAGTGGTCCAGTGCCAGACTGCAGTTAGTAGCCTGAGCAGGTGTCTGAAGTGTACCACTCAAAAAGCTTTTTTGTCACTCAGAGCAGGACTGTGCCGTGGTCTCTCTTCTCTGGATGTGGCAGAGCCAATGGTACTAGTTCTCTGAGTGACTGGCCTAAAAGCTTTCTTTTACTGCCAAATGCTGACTATGGATGCCTGCTAGTGTGGGAATGGAAAGAAAAGTGACTTTGAATCATCTGATAGAAGGCGATGGTACCAACCTCTACAAATGTACCTCTGGTGGAGTACAAAGAGAGGCTTGAAGAAAGCTAAAATGTAAAGAGCATAGATTAAACAATAGGAATTCCAGTGATCAGTGACACCTGTGTGCATATTTCCATGCAAGGAAGGGCAATGGAGAGACTATACCTCATCCTCTGCCAGACCTGCCCTGTTAATATGTCCTCAGCATCGCACAACTTAAAAACATCTGTGAACTAGCAACAGCTTAAAAGAAACATGTATTTCTCTCCCTGATGGTCTTGCATTGACTGCAATTAAGAGGAGGAAGAAGGTAAGGCTTATTTGAGTGCATATGCCCCCCAGTCCAGATGAGCTCTTGCTATTTGATTTTTTCCCTGTCATTTCACTCTGCTTGTTAAAGGTGCCAATTGTATAATTTCGTGCTATGATGTGAGAATACCGTTCACACCCATGGTAATGATGTTCCATTCCATTGGGCTGCACAGCTTTTAATTTCTACTTAATACAGTATCAAGGTTTTATGTCCAACATTCTAAATGCCACAACATGTTGATGAAAAGAAATTACATTGATGAAACAGTTAGGCAGTGATTAATATGATCCATAACTCAGAGTGATGTAGCAGCCCCAGCTTTCTATCCTACACAAAATGATGTCCAATTACTTGCTATTGATCAGATATTGCATTGCACCAAATGGGATGCCAGCATCAATTCATTTCATCATATTGAATTTCAGCCAGTATCATGGGTATTTGGCACATGTTTTGCTGAAACATTTGTCTGCCATCACAGAGCTGATGAACAGGTTGGCAGGTTTTGTTTGTGAAAAGGGTGGGGAGGGGATGGCGAAGAGGAAGAGAAAGAAAATAAATGTGCTAATCCTGCTTGTGAATTTGTCCTCATACCTGGCACTGATGGGACAGAATGCCTCTGTGCATGAGCACATTTGTTTCACACAAGTAGCTGCATGTCCCTTTCAGACATGTTAACATTCTGTACTGCTCACTGCTTATTTTTTATTGATAATCAAGTGAATAATTAAAGCCCAAAAGCTATGTAAAACCCACATATATCATCTTCAATATGCAAGTAATGCACCTCTGCTCAGGCATGGCTCCTATTATGAATGATGGCCTAGAAATCCATGATTCATAGCAGTGTGTATCACTTCCTCACTCTGAATTTGTTTGTAGGAGATGTGGGTGCCAGCCAAACTCAGGGAAATGAGATGGAGGTACACAGAGTGGTCTTAAGATGTCTCTTCAGCCCATTTGCCCATGAAATTACCATCTTGATTTTATGTTTCTTCTTTGCTGGTGATGTACTATTTTTCCAGCTGACACACCATTATTTCTGAGCTCCCCTTCCCTTTATTTTAATATTTTGTCCATATTGTTCCTGCCATTAATAGTTCCCTTACAACATTTGTTCCACTCTCCTTTGAAAGAAAACCCTCCCGTGGAAGCGCTATCGCTATTAACCTCTCTGGTGAAGATCACGAGTCGTGTGCCCACCACATGGAGTACTGCTAGGCCAAATGTAACAACATCTGCCACGCATTCAACAACTTCCTTTTGGATTCCTCACACTCTATTTTCACTTCCAGCTCTAAGCAGGAGTGAGATGTCTCTCAGATGCCAGAGGGCTGGGAATGTGCCATCCTTCCACTGCAAACTGGGTGAGTTTTGGAGACAGACAAATTAAGCCAAGCACTAGAATAAAAGTGGAAATGAGCTGTCCACAGCTTATTTCTGTTGACCCTTAAGGCACCTTCTGCCATTGAACTACTTTCCAGATCCTTGAAAAATACAAAATTATCAATTATGGAGCTTTAGCTCTGCAAATGTTTACATATCTGCTTAATATTATGTGCTTGAATGGCTCTGGGGCTGCATGAGGATGTAAAATTAAGCATACATGGAAGTTTTTATAGGCTCCAGCTTTCTACCTTACAGAGCAGATGGTATCTCTGTAAGCATTGTGGAACATTATATTTAGAAACAATTCCATTTTTTATTCAAATTATTTGTCTACTGGGAACAAACAGCATCGTTAGTATGCTGCAGATGTGGAGAAATGTCCCTGTTTTCCAAAAAGCTTGTGACTTCCATCGAGAGTGACTACAGATACCTGAGCAGAGCAGCCTACCTGAGCTTCTTTCTAGAGAATCTGGCTGGGATTACCAGATAGTGTCATTTCTTTTCAAGATACTTCACTCAATTCTACAGAAAACTTCTCTAGTTCCTGTAGCAAGTCTAGAATGTATCCTAATACACAGGCATTCCTTATGCTTTAAGTGTCTTAGGACAGATCAGGTGAATCATGTTACTCAAACTTGAGATCAAATATAAAGAGGAAAAATGGCTGAGATCAAAAAAAACCAGGTTAAATAAAGGAAAGAAAATTTGAATTTCTTTTTATTCCATAATCACTTACTTTTTTCTTAATCAATTCTCGTGTACAGTAATAGTTTATTGCTGAGATAGGATAATAATCACAGCTGTCCACTCAGTATTGAACTTCTAAAAGCCAAAATATTTTCCATCCTTACCCTCTTTTAGAATATTTTTTCCAAATGCAATTTCAAGTCTATGAACAAATTATAACTCAGCATGTGTCTGGAGGGAGAAACATTCTTCTGCAATAATTCAGTGCATAAATGATTCAAGGAAAAATTCCCCAGCAATACCTGTTTTGCTGTGGCCAGTATTCTCCAGTTGATCCTTGCACTTGGATTGCATCACTTAAAGACAGTTTTTCAGAATAGTAATTCTCATCATTTCCCCAAAATCAGACCCCTTTGCAATGTCTCAGAACAGGTATTAAGAAAACTGAGCAACCTCAACTCAGGAGACTCTTCTGATTTTGGCTTATATACTTATTTAAATAAAAGTGTCCCCCTTCTTTTGAATCAAATGCCCAATACAGGATTAAGTTCCCTAATTATTCATAACTTGAGCAGTTTCATTACAATTTTTGAATAGTCTGTTCTCTAGGCTGAACTATCTGGTGAAGAGAAGGCTTCAGGGAGATCTCATTGCAGCCATCCAGTACTTAAGGGGGACCTAAAAATAATGAAGGACAGTGATTTTTAACATGGGCAGATAATGATAGGACAAAGAGGAACAGTTCTAAACTAGAAGAGGAGATGTTTAGATTAGGTATCAGGAAGAAATTCTTTACAGTGAGGGTGGTGAGGCACTGGAATGGATTATCCCGAGAGGTTGTGGATGCCCTATTCCTGGCAGTGTTCAAGGCCAGTCTGGATGGGGCCCTGAGCAACCTTATCTAGTGAGTAGCACCCCTGTCCATGCCTGTGGGGTTGGAACTAGAAGATCTCTAGGGTCCCATACAAACCAAGCCATTCTATGATTCTATGATTCTGAGATTGATCACTCTGCATTGGACTATGAAGAACCTAAACATCTCAAAATATTTTCTACCACTTTCTCTTTTAAAGAGTTTGTGATGTGACATGGTCAAAAAGAAGAGGCAAGTCTGATTTTTTTTGCAGTAGTTCTATGGGGCTTATTAGTGCTTTTCAATTTTTGTTTTATATTAGGAAGGTGGGTTTTTTAAATCTCAGTTGGCAGCAGACAGGTAAAAAAATGAAAGAGAATAAATACAGCTACTAATTAATTTTATCAGACTTTTGAAAATTAAATGCAAAACCTTTAAAAGTCAATAGTGCTGATGAAAATCCTCCTGCACATCTCTGAAACAAACTTCAAACAAATTTATGTCTAGCATTCTTAACATCTTCCTTCTTTTCCACCTCTAGGTTCAGTTTCATGTGTGGTTGTTTAAACAGGGAAACATACAAGACACACTGGAAACTACCTAGAATTGCAAGCTCAGTGTTAGAGCTTCAGCTTCATCCTTGCTTGCTTAAAGGGATGTTCACATCTCACCTGAGAAGCCATTCTAGCTGATTGTCCAGTGCCCTGCACTTTATGGCCAGGGCTGGTCATAGAGCTTTCACCTACTTAAGAGGGAGGATTGGAGCTCAAGGAAAACGTAACATTGCCAACAAAGATCCTGAAAAGGAACAGATGAGATCCCTCTCCCAGAAT
Source organism: Ploceus nigricollis (assembly GCA_013399945.1). Classification (NCBI taxonomy): domain Eukaryota; kingdom Metazoa; phylum Chordata; class Aves; order Passeriformes; family Ploceidae; genus Ploceus; species Ploceus nigricollis. Next base: position 85,394 of record VXBC01001735.1, on the reverse strand, counting down.
TGTAAATGTCTTCAAAGCCAGAAATGAACATTTAAAATCATAATTCTGGCATCCTGTAGAGAATCGCAGCATTGCAGAAGAGCTGAGATTGGGAGGCATGTCTAGAGGTCCCCCAGTCCCACCTCCTGCTGAAGGCTGTGTCAGGTGGAGCAGCCTGCTCCAGGACATACTCAATCAGGTTTTTGAATATCTTTAAGGATGCAGACTCCACAGCCTCTCTTTGTAGTCTGTGCCAATTCTCAGTATATTTCCTTATGTTTAAATGAAATTTCTTGTATTTAATTTTGTGCCCACTGCCTCATGTTCTGCCACTGGGCACAGCTGGGAAGAGTCCACTCCACATCCTCTGGAGTTTATACACACTGATAAGATGCCCCTAAGCTAAATAATCTGAGATTTCTCAGCCACTCCTTGTATGGTAGATGCCCTGAATTCATCTCTTTGTCCCTTTGCTGGGCTCACTCCATTATGCCTGTGTACCCCTCTGTGCTGGGGAGCCTAGAAGTGGGCACAGTTATGGTCTCACCAATGCTGAGGAGAGGGGAAGGGTCACCTCCCTCGATCTGACAGAGATCCTCTCCTTATGTTAATTACCCTCTCACTTTCAAACTAAATCTGTTTGATTCTTATTTTAAAGCTTGTTTTCATAAATATGAAGAATAAATGGGGGGAAAAAACAAGTAAGAAAGGAAAAAAAACCAAATACAAAAGTCCAGAGAAGAAAGAGAAAAGACAATGTGAGACAAGCCCTTGGAGCCCAAGGCCAGGGCTCTAAGAAGAAATGTCACGTTGACACAATACTTGTAATAAATTAAAGAGCTGCCACTTTAGACGTCGCCATCCAGCCACTCTGGCTTTGACTTCACCCTTTCTTCTATGGAAAAGCACCAGGCACTCAAGGCACAGCTGGCATCAGCTATACTGGTTTCTGGTTTCTCTCTGTGCTCCAAACTGCCCTTAGCCTACAGGAAGTCCAAAGTCATTTATTTGGTTCCTCAAATATTTGTGCCTGTGGTACTTGCTCTAGGCTGGCCAGAGAGAATCTGAGATGAGTTTGGCCTTAAGCTGTATTTGAAAACCTGTAAGTGTGTGTATCATGGAAAAAATTGAAGGGAGGATGGATGCTGCAATCACTTAACACAAGGAACTAGGGAAATAAGGAAGTGATGTTGGATGAGCAGAGTGGGAGACAAACAAGGAAACAAAATTATTTAGCTAGCATATGATCCATTGCAGCAAGAAGCTTCACAATTTCAAGAGGCTTTCCAATATTTATAAAAATGCAATAATAGGCTTAAGCAAGAAAAGGCATGAGGTTAGGTGTCATGTGATATCTGTGATAAGAGAAATGTGTAATTGAGCTGGAGTGGAGGTGAAGCCTCTTCCTTCACATATAGTGCTATTACATTCTTTTCCACTTGGATACCCTCTCCAAGCACACTAATCCATGGATCTGCAGAAGGATAATCTACTGACATGCAATTTTCTGGGATTTTTTTTTTCCTGGATGGGACAATTTGTTGACTGAGTGGTGTGGATGTTAACTCTTTCCTATGTAAGTGGACCTCAAGAAATAGAGATGGGTTTGTTCATGAGCAGTGAGCAAGCCTGTGTTTCCACCTGTCTCACTGATGACATTACTAGTACCCCAAGCTAGGGAGGACATTAAAGACGTTAGAAGGTAGATCACTACTGCAATTAGCATACAGGTAAAGGATCAAGTGTTGGCTCTCAAAATTAGTAAAATGAAGCAAAGAGAGAGGAGTAGGCTAAAACATTTTGACTGTGATTGTTGTTTAGATCTATTCCCTGGAGATCAAATATAGAATTGTGGGCAAAGCCCAATTCTAACATAGATATTCCTTGCTCTCACAGGATGAATGCATTTCTTTTTCCAACCACGAATGCCTTGAAGCTAGGATTAAAAAGGCCATTGTGCTTTGCTAGTGCTCACTACTCCTGGTGCTGACACAGGCACATTGTTCTCCCCAGGAGGAGGAGAAGGAGGAAGGGTGGGAGTTGGGGTGTGACCTGCATAGCCTTACAGGGAGCTTTGAGGGTTTTTTGCATTCAGTCGCTCCTTTGCAAGATACAATGAAAATTTTGCAGCTGCTATTGTAGGGGAGAGAGTTTGGATGGTAGCTGGTGTATTTTTTACTATGCTCTTCATCTTTACAAGAGGTACTGGAAAACAATTTTATCATTTTTAAATGGTTTGATGTATTTAATAGAGAGATCTGTGTGGTGGTGTTGCCTGTGCAAGCATGAGCTTGGGTCAGTGACTTGGTTCTTTCATTCCCTCACTGGTGTTGGGAGATCTTTCTTCTCAAGTAGTCCCATAGTGCACATACTACTGTTCTGCTTTCAGGAAAGGACATGCAGATGGCACTCAAAAAAGCAGCCAAAGAAATACACCTGCCTCTGGTCAGGCCTGATGAAGGTCCCTCAATGTGGAAATGTGTTGAGTGCTGTGCATGGCAACAGTGCATTTTCTCCCTCAGAAATCTCAGGCTTTCTGTTGAAGCTGAGTGTATGTGGACAAGGTTTCTCCCACAGTGTATCTCTGCAGGAAGTGTCTCTGCAGGGTATTCCTCCACATATTTAAAGGGAGAAGACAAGGGAAAGCACAGTGATGGGATAAGGGAAGATTGGTAGAGGCTTTTGTTACCAGGACAGAGGGACCTATTGTGGCACTGTCTGGTCTGCTGAACTCCAGGCTCTGGACATCCTCAGCCACACTGATCCACAGTTTGATCCAGCTGTAGGCATGATGGATGACCATCCACCCAGCATGACAACCCCTTTGAGGGAAAGGGAGCACCTGTGGAGAGGACTTCTCTTTTGACCTCTATCTCTAGCATTGTTGGGTTAATTCTGTGTAGAGGGACAGTCTCCAAGAGCAAAATTACTCATAAAAATCTCCTGTAGCAAGTTTCTCTCCAAAGGAAAATATCATTTTATAACTAACTCTTCCCTTACAAACACATGCACACCTCCTGTTTTATCAACATCTGGCTGAGTGTTCCCCTTGTGGGTTGACCCCAGTCATCAGATAAAAGGGAATATCAGACAGGAATTAATGAATCCCACTTCTTTCCACTGAAGCCAGGCAGAAAAATTCCAATAATGATTTGCAAAACGTTCATTATTTTGATTTGTAGAACAAGGACATTGATTTTCATTGCCAGAGGACCTCTGTGACACCCTGTTGGGGTTGTACTTTTCCTTTCCATTTCAGAGTGGCCCAAATCCCAGTATGGACAGCTATAAGAGAACAAACTGCACCTCAGTTGCCTACACACCCACCTCTGGGCTTCCTGTGCAAAGATTGGGCCAGGTCTTCCCTCTTACTGATTGGTTCATGGTCTTTCTCCCATCTCTCAGCTGATCCATCCCCTCCTCCTAGCAGGGATTAACCCATGTTTTTTCTCCTGCTCTTGGATCATGACTTTCTGATGGATTACTCTTTAGCCCTGGAGATTGTCCCCATTTCAGTTCATACATCTTCCTGATTCAGGTCCCTAGCCCAGAGAAATGGTAATATCATTCCTAAAGGTCTTCTGCCTGGGAGGCAAATCAATTTGTGCAGAGCACAGGTAAATCATGAACCATGCAAGCATTTGGAGTTAACAAGAAGAGCACACACATTTTGTTTGTTTGTGCTTTTTGACACATTTGGTGTCAAAAGAAGAGCAAATGGGGAAAGGGGCAAGTCTTGTTTGTGGAATCTTTTCCCTTTCAGTGAAGAGTGACCCCAACCCTCTGCTGCATGCCTGCTTTCTCCTTTCCAATGTGTGAAAGGGCAGGCTGAGATTTCAATGCTAAGTCCATCCCAGGAGGATGCTTTGCTAATTCTTTCTAGGGGAGTGGCTTGCAATTCCTGCCTGTCTGGAGCTCCTACTTCTGCTTTTCTTAAATTAAATGCCTTGTCTCCCAGCACGCTTACATGATGGCTTTTTGTCCCACAGAGTTCACTGCTCATTCACCACCTCCAGCCCTGCACTGGAGACATGCATACATTGCTTTGCCCAATATATAATTCTAGCTAGAGAAATAACTGTCAGATCAGGCAGACAGACACAAGAAAGCATTTGCTGCGCTTCCTTTCCTCCTCTGTCTATCTGTGTGCAGCCCTGCCTGGCTCAGGAGGGAGGAGGTAGCTGCTGCTGAAAAGAATGAGACAGATTTTCTTCATTATTCTATCAGGGCAGGAGACAGCAAAGCACTTGACAAGAGAGAGTGTCCCTTGAGGTGGCTGAGGCCTGGCTGGGTTGTCACAGTCGTGCTTTCCATGAGGACAAGAGGAGAGCAGAATTAAGGTTGGTGGCTGTTGTAGCAATCGATGAGGTAAAAGGCTTAGCCTGCTGTTTCCTTTCTCATCACTTCCATACTCATTTGTTAAGGTGGATGGCAACATGTCAATTTTCCTCTGGTCACTATGGGGTTTCTTTTATTCCAAGCATGGCCATGTCCAGCAGCATCTGGAAAGGCACGGTGGCAGAAGTTGCAATCTTTGCATAATGGGGTTTTCAGGAAAAGGAGCTGGGGTCAGGAACCTGACCTGATATGTCTGTTGCAAAAAAAAACCAGTATTGAAAGTCAAAGGAGCTATGCAAGATTTGCAGTGCTTATCTGAGATCAAAATATGGACATTCTTTATAAATGAAAAAAAAAGAGCTCTTTCTGCTAAGCCAGACAGCTGGTCAAAATTGCACAAACACGTTGCAATCAAAACACATCTCAATAGCTGTGATTTTTTTGCCTGTGGCCATGCGTGGATGTCACCTCTAAGGGGCAGTGTGTGTGTGCGCATTGCGCTGGGATCAGCCGGGCAGGGAGAACCGACTGCCGGCATCATTCCGCAGGGGCAAGTTGTTTTTCTGGCTGAGAAACAAGACATAATATATAAAATTGCTCTAAGGATAAGAATAGCAAACATGCAGCATAAATAATGTAAAGCAAGAAGAAAGTCCGGCATTGTTTAGAATATTTTATGAGGAATTTATTGTTGTTAATTGAAGGGGAGAGATTGATCACTGAGGAATCTAGCTCATTATTTAACAAAACCTGGATAAATAGTGTGTCATTTCTCTGTTCTGCTTAGCATTCTCCTTCTGAAACCTTTCTGTTTATGGAAAAAAGGCATTTCAAACCAGATACAAAGTGATGCCCCAGGACCCCCCTTCCATTCCCACATAAATACATTATAGAATAAAGACAGGCAGGATATAATGCTCTCTCCTTCCTTTTCTTTTCCTGCTCCCTGACATTTTGAAATTCCTGTTGAACCTCAGCATGTAAACAAGGGCGGCAGAAACAGAGGAAGGGAGGAATGCTCTGTGCTGTGCCCCATATCCCTGGTCTCGGGGCCTGCCCTGGTTGCATGCGGCAGGGAATTGGGATGCTGATCGTTCCAAGCAGCAGCTGCAGCAGCGCTGCCAGCTCCTTCAGCAAGGAGCCGTGCCAGCTATCGATCCGGCACTGGGAGTCACCTCGGTGCGTCGGCGCCCAGGGCCTGATTCTCACCAGCAGGACACTTTTGATAACAAGGTTGCCTACGTGAGGTGGTTTAAAAGGTCTTTGCTGTTAATTTGTTAGGGAAAGAAGTAGAGGGAGGTGAAAAGCCAGCACATTATGCTAATTTTTTCCCTTTTTTTCTGCTTTCATTTTGGATGTAGTCTTCAGCCTTTGAATAGATGCCCGTAATGAGCTGGCTCTAAACAGAAATACTACCAGAATTAAAATAAGACAAAACTAACTTGGACATGCTGATTATATCCAGCCCATTGCAGCCACCCTCTGATGCCCGTCTAATATTCATTTTTCAATTATCAGCACCAGACTAGTGAAATTAAAGGGCACTGGGTAGATATTAGAGTCTAACCTTGCTTTTTCCACGCTGAAGTTGAGAAGGTTGGTCAGCTGAGAACTGCTGGATCCAGTCTCAACAGCCATAGAAACAAGTGAGAGGGTTCCATGACCAAGCAAACCTTTTCCAAGCTACTCAAAGAACACTGTGATGGCATTGGAAAGGACCAAACTGGATGGATACAGAAGAAGCAGGGCTCTCTAGAGGCACAGTGATATGCTTAGTCTCCCATCCCCACAGCAGCAGAAATATAAGCCCTAGACTGGAGTCACACAGGACCACACATTTCCCTGAGTGAGAATTACGTGGCCTGATTTCCCAGCAGCAAGGTAATTTTCAAATAAATCTTGATTTTTCTAGCTGTGTTTAAAAAAATCCCCAAAGCTCAAATTATCTTCATTTGGTATTTTATTCCTAATTAAACATTTTGATTTTCAGTTATCAGCATGACATTTTTATTTTTGAACCTCCATTTTATTTTGATTTTGTTTACACAATGCACAGATCAGGAAAACTGCTTGAATACAAATTTTTATTCAATCCAAAGCAAACTTTCTTTCAGTCTTCAGTGTAAAAATGTTTTTGTACTTGATGACAGCCTAAAAGTATTTTCACCCCATCTTTTTCCCCTGAAATTGCTAATACATCAATGTTTAACTATAGTTTCGTTGGACCCTTCCTTTCTGCACCTCCCAGGCACTGAAGGACAGCTAACCCTTTGCAGGATTCAGGTCTTATAAGATCGTCAAGGGAGACCCTCTTTTTGGATATCTCCTGGTACTAGGGCCTCCCAGCACTACCCAGGGCACCACATAACAAAGAGAATTGTGATTTCTTTTTAAATTGCATCAAATCATTCTACCTGAGATTTGTCAGTGCTCTGCAATACAGTTCATTAACTACTGCTTGTGTAAACATTTGAGAGATGACTGTCTATTTGCATGGATAATAATATGTGAAGCTTAGTTATGGGAAAATTTTTGTGGTTTTAGCTTTCTTGGTTTTTGTTCTGTCTTTCTTGAATTTCTATAATGTTTTAATGAAAATCAGGCCTAATTAAATCCAGGATTTTTTTTTCTGTCTGTGCCTTGATTATTGCAAAGAATACTCAAGGGCTGTAAGGGAGAACAGCCGATTAAGAAGAAATCAAAGTATTTGGGTCCTTTTTCTAACTACTCACCAGTCTCATTCTGCAAAGTATTCCCATAAACCCAAGGGAAATCCCTGAGTCTGAGCAGTGGCACATGGGTGTTATTGCAGCCATGCTAACCTGCAACAGAAAGGATTACTTTGACTGACCTTCTTTGGACCTGAAATGGTTTCTGAAACAGCCAGAGAAGAAGCTGCCCCTCAGAAGCCACAAAATGTCAGTGCTGGATCACTTTGAGGTTTATGTCTAGGATGAGGTGGGGAGCTGCTCTCTGAGTGGGAAGGGGCAACTCATTTCCCTACATTGTTTTGACTTTCCCTACCTGTGTAGGTGTTCCTGGGCACAGATGAGTCCCCGGTAGTGGGGTGACCTCTCCTTGGGTGGGCTGTTTTGTCCCTGCTGAATGGGCCTTCATGCACCTCAGGATTCTCCAATGGCTTGTTAGTTTTCATGCCTATCCCTCTCCACTACCTGTACAGAGAGACTCTCAAACCAGCAGCCCTAAAAGTCAGGCACACCATGAATCTATCACAGATTTTTTCAGTATAAATGCTGTTTTAGGCAGGTAAGTTTGTTTTCAAATTCAGAGTTGGCTGCTTAAATACAGCCCCAGATGTCTTGTGATAGAACTGCTACGCTGACATTTTATTGTGTTTTTTAGAAGCAGATTTAGTCAAATGGTTACAAATAATTTGAACTTTGGAAAACAAAATCCTTTTTTTTTTTCCTGTGGGCTCAGTGCTGGAGAAAACAGGTGATTCATGATGCAACATTATGCTCTTCATTTGAGTGCTGCAAAGATTAGATTAAGCTTCTTGTGTACAGTGTTTGTGACTGAGCCAAAACACTGCCATGGAAAATCTGGTCCCTTCTGCTGCAGCACTGAGCACACAGCTCCTCACTTTAGGAGCCCTAATGGTGCCAGGGGTCAGGCCAGGCACCAGTGCTCAGCTGTGGGTCAGCATTCCTGGCTCTGTATTTGCATGTCTTTATGTGTCCCTCAGGTCCATTTATCTTAGGTCTAGCAGGATGGCCCTTCTGTGTCCTAATGCATTTGCAGACAGTGACACAGAACTGTGATATTCCCTTCCTCCACCTCATCTAACTGCTGAAATTGAGAGAATTGTGACAGAGTGATTTCCAGCAGAGAACAGGAATCAAGAGCAAGGGACTGAACCTTCACATGTATTCATGACCACGCACACTTTTATGGACCCAATAGTACTGTCAAGCATTTCATGGGGCTTTCTATCAAGGACACTATATAACAATAAGTTGTATTGTACTGCACTTTCAGTGAATATATGAGGTAATTGGTGTGCAGTTCCCTAGACTAATACTGGAAGACAGGCACCTGTAGACAGAGAAAATGAAGTTTAAAAATCTCTTTGCTGACTGCATTCCCTCAGCTGGGAGAGCAAAGCACAGCTAGTAACAGCCATAGATCAGTTCTTAATCCTCTTCAAGCCTGGGTCACATCCCTCCACTGCAGCCCCATCTTACTAGGATGGAGCTAGGGACTGATTTAATTTAGCAGTGGAGGGAGGGGTGTATGCTTACACCCCCACCCCTTTCAAAGCCCCAGAAGAGGCTTTCGCCCTTTCCACAGTGCTAAGCTGAGATGTAAGCCCCAGGACATGAGTGTTCAGCACACAGAGGCCAGGAGAGCAAGAAGTCCCTGCCACCCTGAGTCACTCTCCAGGCTGCTATGAAAGACTGGCTGCTTCCAGGTAGGATGTCCCCCCGATAGCTCTCGAGGGTTGTGTAACACATTGTGTCATGGCCAGTCATGGAGCACTTGGGGAACAGAAAGAGCAAAGCCTGCAGCTCTCTTCTGGGCAGTTTTCCCCGGCCACCATGGGTAATACAGGAGATGTGGGCTGCAGGCAGAGAATGACTCCATATTTTCTCTGCGGTTGCATTCAAACAAGATATTCAGCATAAAACCCATAAATGATATCTTTCCCCATTCAGGGTCTGATCTGTTAATCTGTTGTCCAGCTACAGTCAGCTGGATCACTTAGGTTAACTCCTCTGGGTGTGGAGTAAGTCCTTGTTGAAACCAGCCCTTGGCACAGTGCATGGCTGTGAATCCTCCTGCTGCTGAAGTGCTGGATATGAGCTACAGCCAGCAGGAACGATGTATATTTTCTTTCTTGTACTCTCTCACTCTGTGAGCCATCATAGAGTCATTTCATTGAGATGTTGAGTCCCAAATGTCTGGAATATGATTAGGCTGAGTCATCTTTTCATATAGGTTTCTTTATCATTATTATTTCTAACATTTACCCAGTTAACCGTGAACAATGATATTTATGGGGAGCATGTCCGTCCATACATAAATATTGCTGGTAATATGCCCAGGGACAACCACTTGCTAGGCAGCAGGACTTTAAAAATGTAGGCAGTTCATTAAAGCCTCCCCATAGTGATTTATCCCCTGACCTAATTTCCACAGGAGGAGGTCATACTGGCAGTCCTGCCATGTTCACAGTGGCCAAAGAGCAGCTTACAGTGTTAGAAGCACTGCGCACCGTGGTAATATTGCACTCAAGGCAATCCATCACCCATTGCTGCCAGGCCTACTTATGGATTCAGGTCACCTACCTGTGTGTGGGAATGTGAACCTGCACATCACTGGAGACCCTGGAGCTTTATTTCCACCATTCTTTGTATGTAGGCCCATCAGAGAGTGTCACTCTGACCAAGTGACAGAGCAGGTGTAAAGAACAAAGAAAAGTGACTTAAGAAAGGAGACAAGACCTGTGACTCAGAGATTTGTCCTTCATAATAGAACAATGAAAAAGGCAGCAGTGGGATTTTAAAAGCAACATCCTGAGAAAAAATGAAACGGTTCTGTGAACATTCCCCATCAGATATAGCACTTCATGGGAGAGCAAGAAGTGACAGAACACTGTAAACTCTCCAAAGGCAAGACCAGTGTTTGTGGTCTGCATGTAGCAAAACAGCAAGCCAGTCTATGTATGACCTGTCTTCATGGGTGCTACTCAAAAGCAAAGGCTCCTAACAGGTTAGGTAAAATCATAAACAGAAGTAAGTATGTTTGTCAGTCTGCCTCTATAAGAAAGGCATATAGTTAACCACTAGCTATATAGCAACTGTGTTGTGATGAGAAAAAAACAGATACAATATCTGGCTTCAAACTTTTTCTTTAAGATGTCTGCAGTATTACAATCTAAACCTCTTTCTATATCCTATTGACTGTTTAGTCTTCCATGTTATTGTTTAACCGTATCTGAAGACGAATGTTTTATATTAATTCTGATTTCCTTTAAATTGTCTTATTTCATGCTATCGAGCAAATTAATGCACTGAATCAAGGGCAATGCTTTCTGTTGGGTAGCTCATCTTGCTCATTATTCATTTCTGAAGGAGTGAAAATCCTTTTTGTAGCTTAATGCTTCTCCTGCTTACAGTACTCCCTGTAAACACAAGGAGTTGTTTTTACGACATTTGCAATTGGGTTGGGAGCTGGCTGGAAATTGCCAGTGAAGCAAAGGAAGAGATAGATTAGTTTAACCCAAATCCAGAAGGAATCTGAAGTCCATTTTGCAGGAAGTTTGCTTGAGGATTGCTTTGGGCTTGGGGAAGCCAGCACATATGCTCCCAGTGTACGTCCAGGAGCTGCACTGTGTCTGCCTTGAACTTTGTGAACCTTTTCCCAACAGAATATAACTGCTGGGCAAAATGTTCTGAGCAGAGCTGCAATATGCAATTAGGACTGTCTGGTTCCCTGGGAATCTGGAAGCCGAACTATAGCAAAATTGAATCTTTTTTAACCTTGATATTTTGGGAAAGAATAATCTCAACACCTGCAGATTGCAAAAGACTGCAAAATATTCACACAGATTATCATTAGGTATTACAATACCTAATATAGTATGTACTATTTTTATGGCTATACAGTATATATATATATATATATATATATATATATACACATATGCTATTTTTATACAGCATACCTTTTGAGGTCCCAGTGTAAGTCACATGCCCAGTGTATCCTCTGCCTTCTCCCAGTGCCCATGTCCAAGAGGCAGACCTAGCACTGCCTCAGGCATTGAGGTTGCAGAGTGGATGTGGCCCTGAAGAGGGAATGCGTTACAGGCAAAGAGACCAGAACCTTGGCTAGTCCTCATCCCACGTGCCCACTAATGCAAACTACATGCTGGCACAGGGAGGAAGGGATTTTGTGCCATTATACAACCAATTTGAAGGGTGCTCAGAAGCTGTGGGTTGTCTGTGAATGCTGCAGTCACACACATCTATGCATGTCACTTCTGAAGATAGTGGCTTCGTCTGATGTGGAGGCTGTTGGTGTGGTGGCTGATAAAATGTCCCCTCCTGAGAGGGGAGTGAGTGACAGAGGGAATTAAGCTCCATTGCTTCTCCTGTAGTTAGAAAAACTTTTGAAGAGCTAATTTCTTATTTATTTGTTTTAGCAAGACAGAGCTGCATTTTCATCCTTGTAGACTGATCTTGCTCATTCAACATTGTTCATTCAACAGGAAAGTAAATATCTCTTTGAGCTATACTTCTCTCCCCCAGTTACTTGGCAGGAGACACCTGTAAAAGAAGAAGATAAATAATGTGTCAAACATGGTCTGCAGAGGATTCAGCTGAGCCGTTTCTGGCTTCCCCTGCATGTCCTCCAGCTGTTGTGCCCCTAGTAACTTCAACTGCTGTACACAGGTTTGATCTGGCTGCAGTTTCATTCAGTTGGATCTATACTTCCAAATATTTTTTCTGCTATAACAATCTGGCTGGGCCAGGACTTCAAATCTCTTCCTGCATGGTCCGGGAAAAATATATAGTAAATATATTTCTGCACTCTGCTATGAACAAACATTTAATAGCTGTAAGTTAAAGATTTCATTCAGAGCACTGGGTCAGCAAACTGCTTCTGTGGGAACCAGAGTCCCATGTGTCAGGTTCATATGTACCTCATCTCATACTTCCATGGCTTGGCTTGCCCAGGAAGGAAGATCATTTTTTCTACCAGCATTTATCAAACTTTTATGTGATGACTGCCAAAACTCCTCCATGAATTTTCCCTGAAAATTCCTTTTTGAAAGAAAATTACACTCAAACCAAGCTGAAAGGTGACTGCTTTCAATAGAAATTTCCTGTTATTTGTCAAAAAGAAGTCCCAACTGTCTTAATTGTAAAATTGTGATGCCCCACACCAAACCTGTTGTTCTCTAGCTTGCCCTGGGCTGAGATTGTGCTTGTAACAGCAGCAGAGCCACATCCCCACAGCAGGATCAGCATGGAAAGTGGTGGCAGACAGCATGAGACTTGGAATATAGCCATGGTGCCAAAGGGGCAGAGTGGAAGGGAGTGGGAGATATTTATACCACAAAAATCCAAGAGGTATTTTAGAATGTAAATACTCAGGGGTTGATTTTTTTGCCAAAAAGTTGAAACTTCTCTGAAAAAGATAAAGGGGAAAGTTCTTAAAAGCTTCTCCAGGAAAAAGATTAATTTCAGTCATCTCTAATGACTATATTAAATGATGAATATGTTCTGTTAAGCTAATTACTGTTTAGAAAATGGATTGCACATTGGTTTGCTATATGCAATATATAAAATATTAAAAATCATCTGTATTTTCTAAACTCACAGGGATTTTCTAGAATTAGGCACTCTGAGTGTGTGGGTGAGGAAAATACAAGACTTTAACTGGACCTCTGGAAAGTCTGGTGATCTGGGATTTTCCGAAACTCTTTACTCATTGGTGTTAACCAGTAATATCTGGTGACTCCTTCCCTGTCATTTAACACAAGAAAATTCCTCTCCATAAATCCAGTGACTAAAGATTTTGGGTCAGTTTTTAAGAGTGACACAAGAGATGTTTCTCCATGAACTCCACAACAACAATAAATAATGCTTGGTGTGTAAATTTGTAGGTCTCCAGTTAACATCTTTCCCTCAGCTATTCAGTGAATTTCATCCGTGAAAATATTCTACTCTTGGTATAAGCAGGTAACACCATCTATATTCACTGAAGATCATACATGCAGGGAAAGCAAAATAAAATATCAGAACCAACATTAGCAAGGAGTAGAGAGGTAGCCAGAAATTTAGAAATGTCCATTTCAGTGAGGCAGCGAAGCAGGACAGTTACAGCAAATTGTGTAATGAGTGGCAATCAAACATGTAAAGGGAAGACAAGGCAGCTTTTTTGTTTTGTTGTTCGTGGGATTTTTTAGATTTAAAATAAAATTTATTTCTCTTTAGCTGACAGTTGTGAGGGAGAAAGATTTTTTTTTTTTAATTCATGTTATTAAATTAAAAGCTTATTTTTTAGTGAAGCGTTTAATATTAAAGCACTTGTAGTGGGAAAAATTTTAATTTCTTAAGAACAAAACACAGTCCATTTCACAAGTGGATTATAGATTGATTACAGGACATCAAAAAGTCAAATAGATTGATTCATAGCTGTTAGCATGCTTGTGCTTACAAACCACATACTGCATGTGCATTTGCTGTTAGTATGATTTATAATAATATGCTGATAATATTAATTGTATGCAAAAGCTTTGCAAACAGGGACCTGACTGAAACAGTTTAGAGAATAGTCAGGGACTGATTAAAGAATGGATGCAGCACACCGGGATGTGCTGTGACTGACAGGGCAGTTTTCCACGTGCTTCCCTCAAATGGTAATTTCTGAGATTTCTTTTTTAAGGAGATTCTTCAATCTTATTATTTGCTTGCACGGCTCTGGAGGCAGGCTCATTGCTTTTGGGAAATTATTGCTTCAGAGTTGTGATTTAGAGAGCTGGAGACGTAAGAGCAGGGAAAGAAGCAAGGTTGAAAGCTTGGAGGCAAAATGCAAAAGAAGTTACAACTGAGGTGGAAGAACATGGCACTGCTGGTAAACTTTGCAGATTAAATAAACTTCTCTGGCATGATAAGTGATGTTAATAAGCACAGAGCATTCCTGAGGCAAGATCTGGACTGCTTGGTAAGCTGGATTTTTTTAGAAAGCTGGTGTATACACACAGCCTCTGGGAAGGTCACACACACACACAAACCAAGAATGCAAGTTATATTTTGAGTTTCAGACTGGGAACTAGAAAGCAGAAATTCTGGAAACAGTCTAGGGGCTGTTTTGGATGAACAAATGAATGTGAATTCCCAGTGTGAGGCTGGTGCTACTAGGGCTGATGCAATCCTTGTGCAAGTAGATAAAAGGATTTAGTAGGGCTAGGGAGTGCTAGTGCTCATGCTCAGATGCCCAGAAAATACACAGAAAACTGGAAAAGCACTACAAAAACAACTGAAATAAATTATATCTATCAATAAGAGACTTAAAGTATTTTCCAATTTATCCACTGGAAGGTTAAGAAGTAATTTGACTAAGATGTTCAAGTATCAATATAATGAGAGCATTTCTGATGTTGATCTTCCTTGTGGGAAAGAAACTGCAATAGAAAGGAAGGCATACAAAGTACCAGAAAAAATAGATTGCCTTATACTAGTTGCTCTACAGGAGCTGTTTGTCCCCTCTGTGCAAGTGTGTGTTTACATCTCTTACCCCGGGAGACAGGCTCCCCTTACATATAACTTCACCATTATTGTAGTTTGCTGTAGGTAAGAACATGAATAGCAGTGATTACCTTAGGGAAGCTGACCCACAGTAATTTTTTCCCTTGAGGTGAACTGTTCAGATGTTAAAGTCCATAGAGAGGTCCAAGGGCTGTCAGTTGAGGCTAGCCACATTTGGATTAAATATATGATGCATTTCTTTTTAACAGGGAGGGTTAAATATTTAGGTCAGGCTATCTAGGGATGTAGAGGGTTCTCCATTAGTTGCAGTCTTTTAATCAAGACTAGATGCCTCTGTAAAAGACGCACTAATTGTTCAAACCAAAGTTAAAGGTTCAACATGGAAATTCCTGGATGAAATTCTGTGGCCTGTTAGGCTAAAAGCTCATAATGAACGTAGCCTAGCCTTTCACTCTATTAATCTGTGAAAAAAATGAGCAGACCATTGACCGATAACCAGGTCCTCTGCAGTTCAGACTGAGGATAGCAAGAACAGGGTTATTAAATTTGCTGGAAAAGGTAAAAGGAATTTGCAAAGAAATCTGCGAGAAAAATGGGCAGAAAGCTGGGCTTGGCTGCAGTAACTCAGGGCTCAGCTTATGTTCTTCTATGTCCACAATGTGGACATTCCAAGAGAACAGGGAGGTATTACTGGTGCAAATGGGAGAGACTGCGCAATGGAGTGACAGGCAGCTCTTAAAAGAGGAAAATGAGTCTACACTGGAGGAAATGTCACTGCTGATTTACAGGGTTAGGGTGAGAAATTATTTGCCAGTTCTGACAGAGAAGGGAAGAGAGAGTAATTTGGGCAGAAAGGTGAGACAGCCTTGGGGGAGAGAGTATAGAGATAGAAAGTCTGGACACTGTGGAAGAGAAGTGAGACAGACAGTAGAGAAGGGTTTGAAGGCTACTTGCTTTGGAAAATACAGAACTCAGCAAAGCATGAGCCTTCATTCATATAGCATGTGCTTGACTTTAGTCACAGGCTTACCTGATGGCATTACATCCATGCTACTGAGGAAAAAACCAGGCCCCTCACATGATATAAAAGCAGTGCATTCCATTTTAACCACTCCATGACCAAAAATAAATTGTACAGTCATCCTATTCCAGACTACCAGATGGATTGAGTGAATAGTTAGAACTCAGCAAGTTAGGTAATTTTGCACTGAATATAAATGAGAGTTATAAGATAAATGACATTTAGTGACATTAATGAACTGATTAAATTAAACCTGATATTTTAATCAGAATTTGTTTATGCAAAGCTCTGGATAAAAAAGAAATGGAGTTTAACCTAGTTACTTTTAAAATTCCAGTTACCATAACAACTTCTTGTGATATCAATTAAAGGTGGTCTTTTCTTTACATTATTTTTAGAATTTGAGTTACCATAACAACAGAACGCTGCTTCATTTGTAAAGAGTTAAAATACGTTGTTGTTTTTTGAGAAGCAATCAAAATACAAGTGGGATGCCAGGAATTAATACCCCAGAATAGTTGCACAAACACCATTTTTCAAACACCTCACTTGTGGCACGAGAGCCTGATGGATCTTCTCCAGTGTGACAGGCTCAAGATGTTCCTTGGTTGCTCAGATCAGGAAGAGATTATTTATCAATTGGAAAAGAGTGGGGCTGTCAGGCACCAGAGGTATTATGAGCTGTCAGATCTGCAAGAAAAAATGATGCAATAACAAATAAATTCACCTGGCCCTCAAGTGTTTCCGGAGGGCAGGCAGAAGAGTGCCTCTCAGTGAGGCAGTGACCCCCTGCCTTCTCCCCAGGGATCCTTGGTGGGAAGAGAAAAATGCTGACAGATCATTTCAAGGACTGTGCCGGGCCCCCTCAGAGGTCATCCTTCTATTCTACCTCTGGTCAGTCTTCTCCTGGGAGAGGTTTTCCCTTATGCAAGAGCAACACCTGTTGACAGAGAGCAGCCTTGGTATGAACTGCCTACAGAGAGAACTGGATGCAGTTCTTGTCTCTGCCCAATCCCACAAGAACCTCCATGAGACAAAAGCATGGGTAGGATTAAAAATCAGAAGTGTCACAGTAACCAAGGTATAGAAAGGGCACCACAAACATGCACACACGTATTTGTGTATGTTTACCATCAAATTAGCCAAGTGCTTACACTTATACCCCAAGCCTTATTTTAACATAACTACTGCTCTGTCTTACCTCCAAAGGGGAGGTAACTAACAACTACATACCTCTACGGGGTCTGTACAGATGGAGCTCTTCTTGCTGAGCTGGATCTTAGAGATCCCATTTACTTGTGCGTAGAGAAAGGGAAGGCCTTTAAACACTTCAAAGCCCCTGAACCTACAGAGAACCTTTTGAAGCAAAACAGCAGCCCATGAAGCAAAGGAGTAAGGTGCTTTTCACAGCCAGGATCCCACCTGTCATCCAGATGTAGGCTGGAAAAGAAGAGTAAGGTGGGCATCAACTTCTGTGCTTGCTGCCTTCTGGGCATTGCTATTCATGAGAGGACACTGCAAAACAAACTGTTTTCAGCTGTGGTTTCCAGTGGATCTAGGGAGATACTCTAGACTATTACCAAACTGGAGAAGAAAGCAGGATGTGGGAAAGCAGAAGCTACTTTCCCCCCACTTGCACACTTCCCACACACACTTGCACATTGACTGCAGAGGAAAAGCAGACTTATACTGGATTTCTCCTGATGTCTTTTGGCAAGAGGGTGAAAAAACAGCTATAGCCATCTTGCATTGTTCTGCAATTTCTGACTTTTTCCAGGCAAAGAATGCAGATGAGGTCCTGATAGTAGGAGAGGCAACCCTGCATTCCTGGTTTGATTATGGTCTCCTCACTTAATGAGTTTTTAAGAGGAAGAGGAGGAGGAGTGGGCACACAGGGGAATTTGCATGTGCTCTTGTGTCTGAGGCTTATTTAATTAAAAGACAATAAAAACGTCAGCTGCTGCAAGTTGCAGTCTGGATCCCCTTCCACTCCCCTTATCTCCCTTCCTCCTTCCTTCTTTCAAAGCAAATAGATAAGTCATGAGGAGGAGGGAGGTGTCAAAGGACAAGACTGTTGCAAAATGCCAGCTTGTGCTGATTTATGTTGGGCTAACATAAATTGTGAGAGGGCTCAATGCAGAATCTCTGTTCTCTCAACAGCAGCTCCAAAGTCACAGTGTGTTTGTCTCTTGCAGTGCTCCACAAGATATGACTTTGGGGCAACTTCCTTCCCAGGATGGATGGCTTGAAAACACAGTCTCTTCTAGTGGCAGCCACTTTGGGGCAAACCCCAGCTGCTTCTCATGGGTGCTCTGACACAGTTCCCCTCCTTGGACCTGCCAGTGGGTATCTTCTGTGAATGCTCCTTGCCCATTTAGGCTGAAGTGGGCTGGCTGCCTTGGTGAAGGCTTTGACATGGGTTACACTGGAAACAGCTCATTTTCCCGATGCAGACAAAGGTGTGCTCGCGCAGAAGCTTATCTGACCAAGCTTTGTGTGCTTCTCACCAGCAGCAAGGAGAGGGTCATGAAGATCTGGGACTGAGGTGGAGCCAGCTTGTTGCAGAGGGACAAGGCAGCATCAACTTGCCCAGCAAGATTGCCTCTAACCTCCTGCAGGAATATGATTTTATAGAAAGGCAGAGGAAAGCTTCATATCCACCTCTCATTCCTTGAGATCATCTTGTGCTAGACTCCTACCCATCTGGGCCACACTGAACCTGTGTCTATGTGCAATTTTATTACTTGAAGAGAAATTGAAGAAAAATATCATCTCAGGCACTGTTTACCAGCTGGTTATCCTTCCCTCAGCAGGTCTGGGTTCTGTGTGGCTGGTGCTAAAGGGCAGAAGATGCTGTGAGAAAGACTGAGGGCACGGTGTAAATGCCAGAAATGGCTAGCTCATGTCCTGCAGAGCTCATGCAGCACACTTGGAGCCCCAAAGAGGTGCCTATAATCCAGAGCCCTTTTGTCTGAATAAACTGTTCCTATTTGAACAGCAGCCATCTGCACGGGACTAGTCAAGGTTTGCATATGCTGAAGCTTGGAATAATGTATCATGGTGCAGAACCAACTGGGTGGGGAACCCACCAGCAAGCAGGGCTACCCCCTTATGGACTGAGCATCCAGTTCCTGCTGAGTCCTCCCCCAGCCTCTGGGCAGAGTGAGATGCTCAGAGATCCTGGCTCCTTGAAGCTGAAGTCAGTGTCAAATGACTGGTAAATGTGGCCAAATGTCTGTGGTATGACAAACACAAAAATAATTCTGCTGTACAGAGAAAAGCTGAAGTATTTTTCATGGCAGTGAGAGCAATAGCGCTCCTAATGTTACTTTGTATGAATCTGGTCCGTATAGGGTTTTGCAATGTGCTAGTCTTCATGGCTCCTGAGTACCTTTCCTTTGGCAGCCTCTCGTCAGCTCCTAGGAAAGCTAGCTGTATGGAGAGTGGATTGTTTTACTACTGCAAAACGGAAAATCATAAGATGACGGAAATAAATGTATTGACAAGTGAGACGAATAAATGTTCCTCTTGCCTGCACTATCCAGAGGTGTTTGACATACCAAATTATGACCTAACTGTAGGAGTAATAGTTGCAGCTGTTGCTTTTGTAAAATGATCTGTAATGCCACATGCTAATAAGTAAGACAACACGTCTAAGTCATTTTATACCGTGCCAGAAGACTAATCCCATGCCATGCATGCACAGTGCCAAAAGTGGTCATATCACAGCAGTAGGATCAGTTCTGGAATAATCACATCCTTAGGAAAAAATCCTCTGTGTAATACAATGAAATCCCACTTAAAGAAGTCAACCTTGTGAATCTATTAGAGCAGCATCCCCAGAGTACTGCTACTGTAGCTTGTTTCTAGCACAAAGTGGAACACTCGCATAAAAATGAAGACAGGAGCAGAATATTTACTCAGGTGAAAATAGGCTTCTTTTGGGAAGCCTTATGGAGAGAGAGACAGAAAAGCTGCAGTTGCCATATGGAGGATATCAAAACCTAAAACCCATTGTATACAACCAACCTGTCAGACTACTTCCACACACCTAATCCATACAAAACTCCACTTGTCTTCTGGAGGAAACTTCTTTGAGCTAAGATGGGGGATCATCCCCCTAATCGAAAGAAGTTCAAGCCCTTGCTGCATTTTACAATTCATGCATTCATCCTGAATAGGAACAGGATGTCACAGAGTCCTGAGGCAGCTTTGTAAGTCTCATCATTTAGACCTACAAAATCTGGATTATTTTTTCTTCTATTAGCTCTAAATACCACCTTTGAAAAAAATGCTTTTGACAACTTGCTTTTAAGTATCAACACACATGTATAAGTCTAAAAAATGCATGAAAACTGACTAATTATTTGATGATGAAACCAGCTTCACTAATTCAGCTGTGCAACACAGGCAGATGTGATTTCACTAATACCTGGGGCTTAATAATTGCAATATGTTAAGGCATATTTAAGCTTCAAAATCACAGTAGTTTTTTGTATATCCATGCAGAATTTCATCCAAGTGTATCTATTCTTTGCTTTTCTTTCACAGAATGGTATTTGTTGTATCTATTTGCTGTCACAAAGCATGGGAGGAAGTTAAAAAAAGAAATAATTGCACATATTGGTCAGACATCCTCAGGAGCTGTTGAGCTTTCCATTTTCAAGAAAAGCTGGGGAATTGGAATAGACTGAAGCCAGACTATTCATGGGACTCCTCTGCTTTCCTCAGCAGGGAGAAAACTTGACCTTGAATAGTTTCCTAGACACAAACAAGCATGCATTCACACCAATACTTGGAAACTCACCCTCCTGCTGCCAGACTATTGCATCCCAGTTGGTGCTTTGCAGTTCAGCCTTGGGGCAGTAGCAGTGGAAGAGGGTACTGCCATCAAAGGAATGCTGTACTCTTCTCCCATTCCTTTTTCAGTTTCGGACTGGCCAATAAATTATGTGGTGTTGTGGAGGATACACAGTTAGGGGCTTTCAAAGTATCCTGAGGTCAGCACTTCACTGATGGCCCTATCTTTTGCTTCCCCTCCCTCTGATGCCATTATGTCCTGTATGTCTTATGTTGATCACCATATAAACCATGCAGATCTGGAGAGGTCTTTGAGGCAGAAACCTTAGTAAGTCTAGACATTTTTCTGCCTTGAGAAGTACAACCTCTGGTCTGTCTGCATGGATTTCATGGCAAATTCATCCCAACTCAGTGAGTAGTTAAAGGACAAACACAATTTCTCTCTTTTTCCCCCCCCAGTATATTTACTGATCTCAAGAAGCTGCCTTTCTGTCCAAGGGGGGTATACGGAGTATGAAGGCAGGTGATGCAGGTTTCCAAGGAAAACAGCAGTGCAAAGCAAATACATTCCCACAGAGCTTTAGCACATGCTGTTTCCAGACAGGTTTTGGTAACGTTATAAATTAACAGGTGATCTGGGATAAAAGACTTAGAAAAGGTTCCCTGTGTAGGCAGAGATGACATATTTATCCAGTGAGTTGCACAAATTCTCTTTGGCCCAAGTAGCTCCTAAATCATCTATACAGCTGTGTATACAGTATGGTGAAGATTTCAGGCCTCTTGCTAGTCCTACTGGAGAGGTGACACTACTGTTCCAGAAATTCCCCTAAATAGATGGCCTCTGCAGACCAGAAGTCCTACAAATGCATTGGAGGGATGTTACTCAGTTTTGCATGCAATAAATAAGAATGTATTCGGGATGGAACATTTTGAGGTTTAGTCACTGAAAACAGATTTAAGTTATTTATTAGAAGAGATTTTTGTTTGGGGGCCAGGACAATGGCTGAGAAAAATCAGATCATTTTCAAAAGTGAATAAATCTACCCATACGGATTTTCTTTCTTCTTATCCCTCTTTCCCTCATTACTCATTTTTTCTGTCACTTTGTTGTCTTGATTTACTATAGCTTTTCCCAAAGCAAATTTTCTCAGAGAATGTCAGCTAATTAATTATTGTTTCAACATCATTTTTATCCCGGACCTTTGACCTCTTGGCAGCTCTGCAAAGCATTCTGAGGCATTTCATATTTGCTTAATAAATATTTCTTTTAAACAATAAATTGAGAAACAAGACAAAGAATGCATTCTCATCCTTCATTGTTATCCTTTTCAAAAAATAAAGGAGTCAATAGAGGCAAGTTGGAATAAAACCACAGGCCAAAATCACTTGACACAGATCAACGCGTTAGGTCCCATGAAAAAATGGCAGGCTCTATACCTAATATAGGGTGGAAAGGAACGTGTCCAATTATATTATTTTACTATTTTTTATCATTGACTTTATTTTATTGACTTTTATTTCTTGATTCCCCATGTGAGTGCATGTTCTCTCTGGAGTGGCATGATTTATCTTTATTCTGGTGAGGAGGGGATTATTCCTTGCTGAGGCTGAAGTGCCAGTGCAGCACTGCAAATTATGGTAACAGGCATTCATGTAACTCCCATACATGGTGCTATGCAGGATGGTGCTGTGCAGGATGGTGCTGTGCCAGGAGTTGGACTCAGTTATCCTTGAGGGTCCCTTCCAACTCAGCTTGTTCTGAGATTCACCAAGTGATGCATCTGGCACTTTCCTTTGGAGGCTTAATCAGCATTCCTCCGCCTGCTTGCCTCTTTGCCTGCCTTCAAGTCCTGGCCAGACAGTGTGAACTCCCATCACAGAGCTCTTCTTTTGCAGGATGTGGGGGAAAATCAGCTCTCTGCAGTCACAGCAATATCAGTGCTGGAAAGAGGGGAGAGTCCAGCTACAGGCCTCCTCGAGGTCTCAGGACTATATTTTACTGTCTGAGATGAAGTGTTGGCTTTATGTCCTTGACCCAGTTTGATGAGAGAGGAGACACATCTCAAAAGACTCCAATGACCTGGATAAGGCACTGTATGCTAGGGAGCAGGAGGTATTAAGTCAGGACATTGATGTCTGAATGCAGCCCTGAAGGCAAAGTCCCAGACTATTTGTGAAGCCAAATGTACTGCCTTGGCTGCGTTTTACACAGATTAAGGGTTTGGTATCGCTCCAGCTCTCCTCCAGCTACTTGTCCCATACCCATCCTCATACCACCAAGGAGGTATCTGGCCTTGTTCTTTCAGACTGTCCCAGATCGGTCTGATAATTTCTTCAGAGAGAGTTTTTAGCCAGAAAAATTAATTTGACTAGATTAATCCATTTGACTTGATCTGATTTCAGAAGTTCCTCACCAGTTTGCTGAGCTTGCAACTGTCAACCTTCTCTTATTGCCATCAGTCCTGGGCTCCTGTGCCATCAAAGTGGATCCAGCACTGCTCTGACAAGCTGCAGGTATCTTTTGCCTTTATTTCTTTGCTGGAAGCTGTGGGAAGGGGGGAAAGTATGAGAAGACAAAGCAAGGTTTCACAAGTTGTGGTCACAGTGGTCAGGCAGTATGCAGAAAACAGTCCCTCAGCCAAAACACAGGGCCCTGAGCCAAGCTTTCTGGATCCTTTTTGTCAGTTCTCCTACACGTTTCCTGGAGGATTTTGAAGGAATCATTTAAGCTAAATTGGGCATTTGCATCCAAAAGTGCAACTGAAGTGGCTTGATTTTCAGAGGCTCTGAAAGCTTACAGCTTCTGTTGAAAAAAAGAAAGGCTGTGAATTTTTTACAGGGCAAGAAGTGCCTGCCCTTAGAGTCCTGGCTTCCTCATGTGATGTTTATCTTTCTTTGCCTTTGCTTTCCACATCTGTAGACTAAGGAGAGCAATAGCTAAATTGAAGAGCTCAGAGAGAGTTAATTCAGTAATGTTTGCAAAGATCTCTGAGATTTCAGATGGAATACTATATAAATGCAAAGTATTATTTTATGAAGATCAGTTAGTAGCACTTCATCATTTCAAATGGCACCAATTATACACAATGTACATTGATATATGCACTCTCTTTTCATAAAGTGCTGCTGCATTTGATTCAAACTTACTTGCAGTCTGATAACTATACAGATATTAATAATGCCACAAAGAAGATACTTCTTCTAAAAAAGTATAATTTTATTTTCATTTTTAAATTTTTTTTCCAAGTGTTGTTTTGCATATACTGAATGTCAGATTTACCATCTGTGCACTGGTATGTGCTGGTGCTTGTGCTGTGCTGGTGACACAAAGCAGCCATAAACTCTTGTATCTTCATGTCACCAAAGTAGGGGTGTAAAAGCTAAAATGTGTTTGCTAGTGAAGCTGGCTCTGGACAGGTTTAGTCTCTGCATGGTAATAGGTAATAGGTGAGTTCTTCTCATGTCCTTTTAAGTAAACTAACTCTTCCTTGAAGAAGTAACTAAAGCTTTCTGTAAAAAAAGCCTCAATGGATACTTCAAATTAAGATAATGCATATAATCTCCTGTCCATTTTCAGAATAAAATAGCATAATTTATCCAGGTTCAATAAAAGTATCTAGGGATGCCCCTCCTTCCCCCAGCACAAAAAATAAACACTGTTCCTGTAGCTTTGCCAGCCCTTTCTTTTTCAGACTATACATATGGCATCACTAAAAAAGCTCTCGAATCATAAAGCTAAACTCAGACACAGTGTGCAATTTTGTGTGTCCAACATTCATTTCTCTGACAAAGCACTGGAAGGCAAACCAGGAGTTTTCTTTTATCCCCTCACCTCTGTCTCTTTGAGTTGCATCTGTATTCCCCCACCATATTCTCAGTCTTTGTAACAGTTTTAGAAGATTTGTGATATTTGGTTCTCTTTCTTTCTGTCCCATGGTTGGCACACTGCAGAGAAAAAGCCCAGAGGCATCGTGGTTGTTGAACAGCTTGAGAGCTTGAGCAAGTGTGTCCCAGTGGCTTCTGAATGGACACAGGTGGGCCTCATTGATCTGCATTTAACCATATAGAAACACCTGGTGTGGTCCCTTCTGTGCTCACAGCCTTAATACATGCAGACAAAGGTGAGCCAACCCTGCACATCACCTGCCAGAATTTTTCTGTTGTCAGGAACCACCAGACCTACCCCCTGTTCTTACAGAGCAGGGACATTATCAGAATGGGGTCCAATTAAGGGAATAAGTCCCACTACTCCTTGTAGCTCTGGACAAGTTGCCAGCCCAGCAATAGCTGTTGGCCAGCTTCTTC
Organism: Ploceus nigricollis; assembly: GCA_013399945.1. Lineage (NCBI taxonomy): Eukaryota > Metazoa > Chordata > Aves > Passeriformes > Ploceidae > Ploceus > Ploceus nigricollis. The sequence goes on along the minus strand of VXBC01001735.1, from coordinate 60,713 downwards.
CTAGACCAGAGCTTCAGGTGACCCAGCACTTCATGTCCTCCCCACCGGTGGGAGCTGCCCCAGAGCTCCCTGGAAGCAACATTTAGCTGCAGAAGCCCAGTGCAGCCCCTCTGCCAGCTGGGTGCTGACAGCGCTGTACACCAGGGCCCTGGGCAGCAGCTGTGCTGGGGGAGGGAGCTGAGGTGCCTGCAGAGGGTTCCAGCGTCCTGGGAAGACACACACAGGTTTTACAATGAGACACCATCCCTTGCTAGTGCAGAAGGCAGTGAGAAGATGATGTTCCTATGTCTCTGCTGGAAGTCTTTAACTCTGTGTTCTTAAAGACACAGACAGCAAACACAGAGGGCACTGGCACCCTGCTGACTTGAATTTGCAGTTCACTTGAGTTCAGTTTCAAAAAAGCCTTTCATTTGAGTACATAACATATCAACTTCCCCAGTACCTCACATGCAACTTAAGAAAAACGTTCACAGCTCTCTAACCTCTCACAGTGATTCAGACAGTCCTAGGCTTCAGAAAATATCTAGGAATACTCAAAGAAATTATATTTTCAAATGAATGTATATTCATCAGGTTCTCTCTGCATCTAAAAGCTGCGCTGTTTGTGAGTCGGATCTATTTTGAGGACAGCTGCATATTTTAAGTTATTGATGGAAGTATCTGTAAGATAAAGGTTTCAGTTTTCCCATTTTTTTCTCAGGCATATTTCACTCCCTCACTTTGAGTCCATGCCAGCACAGTGGGTTTAAATATTTGATGGCAAGAAAATTGTTTTATTTAGCTTATAGTTGAGCATAAGACTTTTCTAGCAACAGAACCACGAAAATCGTTCTTAGCACAAGATCTGGAGGAGAAGGGTTTTATGTGCAATCGCACAACATGATAAAAGGTTCAGATTGTGGAAGTGAAGGCTGGCTATTGACACAGTGGCAGGGAAGTGAAGTTCAAGGCATAAACCAAGAACAAATTGCAGTGTGGCAGATACAGGCTGCGCATGAAAAATGAGTGGCTGTGTGTTGAAATGGACACCTGAAAACCTGCTGAATTTGTGATTTCACATCCAGGACTAAACCTGCCATATTTCTAGGACTGACACAGGGTGCTTACAGCTCTTCAAAGTGGGACATCCGCACTTGCTTCAGACTGAGACTCTGGGAGTACTCCTGGCCCTCAGGTGCCTAGGAAAAATAGTGTGGTTTTTCAAAAGTCTGAATGGCCTCAGCACTATTTGCAGCATCTTGGATTCCTTGCCACGGTAAAAAGAGTACCCGGCTGAGGTGTGAAATCATTTCACTGTTCATGTGCACTGATATCTTTTTACACCTGGTATTTTATTATATTTTATTTTATTTTATTATAATGTACTGAATTTTTAAGCACTATAATCCAACATCTTCTCAACAGAAATGTTTCAGAATGAGGAGGGAACAGTGTACAAAGTTCATTTTTCAGGCCTTCCCCTCTGCTGACCTAAGATATAACTCAGGGATAGATAACAAATGTATTACCTTAGTTTAAATTTTAATGGGTGCACCTTCACATGGAAAAATTTGCTAAGCTGAGAGAGACCCAGTGTATAGAACTGGGATATTATAACACGCAAAATAATGGAATAAAAATGTCTGTTACTGTGTTTGCTTATTACACGCTTTGATCAACCACTCCTATTATTTTCCTTCCAAACGTTTAATGAAGCTATTGTGTGTAGAGATTTAGCAGGTTGCTTTTCAAAACAGAGATCTTTTGATTGGACAGAGCTCAAAAACAGAGGCCTTTCACACTGAGTTAAGGCAATATATCCCAATGGGAAGCACAAGACCGAGAATTCATTCTTTTTTTCTTTACCTGGCACTGGCTGTAAAAGGATGCAGCCGTGCAGGTCAGCTGCAAACAGCTGCCGTGGTGCAAGATGTGAGTATGTTCCATCTGCTTGTTACTGCCCTTCATCTGGAGGTCAGTAAGCAGGGAGCAGAGAACTGGAGCCTGGGCAGAAGGATGTCATCTCCCATTCCACTTCCATATTTAAGCTGTTAACAATGAGTGTGTCCAGTAAGGCTAAATTCTGCCCCTGCAGCAGTAATTCTGGTAGCATAGTTATAATAATTCATTAGTGAGTATGCAAAACGAGGAAAAACATGACAGGCTTGAGGTGAAGAAAACCCTGCTTTATATCTCCAAATTGAACGTGGAACTCAGAATGGGGTGTGGGCAAGCTGGGTTGCCAGGATCAGTGGTGTAGCCTTGTACAGCAAGGTTTGGTACCTCAACAGATGTGTGCAGCATTTTTAGCAGGCATGGAGTTGACCTCACCAGAAATTTTCACCTCTGTTCAGGTGAAAGCTTGACCTCGCAGGCTTAACTACTGAGTGAACAAGAATCAGAGGGAACAATTCCCATATTTGTCTAAAGGAACTATAAGACTTAGAAGTGTAATTAATCATGGCAAGACCCAGATCAGAATTAGAATGTACACGGCCTATTTTTCAGGCTTTTAATGCTCTTATTCTTTAATTGAACTTAGTGTGGTTTCAGCTCATTTGAATAAAGCTTCAGATGTATTTGGATTTATCCTAGTTTGAATGATGCCATATGATATTCCTGGGATTCAGTGAGGACTGTGGGATTCTCATAGGTATTTTAAGCTGAATTTTAATGGGAAAAGTTACATGGATTGTCACACAAATGGAAATTGCCATGGCTACCAATAATGCTAATCCAATGCCATGACTGACTAATCCTGACCACATTGTGCTCAATAAAGAACTAAGCAAAGATTTCTGCAGGTTGGTTGGTTTTCCAGCAATACCAGCAGCTATCTAACCCCATACAGCTTGAGGAATTTGCTTGGATAATGGGCATGGATTGAACAGCATCCCAGAAAGCTACTTTTATAAATAATGCCTTTTGAAGATTACTAACAGAGTGCAATGTAGGGCTAGGTCATCTGAGCTCTGGGATGAAATGAAGATCTTATGCTTCCCTCTTTCATAGCACAGGGACAAGATCAACATACCAATTACTGCAAGAGATATTGCATCAACTCTCAAGTTAATGAAATTAAACAAGTCCCTGGAGCCAGCTGATTTTGCTGCTTCATTAGTGGACCTTTTGCTCAGACTGTTCTCCCATAGCTCCATAAGAGCCTGAACTCAGGAGCTTACAGCCAAGGAGCCATTTTGGTACGGAAATTTTGGAGTAGGTGCAGGTCAGGTCTGAAATGCAAGCACCTGAAAGGCTTTGCAGCTGCTCTGCCAGGTTACCTGGCTAGATCCTGTACCGTGCTCTGCATGTGCAAGTGCAGAGAAGAAACTGATGAGCAGGGTAGAGAATTCAGCAAGAAGCAATGAAACCACTGCTCTGTGGCAGCCAAGCAGCTTGTCCTTAGCAGCAGGAGCAAGGCCAAAGCTGGGTCTGCATGGCGCAGAAGTTCATTTGCATTCTGCCAATACACTTCAAAGCTGTTGTGTCTTCAGGGAGGAAGTCCCTACAACTGTATTCCCTTGGACTCCAGGTTGTGAAAGAAGGCCAAAACAAGCCCTACATGCTCCCAGAGTCCCTCAAGGATTTCAGGGAGGCTCTTGCAAAAACATTTGACTGGTTGCCTTAGCCCTTCACATAGGGATTAATTTCACAAGGACCTTGAGACTTCTTTCGTTTCAGCTCCTGGAGGTATGCCTACTGCTGTGTGTTGGCTCTGCTCAGAGATGGTGTCTGCTCCCCCTGCAGTCTCTGAATTCATGCAATTTTCATTCCCACCTTTCACTTTAAAACACAGTACTACTATAAAGACAGCAAATCATAGAATAGAATCATAGAATCATTCCAGGAGAGTGGTAGTGTATCTGGGGGCTCCCCAAATTCTGGCAAGATTTGAAGGGAAAATGAAATCCATAGGTTTTCCTCCCAAACCTTGTTCATAGGGTAGCTTTTCACCTTCTCTTTTCCTCCTTAACCCGAAAACTAATACCCTTGGGCAGAAAGAGAGTGCCTAAGTGTCCCTGTAAGACACACACTTTAACTCATCTAAAGTGTGGGGATCCCATGTGCTGATGGCTGACTCTTTATCAACATACCCTCTGAGCTACTGAAATAACACTCAAGAGGTAAATGCTGAGCACCTGTCCAGGTATGGAGCAGACACAGGCTGCCTCTCAGTTCAACACGTTCCTCAATGGCACTTTCTTTCCTCTATATCCTTGTTTTCCTAGCCTGAGGAGAGCCATCTCTGTGTTCAACTCCTGTCAGAAAAGATGAGCTACGCTGCTGATTATTTGCTGCTGGGAAAGTCATTCTAGTGAACTGTAAGAGAAATCATCTGCCCAGGAGTGCTGTCGACTGCAGAAACACACAGATCTAAAACAAAGACACACACAAACAACTTGACCAAACCTCCTGGTTTGGGATTATAGGTGATTTCACAGGGGTGCAGGGGTGAAGATTACAGTACCCATGGACAACAAATTGGAAGTGGGTGCCTAATTCCATTATCTTTAATAAAAATCTCAGCCAGCATCTGGAATTACATACTTCGTTGTAATTATGCTACCAATATTCTTCTCTTCTGATGCATAAAATACTTGAACATAACTGTCAAGACTATTCCTCTTACCTACCTCCTGTGCAGCTCCCTGGAATTCAATCCATCCCCAGGCCAGGCTGTACCAGAGATGGAGTAGACTGTTATAAAAGACCTCTCTGTTCATGCATCTGGATTTCAGTCAGCCTAATATGCAAGCCTGTTTGATGGAAATGTGATGTTCGGTCATGCCTGTGAAATGCCACTGGTTGTGGAGGAATAATTGGCTCATTGAAAGGGGACTTGGATGACACTCATCAGGTGGCAGAAGGGTTTGCCTGAAGGTGTTGAATAGTGCTCTCAGCTCAGAACAGGAGCTGTACCCTCTGTTCTGAGCAGAAGATGCAAGAGCTCCTTTAAAGCCAGGGAGGGAAAACAAGAGATATGAAATGGGATTGTAAGAAAATAGTAAATCCATGAGGTCAGAACAGATGGAGATCCATCCTGAAATATGAACAGTTTGTGGTGGCTGAGAAAGCCAGCCACAGCCTGCAGGTGATACCTAGCCTTCCCAACATCACTGTGAAGCTCTAATAGGAAGTTTAGGAAGTCCCACTTGAAAGCTGCTGTCCTCCCTTTTTGCATTGTTTCTCTGCAGGCATTGGAGTTAATGTGGACTTGATTTTGATATCTGTTTGAATTTTTGGTATGCCATTCCTGAGACTATGGCTAAAACTTGGTTTCCAAAGTGACAGCTAGATTTTTCTGTGTTCATCTCCTCTGAAAATCAGGTCCATCTTTTGTGAGCAGGTGGTTCCTTTTATTTGTCGCAAAACTGAAAAGAAGTTTTGATGGAAAACAAGTTTTATATCCTTTCTTTCATACAGACAACATGCAGAACTGCCCCTGGGGCTTTGAATATATTTACATCCTTTCACAATTAACCCTAATGGGACATATGTGGCTTTTTTTTTTATTCTCTGAGCAGATACACTGAAAGCTGCAAAACATCCAGTGTTTAAATAGATCTCATTATATCAGCTACACCAAATCTCTCTTCTTTATATACAGAGGATTAGACTTCTTTTCACTGTCATGCAACATTAAAATAGGAAGGCATACATGGCTGACATGGATTTGACAAAAAATTAATGATTTGTACATCACTTTAATGCTTTAAATCTGCAATTCATATATGCTAATTAGGTCATAATGGGGCTGTTTGAGAACAGAACTGTCATCATGCTGCTCTGGCGGCTTCTGGGAGCAGAGATACAGCCCTGCCCTCCCTTGGTTGGCTCCTGGAGTTTGTGCTGTAACCTGGCAGATCTATGACACCATTTTTTTCTTACACAATTGTTTCCTGGATGTGGTGCTTTAATCTATCAGAGTTATGATGGCATATCTCAAATAGCGAGCTCCTGGATCCTGCAATATATCCTGGTGGGAACAGCATCCAGGCACTATATCTCAGTGATTGATTCCCTGAATTTAAACTGTCACAATCTATCTCACAGGGCAGCTGTCACCTTCCCAGATGCATGAAGTTGTATTTATGCAGTGTGCTATGAAAAAAAAAATATATATGATGATTTTGTTTACAGATAAGTAAGGTTGTAAAACTTCGAAAAACAAAAGGGGATTCAAAAACATGTCTATATTTTATTTTTCATCTAAAAAGCCTGACATATCTCTCTATTGCAGGAGAACAGAACTGCTCCCTTGTTCAGTGAGATCTCTTTAGTTTTGCACCAGTGGTGCAAAGACAAAAGCTGTCACAATAAAGGGAGAGAGAGCCAGAATGCACCTTTACAAATGGGACAACAGGAAGCAGCAGAACTTGCAAAATGATAATGTTGCAGAGCATCGTGCTGTGTGATAACATGATCTGCTGTCTTTGCTGACAGCTGCTCTTTACAGGTTCTACCAAAGCTTCTTTACAACTGGAACAAGAGTACCTTGTATAGAGATTCCACAAAGCATGCAGTAAAAGAGGAGAAAGTTATGCCTTGTGAGAGTTTCTTCAGGGAGAGTGTTATAAGTGCCACGGGGCTGATTCAGGCTACCTGATCTTTCAGTCAGCTCCAAATCATAAAGGAGTATTTTCAGGAGGCATAACATATTCTTTGTCCTAGAAAACTGGAAGAATGAATGCCAAAATATTATGGTTCTGCAAGGAATGATGCATTTTAAAAATTTGGTAAGCACTGGTAGCAACTGGATTCTTCTACCTGTGGGATCCCACTATTTGACTTCTTTGACACATTGTCTTCAGTCTCATTCTCTTTCTTGTTTCATCTCTGTGTATACACACCCACATACACACACAGACACACACACACACACACACACACAGAGACATCCATTCACTCATTTATAGTCAGAACTAAACTGGTGGTGAGTGTGCACCTTCTACAGCCAATGAAACCCATCCCAATAGGATATCAACCAGTCAGGTCTTTCCTTGGCCTGTGCACCTCCACTGTATCTTGTAAATATGGGGTGTTTTCATCACATTAACAGTAATAGCACTGTTACTCATCCATTTGTTAATAGTAATTTTCAAGACATAAAAGTCCATTTCCTTGCACTTCACATGGTCATTTATAGAAGCAGCAACTTTCTTATAGGATGCCTGTTTCATTGTCAAAAAGCACACATTCAAAGCATATCTTCAAGGCCAAGCAGCCTTATTCATAATCTCATTTTTCAGGTACAGTCAACAATCTAAATCAAAATATAGAAGGCCTGCTAGGTGGAATATCTTTCTTGCTCTGTGGACAGAATGCCAGGTGATATCAGAAGTGCTGATGTGACAAATATTGCAGTAGTGAACCATTTTGACCACTCTGCAATACTTTCGTGCAAAGAGCTAATGTAGACAGTATGGACTACAGAACAGCTGTAGGTTTTGTACTGTACTCAGAGTCCCAACAGAGATTAAAGCTCTCCTGTGGTTGGTGCTGCATACTCATCCCCCTCCCAAAGCTTGCAGTGGAACAGACAAGACTGATGAAAGATGGAAACTAGAAGAAGCACACAGAAGTGAAGTGATTTGCCTGAGGTCACACAGTGGGTCAGTGACGGAGCCAAGAATAAGAAACCTTGCTACTTCTTGCCAGCATGATGTCCATTGCCTAAAGCTATGTACAGAATTTCTCTGAGGCTGAAATGCTCAGTCTTCTGAAGGGCTGCTGCCAGTAGCAGAGTGTAGTTGTGCCATGGAACAACAGCTAGTACTTCCTGTAATGGAGCACCAAGCATGGCTTTGGCAGGGCTCAAGCACAGGGCACTGCAGTGAGAGTTTGTGCAGCCACCCTGGCACTGGATCTTCATTGATCTGGCAGCCGTGAGGGGTAGGCACATCCTGATGCAGGACAGAGGCTGTGTGCACAAGAAATGTCCTTCAGGTCATCACTACTAGCCAGTATTTGCCAGCAGTGAAAAGTGATGAGCTTTCTCCTTCCCCCTTATCTAGGCTAGCTATGTTTTACTGATTGGCAGAATGTCTTGTGTTGCTCTTATTCATTGCATCTCATTCATGATGCAAGGGGTATCTTCCCTTTGCACTGGGAGTCCAGAGACCACATGAGAACTTGAAATATGTTTGTGTAAGGCCATCTTTTAAGAGTTTATAGTAAAGATGCTAACTGCTAGTCCAGGTCTGGCTTCCATGTTGGAGTAAAATAAATAAAGACAAATACCTCTGTAGTCTCACGAGTATAATTCAGCACAACACTAGGCAGGACATGGGCAACCTTGCTAATGACTTCTCCAGCTTTTGCTGACTTTTCTGAATGAAGTCTTTCCCTGAGAGGACAAGCAGCTGGGAGCCATGTCAAAGGAAGCAACGGGGAATTCAAACAGAAAGCATTTGTCATAAGCACAGTTCAGATTTCCTTTGACTAGTATGCTGAGGTTTCATGCATATTGTAATTGATTTAAGCCCTGGACCTTTCGTCCTTGCTTAGTTGCATGCTATGTGGGGCAGCAGACCAGTGCAAGAGTATGTAATGACTGCATGGAAAGTGCAAGATGCAAAATGAGATCAGGTAACAACACTAAGGTGTGACACTGAGTTTGGCAATAGTCTTAATCTGAGAAAACAGGCTCAGTGCATGCAATCTTTACTATGTGTTTTGTTTGCTTTAGTGGAAATTGACTCCTGATTCTTTGGATACAGCAATTTTGTCAGCAAGCACATTAATGCCAGATTGATTTTTCCGGTAGTCCTTGTGCCACTCATCATTTCACATGTGAACATACTGAGAAATAAAATTCTCACCTTTCCAGTAAAATATGGCAGCTCTTTCTACAGGGACTTGTGGTACTTGATGACATTCACCATATAGGACAGGAAATATTGCTAAAGAGGCAGGGTGTGAAAATACTGGCCCAGTTTCAGTCCAGTTGTCCTGAGCATCATCACTTATGTCCTCAGAGTCACCAATGTCATACTCCTTGTGGCAAAAGCTGAGCTCAGCTTTTCCCCAAATGACCCTGGAGCTTGGTATCCAGCTGAAGACACCTTGGGTCTTAGTCCCAGGGATGTCAAACTCCCACATCCACAGCAGCCTTCCCACTGCAAACGCCAACCACTGCACGTCAAGAGTGGCTGCCCAGCATGTGAGACACCCACACTGAGTAGCACTTCATCTGAGCTCCTGAACATTCTGTGGGCCCAATTCCAGCTTTTTTAGAAATTGTTTCCCTTGCTCGAGGAAGCCAAAGGACCTTTAAAATACGTCTGACACTGCTTTCAGCATCAATTTAGTTGCCTCTCATTTTTGCACCTCTGTCAAGCAGCCTCCTCCATATGCATGTTGTCTGTCATCTTACTCAGAAAATGTAACTATAAAGCATAATTAGTATTAATGATGTGAGAGATTGAGTTTCTTATTTGTATTAATTGCTGCTTAATGCTTTAAACATCTCTAGCACTTAGAAGGATTTTAAATTAGAAGTATTCCTTTCTCTAGTGTCTTCTCGGAGGGGGGCTCTTACTGCCTGGCACTGACTAACCCAGAGTGTGCCATGAGGTTGTTTATATGTTCAGGTCTGTTACCACTAAACAAGGAAAACATTAATGGAGCTTGCTTAAGGGGAAAGAATTATTTCACAGCTAGTGCTGCACTGAGCTGCGTGTTTGGATTTTAAATAAAAAATATTGCTGTGGAGCTGAAGGGGCCTTGTGTGAGCTCCCATTGCTAGTCCTACAGGTGGAGGAGGAACTCATCTTTTGTAGTATCTTTGTGTGTGGGTATGGAAGTCAGTGCCCTTTTCTCTGTAATAGGAACTTCTGTAAACCAATCTCTCGGGCTACTGAATAGCAGGACTTGGCCTGCTTTAACAGCTGGAGGATGAGACAGTTTTCCTATATGAAGTATTGATTTAGGCATTTATGTTTGTCAATTGTGTCCATGTATCACCTTCAAAACCAGTGCCCCCCAGATTCGCAGCCCAGTCCTGTGAATAGCAATGACTGCTAATAAGTCCAGGCAATGACTTCTTTGGGAGATAGAAACAGTCTGAGAAATCAGCAAAAATGTCCTTGCTCTCAAACCCTGGTCCATACTTATGAATTAGATATGTAGAACAAGGATTCTGGCTGGGCAAGTATGTGGATATATTGATGCACCTGTTACACAGGAACACTTCCCCAAGGACAAATAAGAATATACTGCCCACAAAAAGGTACCTCTGAATTATATGAATTTATGCATAGAAGAGGTTTTATTGATGTAACTATTTCACAAAGAGCAACTAGTGTGAAAACTCTTGGGCTGGCTGGGCCAGCACCTGGAAGTAGCAGTCTCATCTTCTGTGTGGGGACCTGATGGCATTGCTTTGCTACTGCTGCTTTGCAGTTTCATTCAGTTTCTGCATTCTGCTACCGGTGTGCAAGTCATGAGTGGAAGAAGTAAATGCTGTGATTTATGGTGGTCAGATGGGCTGGCTTAAGAGATTCTGATGTTCCAGTTATCTCTTAATATACCACAGCAGTTCACAATAGGATTGGCTGAAGGGAATATGTGCTGTCAGACCATCAGGGTCAGGACTGTGTGACATTGCTGGACCAAGAAATTAAATGGTAGGGCAGAGGCTGGTGCTGTCTTCCACTGTTCCAGAGCTCTTGCCAGAGCCCTGCATCCTGATTGGAAAAGGGAATTCAACAGATGCCAGGAAAAGAAGGTTAAAGATACCATCCCTTGAGCACTGGCCCCTAGAGTGAGACTGCATTTGCTGAATGTACCCCAGAAGGATGGTGGCAGCCTGCAGGAAGGAGAAATCTCTCACTTTTTGCCCTCAGCTGGGGTGAGATCCTTTCAGGGGTGTGGAGGCAGTTGCAGGCAGCCATTATCCACATAATTTTATGTTGTGCACATGAAAAGAGCTGTGGCTTGCAGGGACAGACCTTCCCCAGGTTTCTCTGTGTGTCTCTCTGCAGGTGAGTGCTTCCCAGCCAAGGGAGAGGACACTGGCACATTTTCCAACCTACTTAACTTTTTACTTCACAGAATGTTTTAAAATGGTAAGTTTTTGTCAAACTCACAGATTTTGAGTTCAATAAATAAATCTTTCTATTTTCAAAAGGTTTTTGATCTCTGTAAATGTGACAAATGGGCCAGAAACCACAGGCATTCAAGAGGCATCTCAGATCCATAGCATGAATGATACGTAACTACAGGAGAAGCATACTGTATGCAGATATTTTATGACAGCTAAGATCCCAAAGTTCCTTATGTTGGGTTGTATCTGGTCTTTCTCATAGCCCTGGGACAGTAGCTGTCCCCTGCCTCCTTTGTGAGGATCAACACTAAACCCTGCACCAGAAATGGTGCAGTCCTGCTCCTCTGTGTGGCCAGAGTGCTTCAGCCTCCCTGGGAGGGCTCTTGCCTGCATGTAGCAGTCTGTGGCCTTGGGGATGTGCAGCACAGCCTTCCACAGAGCCAGGCATGTTCCTGCACTCAGGTTGAGTTGGTCGAAACGATGCACTGGTTGATAGGGCCTCAACAGCCTACCTGGATTAAAGTGCCCTTTAGCATGCACAAAATTATGAGGGATTTGGGGTTTTGGGGGTCCTTAGTCACATGTCTGTCCTATCACTTCACAGCTGGAGTGAAACACACATTTGTGATGAAAATGGCCATACAAAGGGACACTTCAGTAGTGTGTCTTCAGCTATTATGTTGACTGTCATCTGAGCTCTGTTCTCCTCAGAACAACTGAGGAATGAGGGAATTTCCAGTGACAACTCAGGAATGAAATAATTTCCAGTGTACCTTTAAAGATCCTGGGTATCATACAAACAATCTGATATGAACTGTTTCAACTAGGAACTACTAGACAATACTAGAGAGTCACTCCTTAGTGCCCCAATCCAGGCTTTGGTTGTTCAGTGTTGTCATCAGCATTGTAAAGAAAGTAGGAAATTGCATACCTAGGACTGGAAAATAAAGAAAGTAGTTGGACAAAAAATTCAGGCCATTTAAAGACAGATTTGTGATCTATTTTTAATCTTTTTTTTTTCAAACAATGGCTGGTAGATTGGGTTTGTGTTTCTTCTTCGTTACATCTACCTAGGAGTTAGCTTTTTTCATAAACATAGAACATATGTTTGTTCAGAAGTGTTTTATAGAAACAGCAAGTAAGGATTTTCATAGGCTGATTTTTTTATTCCTTCCTTTTGCATGGTAAATAGAATTCAAGTTCTGCAATTCTCAAAATACAGATATGCCTATGCAATGTTGACTTCATCAGTATTCTGCATTTTCATTGGTAAGCCCAGTGCAGCCTGCCCACAAGTTTAGTGTGGCTATTGCAGAGGAAGAGGAGAGGAAATACCAGCCAGTCCAAACACAGAATATTGAAAAGGTCAACATAATAGAGCCAGCTGCTATGATTCATAGAGACTTTAAGAGTCTAATATTTCATCTCATGACAAAGATTGTAATGAGAACTGAAAATGGCACAACATTAATTCATCTTTGTGACAAACACTATAATGAGAATGGAAGTGTACAAGCTTCAAATACTCCTGTTACTGATCTGTGGTCCTTGTTCTGTAACAGGACACAAACCCCAACTGCTCACTTAGAAATAGAAATCTAAAATCAACAACTTCTACAGCTATTCTGAACAGCCTGTTACATGTTCTGATGCTAATGCAAGCAGAGAGCAGCACAAACCTGCCAAAGTCAACCAAATTTGCTGTGCTCTGCCCAAGCACACATGGCCCACTAGCACAGCCTGGCTGCCATGGCATGACCCTGCTGAACTGTTTCCATGTCCGTGTGTTTGCACAGTTGTGTAGCAAACAACCTGTTTGCACAGCCTTATGTTCACAATGGTAGAAACTCCCTGTAGATACTGTGAGTTGGCCTGGGGGCAAAGATGATAGGCTGGCTAGTAGCAAGAAGTCCCTTATTTTCTGCCTCTGACTAGTCCTTATATAAGTGGGGTGGGAAGGAATGTGTGTGTAGAAAGTGCTTTCACTTATTACATTTTTAGTTGACATTTTCCATGTTATCTTCAGGGTCACAGCAATATAAGCAGAGCATGCGTTGCAAGTCTAATTTTATATTCTGTTGGTTTGCTTTTAAAAAAGAGAAAGAAAAAAAAGAAACAGAGAGAAAAAGAAAATGGCATATGGACTCTGGCATCAGTTCTTGGAAATGCTGAGATTCATTAAATAAATAGACATGTACCGCGAGCACTGTGTTACAAGAGACTGCAATATCACACTTCGCTTCCTGAGCACTGGGCACAGCCTCTGGCTTCGGCTCCCCAGTCTACTGTAAAATGGTGAGACTTTTGTCTTTGTAGAATGTCACTATACGACCCTTCCACCCTACCCTGAGGTTTCCAGGCAACCCATCACATTCCAGGTGCATCAGTCTATAGCTAAGATCTTGATCCACTCCCCTGAAGAGACTTAATAATTATGTGCCAAGCATCCTGGAAAGCTTTGTGTGTCTGATAAAAAGCAAAGCGAAGAACTAGCACTTCTCAGAGATCTAGCTCAAAACACAGCTTGGCTAGTGGGATCCAGCCCTAAGTAGCACACAAAATGTTGCTAGAGAAGGGCCAGTTTTCTGTCTGAGAGAAGGAATCCACTATTTCGTGGATCACATTAACCTAAGGGATGACATTCTTGAGAGAGTCTTGTTGATCACCCTTTCCATTCCTTTCCCCCCATACTTGCAGTTGCAGAATTTCCTTCAGGCAATGGAAGCAATTTACTTGCTTAAGTAACATTAGGAAAGCATTTAACGTATATTTAGGAGAGTCACAGTGCAATTTAGCAGCTGGAAACAAGGAGCAAATGAACACCATGTGACATACCAGCTCGTAATGGGCCATCCACAAGTGCTCCGTGGAGCATAGTTTAAGGATCAGTGTCTTCTTCTGTGTTTTAAAGAAATCCATATTAATAAAATACTCTGTTTCTCTCAAACACACATACACAGGCACAGCGAGCTGTGTGTTTCACATTGCAGACGACACAGCCAGAAGATGTGTTAGCCGCTAATGAAACGCAGCTCTGGGAAGGACTGCGGCAGCTGCTGAAAAGCACAAAGTCACGCTACACAGCAAGCTGGAGTGGGAAGTGAAGAGAAATATTGTATCAGGTTGTAACTACATGAGGAATTTAGATAAGCAGAAGGAATTTAGAAAAGCAGAATATGATCACCCACACTGAAATTTAATAAGCCCTCCAGAGCTTCCACCCCCTTACCAAAGGTGTCATTGGACTGCCAGCAAAGGCAAGCGGTTACTATTCTTGTGCTTGGCAATGTACAAACATGCAAGATGACATAATTTATATCCTGAACACTTAACAGTTTAAAGCCCCAATTAGAGTGTCAGGAAGGAAAGTGAACTGAGGAAAGATGGGATGGGAGTAGGGAAGAGTATATGTGGTTAACTGATGGTTTGGCCTTAGTGAGCATATCTGTGAAGTTTAAGGTGCAAATGTGTGTCCTTTTCCAGGGTCAGAGATTTCTTGAAAACAAGCTTGGAAAAAATGAGCTACAATAGGGAGGAAAAGGATGGTCAAAGGATGGTGGAGAGCAAGCTACAGCAAGTGTCCAAATACTTATAGTTGTAAAGCTGACCTTAACCTGAAATACGTTTAAGGATCTCTCTGACTTCATTGAAGGCCAAGTTTCACCACTGGTACTTTTATGAGTAATTTTAAACTTCTGTGGCATTTTAAACTGATTATTTTGCAATTAGTTTCCAAGCATCTCTTTTCATGTTAGAATGTCACATTAATTCATTCTTAATTGATCCATACACTTCCAATTTTCTGAATCCAAACAAGTGTAAAACTTGAGTAGTCAAGATAGTATCTTACAGTAACTTAGTATCTTACCAAAGATAAAATTTCTGTAGGATATTTTATGTAAAGAGAAAGTATCTTATCAAATATATAGTTCCTGTAGTTTAAATTCTCTTGCAGATGTCAAAGGTGNACTTGTGTTCCCTGAATTTTACTATTTTTCCAAAGAAAGTTGTATTAACTGTGGTTATTTAAACTGCATTTGATCTCAGAAGATGTAAGGATGACTAGACACCATGGTTACTTGATTTCTGCAAGATGGAGTTGCTTGCCAAAATACTGTTGGAAAAACTAATATCTAGTAAAACCCTTGTTAGAAGCTGTGGTTTTCTTTTGTCTCCCCTGAACAATATGAAATATGTCCATACTGACTAAAAATATTCATACTGCATGGCATACATAAAAATTCTAATTTATATTCTCATTCAAAATTAAGTTTTAGGGAAAATGCCTATCAATCTTACTTATAGAAAAGAAAGATTTTTTCCTATAGCTTTATAATCATAACAATATGCAAATATGCTTTACTTCTCATTCTAGGGAAATAGGGCTTAAAATGTAGAGGGTGTTTTGAATTTTCAGAGTCTGAAAGGATAAGCTCATGGCTTATTTTGTGTCAGTAATGAACAGAAAAAATTGCTTCTCATACTTCCATTTGGCACTTATTTTGTATTTTCTGCAATTAAAGTGGGGCTATAGTCAAATCAACTCTAAAAATGACACATTTATCCTCTCGCAGTGACTCCTGTATCAAATTCCCTCTGATTATATATCAAGAGATGATTTCTCTAGCTGTCAGCACTGCAAATTCATCCTGGGATCTCAAACTGCTAGCTGCATTCTTTATGCTTATTACAACATCATTCCTAACAAAGACTGAGGAA
The DNA here is from genome assembly GCA_013399945.1 of Ploceus nigricollis. Classification (NCBI taxonomy): domain Eukaryota; kingdom Metazoa; phylum Chordata; class Aves; order Passeriformes; family Ploceidae; genus Ploceus; species Ploceus nigricollis. Next base: position 44,968 of record VXBC01001735.1, on the reverse strand, counting down.
CATGGATGTGATTGAGTCTGTGAGATGCAAAGTCCAATCCAGCTCATTCCTCCATGACACAGCTGGGGGCACAGCAACACAGGGAAATGGTCTGACACGGCTGTGAGCCAACATGCCCAGCCATGCTGTTTTCTTTTGTAGGTGTGTTCATATAGCTCCCTCACACTGACTTCCTAACTCAGAATAAACTGTCCGGGCTGGACAGCACTGAAGCTATATGAACACCCTTTTGCATGCTGAATAACCTGCGATGACTCAGGTGCAGTCCCAGCCTGCAAAATACAGGTCTTCACTGAAACACAGGCTCTAGTTTCATTTCAGCTCTCTTTTGTCTTTAAGAATGAAGACATCTCAGTGTCTGTTTAGCCAGTTCTCATGTCACTAAGTACCTGCCAAGGTTTTAATTTTTTTCTTTTTTTTTTTCATTTAGATCAATCTCTTCTTGCTCAGCTTTGTACAGATAAACAAAGCTGCAGTCATAGATGCTGGAGGCACAATCATGGAGCAGGCATGGTATAGAAGCCTTATAGAAGGTAAGAAATGTTTGCAAATGCAAATAAAGGTGCCTTCCCTTTGCTAGCAAGATTTATGGTAGCAGAAGTGTAACTTTCGTGTCCTTAGTTAATCTTCCAGTATCACCAGCACCACAGGGACTCTGGCATACCTGCCTCTGGGGGGCAAGATGGTTATTCCCCAAGCAATTTGTCCCACCCAGAGGTCACTCTCTATGTGACAGGTGTAGTAGTGTGAAGTGCTCCCCAGGCTGCCACTGCTGCCTGCAGCTTCTTACCCTGAATCATTAGCAAAAGGATATCTGTTCTCAGCTGGCAAACACTAAGGTGGAATTGCTAAAGACACAGTGTCTGTTCCACTCTCCCAAATCCACTACAAGGGAAGGGAGCCCCTTGGGTCAAGGACTGGGGGTTCACTGACATCCTTACAGTCTCCTTTGCTTACAAGGCCGTGGCTTAGGGAACTCTTCCCACAGAGTCCAGGGATTCAGGATGAAGGGCACCTGCACGGCTTCTCCCAGCTTCCAGTCCATAGCAAAGTGAACTCAAACTGGCATATTAAGCGACCAGGAACTGCGTTGTGTCAAGCATATTTATCACCAGGTCCAGGTGTGGGAGTAATTTCATTTTACAGGTTATGTAGCAATTTAGTGTGCTGCCACCTCACCAGCCTGATGAGACATCTTCATGCTAATTATGCTCATTCATTAAGTGCATACTGCCATGAACATCTTTTCTTGTACTAGAGCATGGGTAGCACAAACTTAGCTGGCAAGAGAAATACAAAAATGGATATTTTTGCAGTAGTGCTGGCACAGGAGAGAGATGTTAACTTGCATACAGGCTCAATAATAAATGAAATGTTTGACAAAGAAAAATGAATCGGCAATGTTCCTCCATCTTCCTAAGAAACTGACAGTGTATCCTGTAGCCTGGGGTCCACATGCTGACAGTTACAAAGAGGTTTTGTGAACTCACTAATATAGAATATGTCAGCCTGCCATTAAGTTTTGAGTTCCTTTTCTGGGCAGTTTGTAAAATCTAATCAATGAGGCATTTTTCAAAAAAAATCTAAGAAAATTTTGAGCCTGTAATTGTGCCTTCCTAAAATAACAACAGGGAATCTGGCAAGAGAAGGTGAAAGACACACAATGTGCCTTTCTTCCTGGCTGCTGCTGGAATGTGTCCTGCAAGCAGGAGCTTTTCCCATTACATAATAGTCTCATGCAAAATCTTCAGTGATATAGCACTACTTGGAGGAGTTGGAAACTTCAGATCCACTTTCCTTTCTCTCTTCCCACAATATATATGGTGTTAATATAAAGTTAATATAATAGCTTTCTCCTTGCTTTTCCCCTACATAGTTTTAACTGTTTATTTACATATTTTCCTTTTATCTCAAATCATATGGCAGGCTCTACACATCTGAAGATGGGCTAGTTCCAGCCTCCCCATGCTTGAACTGCCTCTTGAACTTTCTCTGATTACATCATTATATATAATGATACATTATTAGCGCCATCAAGGCATGCAGAGTTGGTCACAGTGCTTGCACTCTAAATCTGACAGAAGCAAAAAAGAGGGCAATAGTTTAAACAAAGGGGGAACTGGAGATGACATTGAGGAGGAAATTGATTGCAGAAAGCTTTATGAAATGAGCGCTTAGATGAAAGAGGGCTCTGAAGGAAAGAAAAGAGCTTGTTGGACTAGAAGTTGGGGCTGTTCCAAAATGAGGCCCCTACTCAAGACAGAGTTTCTGCTCAGGGTAGTGCTTAAGCATGAAGTCAGACATCTGATGGAGTAGGGCACATAGACCTTAGGGAGACATATATAAAGACACCATGAGAAGGAAGAATCTACAGGAATGTAAGAGCAGGAGAGCAAGAGGCCTCGTAGCTCGTGCTCAGCGGGGTCAAAGTCAGCAAAGTAATAAAATGTGTGTGTGGGAGATTAGGGTTTTCATGCCAGAGGTTCAGGAGAAACTGGCTATCGGAGTGAGAAGGCTTGCAGGGAGAGGAGCTGCCTTTCACTAAATAAACCACTATGCTGGTGGAGAGGGGGCAGATGAACTTCTGAGCACATGAACTTTTCTCCAAGGCTTTGGTAACATTGTTTGGAGACCTAGACAAAAAGAAAAACAAATCCACACCTTTTCCACTCTCGCACATTTTAAACTCTTTACTTCCTTAAATTAATTGCTTACTGTTTGTAGCACTGTTGTAAACTATGGACTTGAACACGAGGATTTTGCACCCCGGAGGAATGTCGAAAGTATGTTTAGAAAGAGACGAGTGATAGCAGCAGACATGTCTTCATCCACAAACATCACAATGGGCTTAAAGGATTTTGCAAACCCAAACCTCTCATTTGATTTTTCTTATTTCTGTGTAAGTGAATTGGCAGTTTCCAGCTATCCTTATTGTGTTGTATGGCTACACAAACAGGAGAAATAAAACTATGAGGAAAAACATGAGGCTGACTATTAGGAGGAAGAGAAGAGTGTGAGAATAAAGGAACAGAGAACAGAGATCACCTGATGGGCATACAGCTAATTTAAGATGAAGGAGACAATCTGCTCTTGATGCCTTTACCATACGCTTATAGTTCGATGGTGGGGTTTGAATATACAACATCTGCTGTACTAGTATTAACTGTTATATTTTTATCTCTCTTCCAAGTACTGTATAGTATGAGGATTATTTGAATCTTTAAAAGATGGATGATATAGAAGTATAGTGTAGGCCATGGATGGGGCACAGGACTTTCTTGGTGGTAAAGGCCTCCATATCCTTGACATGAAATAGGTGGTGCATGTTTCAAGGGGCTTGTTGAATAACTAAGAAAAATACCTCTGAGTAGAGTCTTTCTTCCCCAAGAAAAAAAACGCCCAGCCTTAAAACTTCCAACAACCTTTCATTTAACTCAGATATATTGCACACATGTGTGGTGTGTGTGGTTTCTATGGTATCTGTGTTCTCCACTTGCTCATGATGGAGTTATTTGAAGGAGCATCCTTAAACTCAATATGACAAATTATTTATCTGCATATTCCTCTGAATAAATGCAACTAAGGAAGAGTCTCATCACATAAAAATCAGCCACTCTAGTGGAGCTGACTTTGGCACACAGTTGATTAATGGCACCTTCTCTGTAGCTGCTGAACTGCAGGCATGGTCCTGCCCGTGCTGAAGGATCCTGGCTCAGCCAAGCTGTGCAAAGCAGTGCAACTTAGGGCACTCCTTTGTGTTCAAACCACTATCGTGCATGCTGACAGCCAGTAGGCAGTAACCTGTAACACTGTGGTTTAACATCTTTGTCCTTTTTATTTAAAAGCAAGCCTGTAATAAAGTTTTACTGAAAAAGAAAAGTTGTGTCAGTAACAGTGGGAGGTAGAACAGAATTTAACAAGAGAAACAGTAGGCTAGTGAATAAACTGTTAGTGGAGGTGTGAGTTACTGTGTCTTTGCCTACACTATTTGAATCATTTGCTTTCTTAAAATAAGAGCTGTTTATTTCAGACTGCATCTTACAGCTACCTTAGCTGTCAGAAGTCAAACATAAAAATACTCCTTTCTCCAGAGAGAGACATTCATCAACCAGTAAATATTACTCACTCCATTGATTATACTGTGATTATATTTTCTCTTTAAATAGCTGTTAGAATTGGCTATAAAAGACTCATTTTTTTTCTGCTATAGATAGTCTCTTTCTTTAAATATTTCATTGTTTTGAATTAGTCATTGCAGTTTGCACAGCTGAAATGCCAAATGTGATGCCTTTCTGGGTGATATTTGGGAGTTATCTCACTCAGTCATTCTCCTCTTTATTTAATGGCCTTCCAAAGAAACCTCCAAATTACAAAGACTTTAGGAGTTATTACTGTCACCCCCTTGTAAGAGATGTAACTTAACTTTCTGCAGCACCAGAAATTCTCAAATAATTTTCAGAGACAAACAAAAAGGCTTCAGCTCAAGTGAAGTAATTTTTATCAGATAAATAGGGTGTCTGGAGACCTGAGTCTCAGTCATAGCTCGTCCCTGCCTTGCTTTCTTCCAGCATTTCATGCACTGTCAGCTGAAGATAGTGAAACCCCACATAAAGTGCTTTAAAATTTGCAGGTGGCAGTAAAAACTCCCTTTAATCAAGCCTATTCCTCCAGGTTTGAGTGCTCTCTCTAGATAGAAACTGCCAGGCAAAGAACTCCCCATAAATATTGTGAAGCCTACGAACATTATCAACCCACAGACAACCCATCATGTGGTTAATTAATTAGACTGAATACTAATTAATTAAGGGGTATCCTTAGTGATTCTGTCCAGAGCCAGCTCAGCAGCACTTGCATGGCCTGAGGCCTGAGATTGCTGCTAGCCTTGACACATCATTTAAGGGAGCCATCAAAACAGTGGGACCAGTCCTGAGTGTGCTGTATGGGATTTTACCACCACCTGGTATCTCTACAGAGCAGCATGCTGGCTGAGTGTAGGTCTGGCAACCCAGCCCAGAGCCTAGGGACTGCTTTGTTCATTGTCCACATCTGTTCTCTCCTGACCCTTCTCTCTTGCCTCCACTACTCCTCTGACAGTACAAAGCCCTCCCACCAGCCAGCTAAAGTTTTACTGATTCTTTTGAGGATGCTCTCAATATGTTCCCCTGCAGAGCAGCAGGGAATTTTCCAGCTGCAAGCAGCCTTAGAAACCTTTGCTGTACACCAGCTTTGCCATCACTACACTTATCATCTGCAACACAGAGGCTTTTGATGGAACTAGAGCTTGTCTTGCAAATGGCCAGTCTGTGTGGGACTGGCCACATAAGGGTAGGAAACTGTCCTCAAGTCTTTTCTTTAGATCCATCTCAAAGACATTTTTTAGGCTTGCTGCTGGGTGAGAAGGCAACCCTAGCAAGTCTGTCTTTGGAAATAGAAGTTTCTTAAGCCTGGAAAGGAGGTAGAAATGTTCAGCACTTTCACAATGTCCAAGCACTTATCTACTACACATGTGTGAGTGAACAACAGTCTTGTGGTCACATCAAAAATACTGCATGTTACAGGTTGAGCTGTAACTTCTGAGCTCATTTTAAGCAGTTTTAAAGCTCTGAAAGTGATCTGGGACATTTTATTAAAAGACGAACATCAACTGTTATAGATGTGCTATGTCATGGCTGTAAGGGAAACAAAACTGAGCTTAAAGTAAAATTTTCAAAAGTACAAGTAAAACATTAAATGAGATAATCTGAGTCTCTGAAGTTATACTGAGATTCACTTATCCATTATCTTCAAATTAGGAACCACCTGTTCTTCATAACTGTCTGTTTGTATGAATGTGGAACTCTGAGTTTAATTAAGTATCGTGTGTGGGTGGAAAAGGCTTTCCAACAGCAGTGAGATTATTAATGGACATCTATATTGAAGTTCTTTGCATTTTTGAAATGCTAATTACAATGTAAATTTAGTTTTAAATTATTGCTTTGCTGTGGGATGGAAGTTGTCATTTATTATTAGGCAGATTTTTTTTCAGATCTCAGGAAAACATTGGTTTGTCTGTATAAGCACTCTGTAGTCTCTTATTTTTTTCCTTATTTGCAGTATTTGCTCATCATTCAATGTGCTGTAAAACATACCTCCATCTCTAGTTTCATTATTTTTATAGGTTTTGGGTTTTTTTTTTTTTTTGTTTTGCCCTGCAACACTCTGAAGTTTCAAGAAAATGAAAGCCAAGCTTTTTTAAAAAAGGCCAGCAGCTGAAATCTGGAAAAGGTGAACTTGTCTCAGGAAAATAACCCTCACTGACTTCCTCGTACTTTAACATTTTAACTCCTAGTTTATTACATGTAGGTGGTGATGTTTGCAACACAAACCTAAATATGAGTGATGTCAGACCATGTTCTGCAGTAGTGAACCCACAATAATTCATATATAGTTTGTCAGTGCCCATAAGGAAAACAAGTCTCAGCTGTTGGACAGCCTGCAGCACACCCAGCCCTTCCTTTGGACATAGCTCAAACTACAGGAAAGACAGTTTGAGCCCATGCTCTGAACTAACGTAATGCATGTTTTGTGCTCTCTCTATTTTCTCACCTGAGACGTTTGAATTTGGCCCTGGCACAGGCTGAGGTGTGGGCCTGCGAGGTGCAGGCAGTGTAGGTTAGTCAGTGAAGGCTCTCACAGACAGAAGAGGGTCTTTTGCATCAGGCATTTTGTGCCCACATGGTGTTTGCAAGCAGAAGGAAGAGAAAGGCAAGGAACTAACACACCCAGGGACATGTTACTTGACCTGTTTCTGCAGTGACAGAAAGCAGTTGGCTGAACACCCACTTTAGTCTGGGATTTTCTGTGCTGGGTGTTATTAGATGAAAGAATGCTCTCTGGAGTGGGCTGCAGCCTGCCTGCCACTGGGCACAGGGTCACTTGGAGGCTAGTAGGAAATAGAAACCTCTGATTCCACACAGACTACATTAAAGATCTATCTGCTTTGCCACTGATGGATAACCTAAAGTTTACAGACAGGAACAACAGGAAAAGCTACAATATCTGGTCACATCTGAAGGACCTGCAGAGCACGGTAACTCAATTGTATGCAGTAAGGGCTTTGCTGGCATTGCCACTGATAGAATTCAATTAAAAGCTATTAGCATAACAAGCCATACAGGGGCTGCCAGAGTGCAAGGAAGCTATAAAGCATCTGACTGGCACTAGGAGAGGACTGATTTGACAATTTTGATATTTTCTGTTCCTGCTTCATTTAATAGTGAATGGTGACAAAGTGCTGATCTGCCCAATGGCATTTTTTCTTTACCTTTTTCTTAAGTAAGAACTATCTCACAGAGATTTCTGAGGCCTACATCCATAATCTGTCTGCCTTAAGGCTCTCTTGTAAGAAAATAAGCACTGTATAGCTCTTGTTATGAAAGTTGCACAGTTCATGTATTGCTCAGGGAGGGTACCCACAGCAGGAATTTTTTGATTGTGTGGGAGAACTCGTTAGGTATTTGTTGAAGTCTCCTTGGCCTTATAGTGTGTGATTGTCGACGGTTTCTTTTCAAAGCATTGAAAATAAAACAAAGCTGTGAATTAGAGTAAATTCCTACTTTCTCTAGTGGTCTCTGAAGCAAAATTCTCATGGATATTGAGGAAAGCAGCCCTTCTCTGAATACTGGAACAGTGTGTCCACAAAGGATTTGCCATGCTCTGAGCATTGCCCTCAATTTGCCTCACTCACTCACCCACTCTGTTTCTCCATGTGTGGGGGCTTGTGGGGGGTTTCCTCTAAAGCTGCATGCCACAGTGCAGAGCTTCTTTCCCCTGCCCACGGGTTCACACAGATGGGGCTGGCCTTGAGAGTGAGCAGCTGCCACAGGTTACAGGGGAAAAAGGAATCTACCCTAACCCTGGATCTGCCCATATCCATTACTGGGACTGGAGGTTTTTTTAATATGACTGAAAGAAGTGATCAAAAATATCTTTAAATTCTTAGAAAAACAATGAATTACAATTAAAAGGTAAAGAGCTTAAACAAGACTGCTTCAAAAATAACCTAACCTGGAGTACTGCATCCAGTTCTGGGGCCTCCAACAAGAGGACAGGGACCTGTTGGAGCAGGTCCAGAGGAGGGCCACAGGGATGATGAGAGAGCAGGAGCACCATTTCTATCAAGACATGCTGAGAGAGTTGGGATTATTTAGCTCAGAGAAGAGAAGGCTCTGGGGAGAACTTATGGCACCTTCTAGAGACTGAAGGGTGTCAGAGAGGGACTTTTTGCCAGGGCATGTAGTGATAGGACAAGGGCTTTAAACTGAAAGAGATTTAGATTAGATATAAGGAAGAAATTCTCCACTATATGGATAGTGAGGCACTGGCACAGGTTGCCCAGCGAAGCTGTGGACGCCCCACCCCTAGAGGTGTTCAAGGCCGGCTTGGCTGGGGCTCTGAGGATCCAGGTCTAGTGAAAGGTATCCATGTCCATGGCAGGGGGGTGGGACTGGATGATCTTCAAGATCCCTTCCAGCCCAAGCCATTTGGGGATTCTATGATGACATTCTATGGCCGTTTCAATACAGGGGAGACGCTTTCTCCAGATCGGGTCTCAATGTGACCCTTTACCTCTTGGGGACAGTAACACTTAGCAATGCCACAACAATACTGTCTCACTGCTGAACTTCCTTATGAGCTCCTGAGATGAAAGCTTGTTTAATAATAAAAATGAGATTAATCTTTATTTTATTCCATAGTCCAGCTAAGGGCGTATTTTGTGAAATGAGGAAAAATAGTATAAGAATTTCATTTTAACTAGTTTTTTCTTAAAAGATCTTTTGTCTGGTTTTATATGTACAGTAAGGTTTCCTTCCTATGTAGTCATTCCTTCTTGTGTTATTAAAACTGAGAAAAAATGCCTTTAGGTGAAAAAAATCTTACTAGTGTGTTAGGTCTTTCTATCAGGAATAGGTCCTGATTTATATGTTACTATTTGGGAATGTTATTAAATCAAATTACCTTTGTAGAATGAGAAGATACATGTAAATTACAGAAAAATAACTGTGATTAAAAAAAAAAATCAATTTTGTTTATCTACACCCTCTTTAAAGAAGAAATAGCAGTAATGTTATTACATTATCCCAAACCCACAGATTAGTATAAACTATCACCTGATGGCAACATTTAGGAGAGAATTATTAAAGAATTATTTGGTGTTATTCTCCAATGAGTTCATCTAACTTCATGCATATTCAACTCCTTTCAATTCAGTGCCATAGTTTATTTAGGAATAACTTTACAGACTTATTTTGCAGTCTTAAGTTTAATACCTTCCCACAGATAAAACAAAACAAATCAGTTATTGTCCATTTTGCCTGCGTTAAATATTTTAGGGTAGGTAGGTCGAGTGGATAGCAAGAAGCTTTGAATCACATTTTCCAGTGCTTTCACATTTAAAGTTTTTATTTGATTATCTTGTGGGGTGGAGTCAAATGTGTTTCCAATTTTGCAGTGAATTGTTACAATCTCAAATGTCTTTTGTAAGCTTCTTGGCATCAATAAGTGTAAGTGGTTGTGGTTTTGAACCCAGCTCATAAGGACAGCTACAACACAATCATTCCTCCCTCTCTGTACATCACCCCCCAGACTCTGACTGGGGAATATTCCAAGTTAGCCAAAAGATGTGCATGGGAAAAACTTGTTGTTTTTAATAAATTTACAAAGGAACACACAAATGCAGTGTTTATTCCTGTAGGCTAATATTTTCAGTTCTATACTTAGTTAGATACTCGCATTCACATATTTTAGTCCCCATATCTAACGCTATTTGCCAAAGAAGTTACAGCATTCTCAGCAACTCTGTAGCCATGACAAAGAATCAGGATGCTGATTTAGACAGTTAAATTTGCACCTGCAAATTTATTGGAACACTGTTACTGTAGAAAATGATGAGTTTAGAAAATGTCTTCCTGATTAGGGCCACATGAATAATTGATTTTTTAAAAAATGATGGCATCCAATTTTCGTAATTGGTTTAGATCAGACTTATTGTCCTGCTTAACAAAATTATTTCTTTTCCCTTCCCCAAAATTTTGAATAGTCCAATTAAAAAAAAAACAATCTGTAAAAAGAGGAGACAAAGACTGAGATTCAGAAAACTGCTTGAGGATGCAAAGATGTTATTCTACTCTTGTTCAGTAGCTCAGTGCCTAAGAACCCTTCCTGAATGTCAAGAGACTGGTTCAAATCCTTCTCAGAACTGCTAAATTTTAAGCAGGAACCTCTTTTAGGTGGGTTTTCTAACTAGGCTATAAGTACTTGGAACATGAACTCAGTCCCTTCTCATGGGATTGCAGCTGTACTTTATACTTGGCACTGCTGAAGTATTTCATGTGGAGGATGATTCCACAGGCTCTTGGTTAGAGCACATGCCTGAGGCTTGACCCAGAGAGTATTTTTTTCTGCTGAATATAATAAAAATATCACTGGAACAAAGATTATGCCAAAAAAATTATCTTCTGCAGTGACAGTTCCTTCCTTGGGATGTGGAACTTGTGGTGTCTTTTCTGGCAAAGAACGGAATACATTTTGCATTCTGTATCATTTCCATCCCTTTGTAAAAGGGACCAAAACTGCATCTTTTCCTCGTTCTGATTTTCCTTTCTCTTCCTCTTCTCTCATCAGGTATTTTTAGTGGCACTCTTTATGCTGACTTGGTGAAGCTACACTTTCAGCTACGTTACAACTCATTAGCAGAGTTGTAAAGACCCTCTGTTCTGATACTGTGCTGCTCCTTTTCCAACTTGACTAACAGATCACCCTTCTTGCCAAAACACACCCTGCAGCCAATTGTCACACTAGTGCATATCTGGTAGCTATCTTAATGCAGCCTTGGAAAGATGAGCAATGGGTATAGCAATATTTTGGCATGAATATTAGCTGTTTGATTTTCAAATGTACTGTTTTAGGGAATGTGTTAAGTTTCCTAGCCACACCTTGAAACAGTTAAGAAATGGCATAAGGCCAGGTAAGAAGTGTAAATGAAATATCACATGAAGGGAAAGAATTTGCAGCACGGTATTATCACTGTGTAACAAGTCCACCGTATAAAGGTGAAAAATAGTCAGAAGGAATATAAGAGGAAGAACCATCCATTTCAAAGAGTAAACTGAATGTAAAATAACCAGATTCAGCTTCACATTTATAGTAAGGCAACAGCACACAGCTATCCCTCCTCTAGTTCTTGTAGTTGACACCCCAGTCTGGCACAGTCATCTAAAACTGTAGGAAACATGACAAAGCTGGAAATTCCGTGGCTGTGAGGAGTAAGCTGCCATGGAAGGAGGATGCTGTGTGGTCCCTTCATCTGACAAATCACATGAGACAGGCTGAAGCCTTCAAAGTTTCATGCTTGTTGTAACAGGGATTTTTAAAAGTAAAAAAGCGCTGGTTACGTCAGATGTACGTTTTAAGTGGCAAAGAAGCAACCAAGAGAATCCCTAGATGAATTTGCACCTTGTTGACAAGCTTCATGTGATGTGCACAGCTACTTCAAATGCAGGCAATCATTACTTCTTCAGGAACGAAACTCTTTGATGTGGCCCTGATCTGAGAAAGCCGTTAAGCCCATCTTTAAATATGTGCATAACAATCTAAGACAAAGAGGCTTTTCAAATGAATCTGGGTCATCTGTGGAGATACATCTAACAGAAATTATTAAACACAGTCTAGAAAGCAGTGTTTGCAAAAATAGCAAGCCAAGCTGGGCTCCCAGGGGCCTCAGGCTTCAAAATGGCTGAATTGCTTAGTGCTGGATGAGCCTGCTCACAGGCACACATCTTTACACTTAAACCTGCTCAGTAATTCTGCATTGGTCTTTTGGGAGGGGACGGAAAGGGAGGAAAGTGGTTTTTTCTTGAACTGTTAGTTTTACAAAAGGCTTAATCTAAGGCAGAGGAAAGTAAGGCAGGGCTCGCTGTGAGAAATGCACCAGCACAGGAGGGACAAATCCAAGGCTCCTGGGCTGAATTCGGACAATGTGAGCAGCTCAGCTGCTGCCCTGGAGCCAGCCTGATGTTCTTTCTTCTCTAGACACAGTTGAACAGCAGGCAATAAGGCATAAGAACCACTCCAACTGCTCATGGGCTGCCCCCACACTGTCTGCCTTGAAAGCCACTAGGTTTTTCCATGTGGCTCCGCTGCATTCCAACACATGTACGTGTAGAATCACTGTAGACAGGCTGAGGAGGACACCCCTCAACCTTTACTCAGCAGGGCAGAGGGTGGCAATGCTGTAATTGGCCACAGGGTCAGTTACAGCCCTGAAAGAAAGGCGGGGCATAGCCATGTCAGGTAAAATAAGCATGGCTGGAGACAGCCTTTCTGCAGGGCTGAGTATTCTGTGCAAGGTCCCTTTCCTTGTGAGGGAACCAAAGCCAGGCATTCTGGGCTCACCCCACAAGCTATTCGTTGCAGTTAGGTATTTTCTCCTTGAATAAGCAGGACAAAAGGGATGTGATATGCTGAATCATTTAGGGAAAAAATCACCCTGTCAAGTGGATTATCATCAGCTAAGCAAGGCCCTGGAGGCCAAAACCTCAGTCTCTAAATTATACATGCTGAATGCCTATGCTTTTACTGTATTGCTGAGGCAAAGCCTGCACAGTGGTTTCAGGGACATTAAACATGAAAGAAAAGTTGTACCGCAGCTACTTGCCCAGTGATTCCACCTTAATCTTGGGACTAGCAGGTGTCCTAGACATGGCAAGTCCCTAGTAGGGAGGGAGGGGGATTTGTAATTGTTGGCAGAGATGCCAACAGGGTCAGTCAGTTGCTAAAACATTAAAGCATATAAAAGCAGGGAAGTGTGATCCTCCTAGAAGAATGCACACTCTGCACATGAGAGGAAACAGATGCATTCTCAGGAGGTGGGTGTCACTCTTGCTTGTGCTACTCACTTCTCTGACATTTCCTCTGTTTAGTGTCTACCTTTTTCCCATGATTTCACTTTCAAAGCTACCTGTGCACGTTAGCAGATGGTTGACTTTCTGTCTATATTTTTTTTCTGGGAGGTGCTCAGAGTCAAAGTTTAAGTGAAAACACCCCTGAATTTGGCTTAACACCTGACATTGTCTGGATTACTTCAGGTTTGAATGTGACACGTGCAAAATTGCACAAATAATTTTCTTATTGGAAATTGTTCCCTGCAATTGCATTTCAATGACAGGGATTATATCCCAAGCCAGCTATTCTCCAGTGAATGATATTATTCTAACCCAAAACTTCAGATATTAAATTAACAGTTTCTTACCCAGGTGTTAGAGGAGTGGGAATGTGAGATTCTGGTGTGTATCTCTGGGAAAGAGCTGCAGCTTTCCCCTTCTCACTAGGTGTAGCTGCTCTTCTAGGGTCTTCTGAGCTGACTGCACTGATCTTCCTGGGCTTTTTCTGCAATGAGTCCCTTCTTCTTCTCCCACTGAAATGCTGGTTTTGTGACTGTTTCTGTGGCAATCAGTGTCTGCAATGGTAACCCCCATCCACTGTGCAGTAACACAGCCTCTGAATAGAGCATTTTTTACATGTGTTTCAAAGAAAATTCACCTCACCTGAAGAAATATGGAAAATAACCTGTGGAGCACAGGGAATGGAATAGGGCCTTGATCCTGCATTTCCTTCATTGTACCGAGGTCACATGGTGCTTTGCATAGATGCACTAGGAAGCACAAAGCCCTGTCAGCCTTGATCACCACTTTCCTGGACTACAGGTAGCAGCATAGTGGGAAAAGCTACACCCAAGCATTTCCACACATCCTATTTTTGTTTGTGAGCATGGGCAACTGGCACAGCTATTTCAAACAGTCTTGCATCTTATACCCAAGGCAGTCAAAAGGGATGATGGTTCCTGCACTCTCCTCCTTAGGACAAGCCTGTAAGCACATAGGCTTGTGATGCTGTACTCTAATAGAGGGAGGCCAGTGCAGGGCTGAGTGTGCATGCTCTGCTCCAGGACTCTGATAATAAGCTGCCCCCTTACTCTGAGCAGTAGTATGATTGAGTCCCCATTTAAAGACGGTATTGATTTTGATAGGAGTTTTGATAGAGTATGGCCATTGAAGGAGTGCCAGATTTGGCTGTTAATCTTCAGGATTGCTTCTTTCTGCTTGGTTGAGCATATGCCTCATGTTTGCTGTCCACAGTGTGAAGGATTTAGGAACTGTCAATATCTATGTTGACATATGAAGCACTAAACACAGTAGGAGCAAGACGCACATTTGGGTCACTCCTGCTGAGGCCTGGCATTTTTACTGGGGTAATTTAACAAGTCCCCACTTTCTGTCCCCCTGTAAGGGCCTATTGTCCAGGAACAGAAGTTGGGAAATCTTTTGGTTGCCTGTTCCTCTGTTGCTGGTGCTGCTGCTCCACACTCAAGACAGAAGCTGAGATGCAGGGTGGCTGCAGGTAATAATGACACCATTTCATCTCCTGCCTTTGCTCTGTGGGGTGGTCTCTGGCACTCCAGCCGTCCTCAGCCCGGCATTGTTCTTCGAGGTGCTCTGCAGACTGGTGCCTGCTTGAGTCCAAATCGGGTGCTCAGCAGCAGGGTGGGCTCTGAATTTCAGAGGCATTGGGGACCCATTGATGCCATCACTTTTGGAGTGGTCCCCATTCATGAAAGGTAACCTCTGTGTATTGGGGGTTCTTTGGAAACTGCTTCATGTGTCTGTCTTTGTAAATTTACCATGGGCACCCTATTTTATTAAGAATGAATGGCTTCTGCTAGATATCTGAAAAGACTGCAAGTGTTGTGGCTGAACTAACAGGTACATCAACCATATATAGGAAATAAGACTTGTAGAGGGAGTGACTCCTTTCTATTTATTTTTTTAAGTCATGCCTGGCATATTTGCCACAACCTTAGCCAACAAAGCATTTTCTATCACATAGACTCAAGACAGCACAGAAGATGAATGCCTGGAATATGCTAAGCTTTGATAAAATCAGAAGATAAAATCAGAAAAGTAATTCAACATGTCCCTGAAGCTTTTAACCACAAGTGATGACATTCTAATCTTTGGGGAAATGCAGGACAAGCACCATCAGCCTTTCAAATCAGTGTGTGTTACAGTGAAGAGGGTGCAGAGCCAAGGCTGAATTTGGAAAAGGGTCACTCTGCTTGCATGGTGTTCTCCAAAAAGCAGAAAATCCATCAGTGCGCCAAATAAAATTCTGCTTTTGGCTAAGCTGTGGATGTCAGCTGGGTGTGGGATGCATTCCTAACTCTTCCTCAGAAGTTTCAGTGTGACCTTGGGGCATGTGCATGCTGTTCCCACATCTGTAGAAACGGGCACACGAGTAATCTTTTTCACTGCTTCCTTTGTGGGCTCTGCCAGAGCCTGGAAGCATGGCCCACAGACAGGAGCAGAGAGACATGCTGCATTTGTATAAATGCTAATTGTGCTGGGCTCAGGTTGAGGTGCTCTACTCTCATTTGTATGCAAACACGCAGGAAAACAAGTGCAAACGCAGTTCATCTGCGAGGTGGAACGGGGCCACAGCGGGGTCACAGCCGTGGCACAGTGGCTCTGGCTGCTGCCGTCTGCCAGAGGCCGTGCACTGAGACCCCAGCCACAGCACGGAGGCAGTAATGCAGCGCTTCCTGAGGCACCCTGCTTCTCTTCCCTTTGAACCGCGGCATGCCATGGAGGGGAAACAGATTTGCAATAATTACCTTCAAAGTCAAAGGGCCTCAAAAGCCAAAGCTGCTGATTTTTGTAACAGGAGAGCAGTTTCTGATGTCCTTGCTGCAGGTGAAGAGAACTTGGCTTGGGCAAAGCCTGTGGGAAGATTGGTCCCAAAGCCTGTGCTGTTTCCAGCCGAGGCAGGAGAGCAAAGCAAGGCCAGGGGAGCAGAGGTGGAAGGTTCCTTGCCCCCGGGAATGTCCTGTGTAGATGCAGCCCTTCCCGGAACAGGGTTGATGGAAAGGGGGTGACAGGTTTTACTTAATTTCTGACAAACTGAACTTTATTTACACTACAGAGAAAGGGAAGTGACTCTCACTGACTTTTGCTCTAGGACCAAAGCTGAAGAAGGATGAGAAGGCTTGGCACAGGATGAGTCCAAGCAGAGGAGGAGGCAGATGCAAATGCTCTGCTGCTGGTGGTGTTCTGTTATGCTGTTCCACAGCAAAGCCCTTAGCTGTCATCTAGGCATGCATAAATAGATTCGTTTATTTATACATCACAACTGACTGTAGTAACTCATGATTTTATCTGACTTGCTTGAAATGATGATTCTTTTGAAACAAATGCAGAAGTTAAACAAACAAACAAACAGTCAAGAAAAACCAAACAAAAAAGCAAGCCAGAAAGCCCCCAGCCAAGTAAAAGAATGCTACAACTCTAAAATTGAGCACGATGATCCCAATTGGAAAATGTCCTAAAATTCAAATTTTAAAAAAAAATGTTCTTTTGGATTCTGAATCTTTACAGTGAAAACATATGATTTAAGAAGTCTCTGGCCCCAATAAATGCAGGTCTTGCTTGCTTGTTTTTTTAACAAAAAATGAAATGTTTATGTGTAAGCTGCCTCCATGTGCTGGGCTCTAAGGATGGTATTAAGTATCACGAGATTCAGTTTTGCCCATTCATAGTTTTATCTTAAGTTGAGCTTATCAGCCAACAGGGGAGAAGTTTGCATTAGCTGTGAGGTTAGGACCATAAAACTGACTAAGTCAAGGAAAGAAAGTAACCTGACAATATCTCAAGTATGCCCATTTGATCAGGAACACTACACACCATCTATCACAAAAGAATGCTTTCTTTTTAAAGCTATCCCTATGGCTTCATAAGCTTTTGCCTCTGCCAGAAATGCAAGGAGTAATAAAAGAAGACATGGTTCTAAATGCTATAATGGTTCCAAAGGGAGCACAGATGGGGCAGATGATTACAGGACTGAACTCTCTGCTATGGAAATGGACATATCTGAATAGAAATTTCCCTTCAAAACTTAACAATGAGATTACAGCTCTTGAGACTGCATAGTGCTGACCAGTACTACTTTTCTGGCACAATTTTCTGGAATATCTTCAATAAAAATACCAAATTGGTAGTAGCACCTTTCTTTTGGAGACACTCTAAAAGACCCATGTATGTCAGGACAACTTTGTGGTTGAGCCCTTTTTCCCTAGGATCTCTTGATAACAGAGCATCCTATGTGGAAAAGTGCTAAGAAGTCTGTTAAGGCTTCCAGCCATTAATCTGGAAATTCTTTATAAAAAGAGAGTAACCTGATTTAAAATCTTCAAGTAAATGTGTTTAAATTATTCAAAATTTCCTATTTAAAATCCATCTGAGTAAATTCAAAATTTCAACAAAAGAATTCAAAGGACCATAAATTATCTGATTTGAGTTATAGTGAGTTATAGATTACCTCAAAAATCTTAATGACTAAAAAAAAATAATTACCTATTAAACTGTCAAATAAATTAGCAAAACGTAAACCATCTCTATGGCATGTTTCACTTGTTGTAGCAGACATTAAAAACCTGAAAAAATATCACAGAGAGGTTATTGTTCACATTTTGCAGCATCCAAAATATAAAATGTTGCTTTTTGTTCTTTTTATGTTGGCTTCTAAATCTCTAATAATTATATTCTGATGGTTTGTGTGCTTAATCACTGCTCATTAACACCATTTTTCTACCCAGCGCTGCTAAAAATATTTGTTTGCAGTTGCCCTTGTACTCTGAACTGTGCCATTTCCCCTGCACAGCATCCTATGCAGGGAGACAGAACATTAATACCCTGTTCAGGTAATTCAGAGAACAGTGACACACTGGCATAATTAAATAATGTCATCAGACTCCGAAGTGAACTCCCTACGGTGAGGCGCCGCATGAGAAACCTCCTAATACAACACCTACGGCTTTCCTACGCAAAACTGACTTTACTGTAATGTATTCCATTAGGAGAGCTGAAGTTTAATGGAGAAATCATTATTTCATTTTATTGGCATTTCATGGGTAACGTGGTATGACGCTTCTGCCCACTGGATCCTGTCATGCTTTCATCCGGTTCAAATAAAGAGTTGTCTCTTCTCTCTTCGCCACAGAGGTGCTGGATCACTATGGTCCTGCCTCTTCAGTGTAATGACTTTAGATGGTCTCTGACAACAACGTAGATTTTGTACTGCTGAAGTCCTTCCAAACTCTCCTCTAAAGCCTCTACAGTTTTCAACAGCCACTTTGAGGTGTGGGCATCCAAAGCATGACACACTGCTCAAGTAACGGTGTCCGCAAATACTAAATTGTCTAATACTAAATCTGTCTCTGATGTGTCTGTCCCACAGCTGCAGCCCCAAGCATTTCTCCCATCACACCATTCTCACCACAGCTATCAGGCAACGTGAGATCCCAATCCTGAGGAAAATGGCTGGGAGAGAGGCTCTTTGGTGTCGCTGCTGCTCCAACATCAGGTAATGGGCAATATGTACCACATGGGCTCTGACAGCAGGGCAAGGCTCCAGCTCTAATATTCATTGCCTGTGTCATATGCTCAAGGTGGCTTTTCTCACAGCAAAGCTGGACATAGGTGCTGCTGTCTCAGATAATCAATGGAAAAGCAGAGAAGGCTGGGACAAAGGACCATTGGACCAGGGTGCCATACATGGCTTGGCTTAGCAGCTTCCTCAGGCTGTCATTCCTTGACAAGGTTTTTTGCTATTTTCCAGGACTCCTGCCCTTCCTATTCCTGCTGTGTTACACACGAACTTGTGGGTTCCTACCTCTTATCCCCCTTGCAGTCAGGTTTGCTTTTTTTCACCCATTCCTCACACTGACTCCTTGCTTCCCTGTCTCCTGTACTGTTTTATTTATCTATTTAATGCTGTTCTCATGATTATGGTATTTGGGCACCAAGCAACTCGAATAAACTGTCTGTTTCATTGGCTCAAAGTGTTCCCATTTATGTCGGTTGCCTGGTAACAGCTGTTGTAACCGAAGTTGCAAAATTTTTAGAGAAAAAAAAATCCAGTGCTCCCAAACAGCCTGAACTTGAATAAAACTGCAAACAGAGCTGGAATTTTCCACGCTTTGGGGCTTTCCAAAGCTGATCTCTCGCTGTCAGCTTGAAAAAGTTCAAACAAAACCAAGTTCAGCCTCCTTAAAGTCCTGTGGGGGAGAATGCAGAAAGCCTCAGTCGTGTCTCTGCGCCTTAACTCCTGTCCTTGCTGTACTCACAGGAATGCAAATCACTACCTGAGCCCTGCAGCTGGCTGGAGGCTGCCGGAGAAGCTCGCTCTTGGCTGGAGGGCGTTCCTGATTCTCGAAATGGCAACAGAGGGTCTGCCTCTGTTTATCTCTGCCAGTGGTTCCCACCCTGCAGGATTGAGTTTTGAAGCTAAAAGGTGTTTCTAATTACAAGCATTGCCGAGGCAGGCTGGGAGCTGGGAGGCTGCGGGAATTCGGCTGAGCTGAGGAGGCAGCAGAGGCTGTTGGCAGCCAGGCGCGTTCCCCACCTTCTGCCTGGGGTGAAACCCCTGTGCCTGCGCGCTGCGGATCTGGACGGCGCAGGCAGCACTCCGATCTGGCCCGCCTGTGTTCCAGAGCCCGTCTCATACTTCGTGCCTTCATGGATTGGGAAAACAAGCTGAGGAGCAGAGTGATAAGAAGGGGGTTTTGCTGCTGAAGAAGCAGCTTTGATTCAAATCCGGGCTGCAGAGGCGCTGAGTAGCAGCGCTACATTGCAGAGCGCATTGTGGCAGCTCTTGCCACATGGTACCCGGTGCTCTCAGATGCCTTCCCTTGGAGCTACTGCAAAACAGCATCAAACCATCACCCCAAATTACTCCTGGGTTCTACAGCACCTTGTAAAAACCCTAATCCTTCGGCTGAGCAGGGAGCACCCAGACCTTGCAGGAACAGACTTTCACGTGACCATAAAATTAAATTTGGGGCCAAAATTGTAACTGCTGTAGGAAACTGTGGAAACAGTTGAGGTGGAGATTGGAGTGAAAAACTAATTGCTAACATTATACTGAAAAATCCATGCTGTAGGAAACAGGAAGAAGGAGCAAAAGACTTCATGGGCCAGTTAGAGTAAAAAATAAGAATTTCCACACTTTGTTGCATTAATTGAAAAGAATCTAAAGCCACCAAGAATGTTATTTCATAGTATTATTAATGAGTATTCAGTGTCCAAAGTTATTTAATGATGAATCCAAATACAAACAAAATTAGTATGACCAGATCATAATCTATTTTTTAAAATATGAATGAGTTATTGAAACAGCAAGGAAAAGAAATCAGCATATGTTTGTCTGTTTGTTTGCTTTTTTCCGTATGGAATTAGTGGGTGTATTTCGTTCCCAAAGCCTAGCAGAGGGCAAAAAGAGCATTCTTCCATCCATTTACTATGAGTTCTGGAGGGGTGAGAAGCTGTTCTTAATTCCAACATGAAAACTTACCCTCTGTGTTTGTCAATATGTGCACAGAGGATGGTGTGTGCAGGGTTTAACTGCAGAGTTTATCAGGGTAATATTCTCATCACAGGAGAAATCACCGAGATTTTCAAGCCTCAGTGAAGTAAACCCCAAATTTCAAGCCTCAAGTAAACCCCAAATTTCAAGCCTCAGATAAACACAACCCGCACTTTGGGGAAGTGGCAGATATGCATTTGTGCTTCCCAAGTCTTTGAGGTTCCTGAAAATCAGGCCTCTTCCATGTGAGATTAAAGAAAAGAAACCAAGGAGCATGATGTTAATTGGTAACACTAAACAATATTTGCTTAAATTGCCATGTCCTTAATTACTGCTTAAATATAATGAATCTAAACAATGTATAAGATTTTATTTTTGATCCTTATTGATCTCAGCAATGTGTCTAAACATGCTGAGAAAAAGAATTATATCTGAAAAATATTATTGATCATTAAACAGTGTGTCTTACTTTAAATATCAATGTTATGGCCTCCAGCATTAGCTTTGCAGTGAATAGTAGCACAGGAGTAGTTTTTCTATTTTGTGGACAGATCCAGCACTCGGTATATATTTGACATTGTCTGTACAGGTACAATCTTCATTTATTTTCTGAAAAAAACCCTCTGGCTTTGCATGTAGCTAACAAGAACATTACTTGCACTTTACTTCCAAATTTCAGATTCCTCTTTTTCATCTTATTAAATGATAGCAAAGGTAAAATCTTGTTTGCCCCAGATGTAACATTTAGTAAAACGGACAGTAAGTTTGCTTTGTGGAGGACTGTTGTTCTTGTTTCTTTTCCTTTTTTGTCCCTCTCTTCACAGGTGTCTGGGTTTGGTCCACTGCCTCCTCTGTTATGTACAGCACCCAAGCTGGCTGCCTCAAGCCTTGCAGAAGCTGACTTGGGGCAGCTTTGTCCCCAGCAGACACGAGGTGAGTCAGCAGTGTGGGAACATCTGCAAGTAAGTTTTGGAGGAGTCCATGACAAACATGATTTCCATTTGAAGCCAGTGAATTCAATAGGAAATTATTTTCTTCCCTAGCACAGGAAAGATCAGTTTGTTACTGGGAGATGGGAGAAAACTGTCAGCAGACTATTTATTTATTTATCTTTTGTCCATCCCCATGCTTACCTCCTTTTTTGAAGCCACCCACACTGGCTGATCAGGAAATACACAGTACTGCTGTGTAGCCATCTGTGAAGAGTTCATTTCTCTGTCCAGCTCAAAATAACATTCTTCTTGGCATTGCCAGGAGTCTGGGTTGCAGGTTGAAGTCAAGCCCTGTGCACTGCCCTCCTGTTAAGCACAGTGTAACCCCTGGTGATAGGACACTACATGGTGTCGCTCCACTCCTCATATCTTCCATACAGCATGGGAATGGCTGTTCAGGGATGAGGCTGATTGGAATGGCCTCTTCAGTCTAGTCTATACTAGCTGCCAGCTCATCCTGAAAGACTTGGGATGGCAGAGGTGGGGTTGGGGTGTATATAACCAAGGAGAGGCTGCATGTGGACTGTTGAGGAGAGGAGAGAGTTTGTCTTGCCTGCTGCCTCTGTGCTCACAGGATGCAGTCAGGGCCAGGCTCCCAGCAGGCACCAGTGACAGCGTAAGGTGCAGCAGTACGTGGGAGGCAGATGAAAACTAGTTTTCCACACAAACAAGTTTAGGTGACCTGAGTTTCTTTGCTATAGCTGGTAGAAAGCTGAGGAATCCCTTAGGAGGAAGAGTGTGATAAAATGATGGAGGGCTTTACACAAAGGCTGGCAAGCTATAACCAGAAGGCATACATTAATGAGAGAGAAGAATTCTCATCTATTCCACCTGTGAATCCCAACTGAAGTCAATGTGGGAAGGCCTAAATGGCAGGAATATTTGAAAACCACTTGCAGTTTAATTATTGTCAAAAAGCTCTAAGAAGAAGTTTGAGTGGCTGAGGAGTTAAGCAGTCTGAATATATATCACCACAGCAAAATCCCTTTAGATGCAGATGAAATTACGAGACGGTGATAGCTGGACTACAGAATAAAATCCTATTCAAAGACTGATGTAATGTATTTTTCCACTGCAGGGCAGGAGTGAAACTTTGAGTTATTGTGTAAAGAGAGAAAGAAACTTTGGCCCTCAGGGCTGCAGTAGGAAAGATAGTTAAAAAAAACATCATTAAAGAAAAATCCCTCCTGAAGACTTTGATGTCTATTGATGCAAGGTGCTATTTGTTCTCCTACTGAAGACAGATCTGAAAGACTCTGCAATTACTAATAAATCACTTGCAATATTGAGCAATTACCAACAATGCAATCATAAAACAGTGCAATAACTAAATAATTATACGCTTGTTAGGAGAATATGTTATTTGGCTTCTTGGAAAGAAAGGGGAAGGAGGAGAGAATAAAAAAGACAGGATATTGGATACCACACAAATAGCAACAAAATACACTTTGCAGCCAGAATGCTGAGTAGTTGTAAATATGTAAGTCTGAATCCTAACCCTAGAGAAAATAAGAGCAAGTTTAACTATTGATAGGATTTTTTTTTTAATAGGAAGATTCATCTGTCATCCCAAATACTGAGTATGATGTCTGGACA
Organism: Ploceus nigricollis; assembly: GCA_013399945.1. Lineage (NCBI taxonomy): Eukaryota > Metazoa > Chordata > Aves > Passeriformes > Ploceidae > Ploceus > Ploceus nigricollis. The sequence goes on along the minus strand of VXBC01001735.1, from coordinate 21,929 downwards.
AGCTTTCTTCTATCTCCTGACCATGTTCTATCCAAACCCAGTCCTGAGAGTACCAACTGTCTCAGTAGTACTTGTTTTATTGCTCATCCTACAGTTAATAGGCTGCTACCTCCACTGGGGCCCCAGGAGCTCCGAGGAGAGCACTGCACTGCAGTCACAAAGGCATGTCCGTGCTGGTTACCAAGGCCCAGCTGGAGCCACAGGAAGCAGATTCACACACTCCAGGGGCAGCTCAAATCCCTGCTGATGTATGGAGGCCATTCTTTCCATAGCTGGTAATGGAGGGATTGGGAGTGCTTGGGTTGTAGATGTGCTGCACTGGGGTAAAAACCCCAGAGGGATGGGGGGGAAAATGGTGAATGGGAAGCTCAGGTTTCATCAGCAGAAACTAATTATGATGGGGGAGAGAGAGAACATTGCTGTTGTTTATATTTTCCCCTTAATGAATCTGTGATTATTACAAAAACAGCTGGAGAAAACATCTGCATAAATGAATTGCTTCTTGGAAGGAAAGCTGTGTATCAGTTACCATAATTCAGGCTGATATGGCGTTGGCTTGGCTCACTGGTGTTCAGCTGTTGCCTTAGGTGTGAAAGCTGGAACACAATGGAAAAGAACGAAGATTTTGAAATGCTTTTGGGAAATACTGTGAAGTGCTGTAGAAGCAGAAAGCACACTATGTACTGTACTCACTAAAGAAAAATACCTGTTGTTGAAGAGATCAAGAAATCATAGCTGAAGGATTTTGGATATGTTCAAGGATTAGGGACCATCTGGAAAAAGGATCATGCGAGGGAGTGTCTCTGGTAAAACATTAAAGGAAAGGCAGGCTGCTGTGCATGCCTGACCCAGATAGTTTCGTAGGCACAGTCTACGTAAGTAGAGCACAATTTATGGAGCAGGCTGGAGACTGATACTCCTGTGAAGCACAATGTCATTCTTGGACTATCCAGCAATGCTTTTCAAAAGTGATGGCAAAGTACAAGAGGAAGGCAAAGAGAAGTAGGCTGTGAGTAGTAGGAGAGCCCAGACTCCAGTAGCCAAGGGCTGTGCTCCCTTCCTCCTCCTGAACAAAGGAAAGGAGGGAGGGCTCTGCTCTAATCCTCCTTCTGGCATGCATTTTAAATAAATCCTTTGTGGTCAGGGGACGGGAACAGACACTTATACACCCTCCTCCTTCCGCAGCTGAAGGTAATGCAGCTGGCAACAGGCACAGCATCTCTTTCCACTGAGTCCTCTCTCCTCCCTGCCGTGTTGCTAGAGCGATTGATTTGTGTTCTCAGAGGCCAAAATTTCCTCTCTTTTCGAAATCCCCCAAGGCTGATCTGGCCTGGGAGCCCACAGGTTTTCCATGTTTAGAGCAAATCTTTCAGCTTTGGGGAATGAATGGGTAAAAATTTCTAGCATCTGTAGCTCATATGACTGGACAGTATAAAATAGCCTGAAAGGAAGAAAGGGAAAAGGCAAGAGAAAGTAAACAGAAAGCTGAGAATTGATGAGAATCTTTTTAAAAGCCTGCAACTTTAGCTGTGATGTAAATGGTCTTCTCATGGATTTTCTGCTGAAATAGACATTTAAAAGTCACATACATTAATTAAAATTATAGATACTGGCCAGATTATGACCCATATAGATGTTGCCATTAGCAGTCAAATGGCAACAAACAATGGCTGCAAACAAAAAGAAAGCAAAACAAAAAACAACTAATGAAACCTAAAGGAAAAGAAATGAGTGTTAAAAGCTAGAAGTAAACAGAATCTAGAAATTACATACTATTAAATAGAAGCCAGTGGTGGCCCCTGAAAGCTCACTTTTTTCTCTTGGCTAATCAAAGGCCATATTGTGCCTTTAGGCACATCTTTGAGTAAGGAGACATGAATAAATTGCATTGCTACAGGAGTAGCCTTAGGGTGGGAAGAACAGAGAGCCAGTGTAACACCCCCTTGCTCAGATCAGTAAGCAAACGCAGCTCTGCTGTGCAGCAGTTCCAAGCCACCCTGGGGAGTGAGCAGCACTCTCCTAAGGAAGGGTGACAGTGTTGGTGTCAGGAGAGAAAATCGTCACTATAAAGCTGTCACGGGACATGAGAGCATCCCACGGACTCGGGCTCTAAAACACATGTTAAACACAAGATGTTTGGTACCAGAACTAATTTGACAGACCCCAGGATCTTAACCTAAATCTCCTTGATCAGTGATGTAGTAAAGGGCTGAACCTTTGTTTTCTTCTCTAGCTCAAGAGGAGAATTCCTCCTGCGCAACTGTTAAAGATTTTTGTCCACAAATTCCTGTGAGGAAAAAGTTAAGCCTAAGTGATTTTCAGGGCAGCCTATGTGCTCCTGCATAACCTCAACTTACCATATACCCTGTTTGTACATTTTGCTACCTGGAGATGAGCAAGATTGTCATGGAGAGGTGGCTCAGACCAAATCCCAGGTGATAGTACACAGCTGATATTATCACAGAGTTAATAAACCTCTACTTTGAGTTTAGATGACTGCAGAGAATTAGGGATAGTCCAGAGCTGGGCATGCTTTCTACCATCTCACTTGCCAATTACATTCCCTATCACAAAACATGTCTTCCGCATAATGCTGTGACTTCCGTGCTGTTGCAGAGCAGAACAGGACTTTGGTCCTTCTTGGATGTCCTGGAGAAACATTTTGTTGATCCTGGGCAAGATACATCACAGAGCAAGAATGAAACTCCGATGAAGTGATAAATGGGACCTTAGTGTTTGTGGTCATGAACCACAAAATCACCCTTTATGCCAAATGAGGTGGAGATTGGAGTGAAGCAGAATTCGGTTGTCAAAGTGAAAACAGTGAGTAAGATTCTTTTGACATATGTGAACACAAATAAAAAAGAAATCTAGGATTATATCACCTATGCTTTTAAGTTAGCTTCAAAAGGCTTTTCTTTCTCTCTCTCTATGTCCTAGAGATTGTATCACTAAGGTGTTTACATAACTTTGTGGCTGAGGACCATTTTGAAGAAGTCTTTAAACATGTAATTTTATACATAAATCTCCCCTAGGGCTTTATTAAGATTTTCTTTCCCCTCTGGATTTCTCTGAACATACCTTTGGGTTTTTTTAGGGACTAATTTCTACACCTGCCGAACTTTTAAGAATGTTAATATCCTTTGGACCTATTTAGACAGAGCCATCTCCTGCCCACACTGTAAACGGGGCTTGTTATCAACATCTCTTATGCTTAATTAACTGTAAACAAATCATTATCCGATGAGCAAAACATTCCTTTCCACACTGCGGGGTGGGGTTGAGCCCACAGTGTTCAGCTCTCCTGCACACAGCCTTTTCTCCTGCAGGCATGCACCCCCTGCCAGGTATCCGTGCTGCCCGTGGGAGCTGAAGGATGCCCAGCTCTCCCAGCAGGGGCTGGTGCAGCCCGGCTGGCTGCCCAGCTTAGGGCAGGGCTGGGCCAGCTCTCCCGTGCCTGTCCTGGAGCCCCAGCAGGGAGCAGGCATCTCTTCTCATCTGAAGCCCATCTAAACTAATTGAAAGTGGATTTCTCCCGTCTGGTTCCAGACTTTTATTTTGATATTACAGGGAGTATAATACTGGATATTCAAGCATTCTCTTCTTTCAGATCCTTATAGAGCACAGATATTTTAAAAAAATGTTTTTCTTGAGCTAAATCAATATAGTTATATGAGCAGAAAGAAAATCCAAGGTGAACTAGGGGTGGCATCTTGAATGGAAACTGAGAATCATCTTGCTTTGCAAGTCTCACAATTTATTTATTTATTATTTCAACTATAAGTTAGGTTCAAATTCAAACATTAGCAAGAACCTGATTTCATACAGACTGTAAACAGATCTTTTATATTGTATTTTTAAAAATTCTACTGCATTTTCCAAGAATATTTGTTAGTTTGCTTTCCCTTTATTCACCAACATTGTACCACTGAGACTTGGCAGTGAAAGTGGTTTTATTGATTTTCATTATTCAAGCTGGAAGAAATGCAAAATATAAACAGCAGAAATTATGACCCTTTTTGCCTTTAGTAATTGAAGGGTTTACTGGTAACAACATTCAGTAAGGAGCAAACAAATACATTTTACTGTGTTACCAGAAAAAAAGTTTGAAAAATCACAAACCAGATCTCCAGGGATTATGAGATTGATTTAAATGATAAAGTTTTTTTATTTTCTTTTCATCTGGTTCAACTTTATCTCCAAATCCATTCCAGTCTCTGAAACTCTGGAACAAAACATACCTGCAGTAATAACATCTTGAGGCTATTTTAGGGCTTCTTCAAGTTCCTGAACTCAGATTGAATGTATTCCTTTCACATGGTTTATTAATGGCAGAAAATGGGCTGAGCCAATCGTGCTCTAGGAGCATCTTCTTTGGCAACCCTGGCTCCTGATGTCAAATAGTTCATTGTCTAATGGGTGATGGTGTAGGAAGGAGACACTGCTTAGAGCCAAAAACTAAAAGTCAACACTTGTGTTGTCTTGTTAGCAGCAAAACTAGGAAAAATTCCTTCGTGTTTTTAAGCAGGTTGCTTAACCAGTCCATGTATGTCTGCTGGCACAGTGATTGCAAATCTTCACTGACAATTGTTAATTGTTTTGGAATCTTTAGCTAAAACCTCACAGATATAAAAGCAAAGTGCTGATTATCCTTATTGAAATTTCCAGTTATAGCAGAGAAATTGTAAGAGCCATTCAACTTAGAAAAATATTATTTCAGAAGTTTTAAATTCTACTCCTCTAGCTGGCTTCCCACAGTGCTACTGCCACTGTGGGAAGGAATGGTCAGCAGGGAGGGCAGGGGTGCTAGTGGGGCTGTATTGCTGGCACAGTATCTGCCCATCAGGAAATTGCCAGCAGTACCAATGTGACCTGGGTCAGGCATGGAGCTGTGACCACACTGCTGTCCTGTGAAACATCACAGGTCAGACGGGAGCCCTGTGCTTTCATGTGGAGGGCTGACACAGTGTAAGGGATGACGGTGTTCTAAAGTGAGCTTACACCTGCTCAGTCCCTTGAAATGCACTGAAATGGCTCATGGAGATATCCAAGAAGCATCAGGTGGGAAAGGATGATAGAAAGGGAGGAAGGCAAGAGTAGTAATCTTCGGTGACAATGAGTTGTTAAATCTGCTCAACCCCTCTCACGAAACTGATACCTGAACGTTATGAATATTATCTCATGGATATGTATTTGTGTCTGAAGCTCATAACCAGGCTGTCTGCAAAGTACTGTAACCTGATATAAATCAAAAGAAAAAGGCAGTTGTCATGCTGTGCCATGTTCTCCCTTGGGCCAGCATAGGCTTTAAACCCCATTACAGAACTGAGTTCTGATTTATCTTGATTTTCTGGTTTCTGCAGAACTGATTTGGCTGAAAGCTAATCTGGCAAAAAAATGAATTTCCACAGCATCTCAATGTACAGACCTACAACTGTGCATGCTGGCACATGAAAGGGAATGGACGGGAACAAACAGCTGGGGCCAGGAGGGAGCAGAAGTCCTCCTCTGGGGGGCAAAGCCAGTTTACGCCGCTTACAGCATTAGCTGGATGATGCTCTACTTCAAATGAAATATGGTTTAGATTTCTGACACAGAACCATGCAGGGAGGTCCTCTTAAATGCACAAAAGTATAGTAAAAACAAGACCTCATTATTAGTCAGTTTTAAAAGTTGCTGTATTTTAGTCTGAGTAAGTTTAAATTGGACATAAAGATGAGATATTGATGACTTGATTCTTAGAAGTTTTGTGTGCCCAACAAGAAGCGAGTTTGGAACTTTGGGATTTGGAAGCCTTCAGCTCACAGAGGTCCATGAGGCTTCTTTTTTCCAGGAAAGTACTTTTTGGTCATGATTCCTGATGACCTCATTCAGAAGCAAATGGTGTGGGGACCTGATAAGTAAAAATTACTCTCTTCTCTCTTTCACCATATTGCAACCCATGCTGTAGTTTCTAACCAGGTGTTTTCTTTGAATTCAAGTTCAACACTCCTGGTCCTCCCATATTTAGCTTCTTAGCTGTACAAATACGACAGTTTTTGTTGTCACGCTGTTACCTGCATTGGAAGAACTTGCTTTTGGAAAAGTGTTCCCCATCCCTGAGGAAAAAAAAAATCATTGTCAACTCTCTGATAGAAGAAAGGGTTTCTTTTTAGAAAGTTGTGCAGACTGAAGTCCCAGGGATAGTTACAGGTAAAACCTTGATATGTAGGTGTTAATTGTTACCAGATGGCTTCAAAGACTTTCTGACTGTTTCAGCATAAACAAATGTGTAATTCACCCAGAACACAATGATGTCTTATTAGCAATACCGTGCATAACTTTCAAACAAACACGGGCAGACAGTAAACACACTGGTGATCCCTCTGTAACCTTTTCTCACTCCCCCTTGTTGATGTGTGATAATTAAATACAATCTCAGTTTCTGTAAGATACTTAAGCACACACATTTAAAGACAACCTTTTATTTCCTTTCTTTCTGGAAAAGCTATAGGTCCTTATAGTCTAATCATAGACACTTTGAAACCTGCTGCTTATGCTTCAGGTATGGTGTTGGGGGGAAAAGTGTTTTAATTTTTTTCAGACATATCAGTTGGTCTAACATGACATGACTTTCTCTGTCAACAAGCTCTACCCAACTCCAATTACAGTGCATATCACCTGCACTTTTCAGAATTTGAGGAAAAAGAAAATCATACCACAGTTTTTCCTCAGTGTGTCAGACTTGCTTATAAACAGAGAGGGAGAAAGGGAGAGAGAAATAGAGAGAGAGACAGAAGCCTTTACATTCACAGTCAATTATTAACCTAACCAAAACCATACAAGCAGAGGGACCCAGGCTTCCCACCAGCACATCAGCAACTGAACTAGAGGAGCGCCCTGAACTCCTGCTGCTGGCTCCCTCTGATTCAGCTCTGAGGCTGCTGTGTGGGACTGCTCCCCCTTATCATTTTTCAGGAGCAAAGAAAGAAGTGAGGAGCTTTTGCTCTCTACCCCAGGTACTCCTGTTTCTCCCTCCTTACAAACTCAGCTTACAGAACTGGCTAGGAATTATATCAAGGCTTCCCTTTTTCTCCTCCTTGATTATTTTTCATGTGAAACACTATTGTAGCCTATCTGACTTGCTGGTCTTTCCAGCAGTTGGCAGGAATGTCCATTTAGCATGATGAATGCTTACAGTGGTGCTGACCCACAAGAAACCATTGAAACCTGTGCTTTTGGGAGCCAGCAGTGAGCTGGCTTGGGGCTGAGTTGGTAGGAACACAGTGGTGTATCTGAAATGGCCACATGGGCTGACTTTGGGGAACCAGGTGCCCTCAGCACCATCCTAGCTGCTCTGGAGGTGTTTCTGGCCTACAAGCTGTGCTACCTTATCCACGGTGTTCTTTTAAAAACCAGAAAATTCCTGTTTCTTTGTATTGCTTCTTTGCTCCTGAAGAGAAAAAGAAAGTAATTTTTCTATGGCTCAAAGCATATGGGATGCACATTTGCTCACTTGCACATGCAAACACGTACACACCCAGGGAAAGTTCTATATGTGGCTTAATAGATTGTTTCCCTGTGATTTGCTCTGAAATGCTGTGGGCTGGTGGCAGACACTTCTGGGTTTGAAGAGGCAAGAAGGAATTGTTTACCACCTGCATCAGTCCCACACACCACTACTGCTTGTTCCTAAGGAAACAGGATGAACTTTCCACTTGCTGGAGTTTATGTGGCTCTGTCTTCATCTCATCCCAGAACCTCTTTATTCCCTTCAACCTTCAGCTTATGCTGTTCTGGCCCACTTCCACTGCAACATCTCTGGTACTGTCATTTGGTTACGTCACACAGCACAGGGCTTGGACTGCCTATTTGAATGCTAATGTGAACTGGTGGGGCAGTTTTACTGCAGTAATAGTCCCCTTGTACTGTGTGATGTCATGCTGTGGTTTAGAGGTATTTTTATACTGCCTTTGCTTTGCAGTGATTTTCAGTAATACAAATCTCGGTGGGTAGATTGATCTATTATGAATGTGAGGGCATTGAGTATTTGTACTGTGTTGTATGTGGTCTAGTGGTAGGTAAGGATGCAGGGAGCACTATTTGGTTACCAAGTAGTACAGAAAAGTGTACTTTGCAGAATAGCAGGTGTTTGGGGAGTGCCGCAGAGCCTCACATCCCATTATGCAGCTTGTGTGGCTTCGCTGTACCACATCTTGAAGAGTATGGGCTGTCACCGTATCAGGGTGATAGGTTTCTCTGTGTGTTGTGTATCCTGAAGAGCAGATGGGTGCTTGGGAGTGCCTGAAGGTTTCTGTGTGGGGTAGCAAGGTGTGCATGAGGTCTCATGTTAGTCTCTAAAGGTCGAGGTGGGCAGCTGTGTGCAGGTGTTTCACAGTTTCGTGGGGCAAGGTCTGTGCTGCGGCCCCGGCTGCTGCACCACCGAGCAGGTTGGGCACAATTTCTCCCTTAGGTGTATTTTGTGTGCCACAGGGCCTGCTCGAAGCGTGAGGGATGCTCTGTGCCTACTGCGGTCCAGCCCAGCGCCGTGCTGGCGGGAGGGCTGCTCGGCCAGCCGGGCACACAATTCTCCGTGCCCCGCAGAGCCCCGCGCTCCAGCCTCAGCATTTCACGCCGGTGGCTGCTGGCGCGGACCGGGCTGGGTGCCGCGGCGTGGGTGCACCCTGGACGCCCGCTCCGCACAGCGCGGCGTGCAAGGGACACCCATCCTCCGGCCGCACGGCAAGGGCGCCGCTGCCCAGGGCGCTGACCCGCGGCCCCTTTAAGCNGCGGGGGCGGCCGGGCTGGAGGGGCGCGGAGGGGCGAGTGGGCTGCCGGGCCCTGCGGGGGCACGGACACGGTCCCCTGCCCGAGTGCCCCGCCAGGTACTTTGTGTGAGCAGCTGATGCCGGCGGGCGGGAGCGTGTCCCGCTCAGCTGCCCGGCCAGCATGGCTGTTACTGCTGTGCGTGTTGACTAACAAACTTGAAACAGACGAGAGCACAACAATAAGTCAGTTTCATTCAAGCTTGTGTTTTCTGGCATCAGCTGCTCAGTGAGGTGCTATCTGGATGGGAAGGTGATTTCCTTTACATGAAAGGAGCTCTTAGTTTTTCTTTGGCTGTACCTAATTGAGCATAAAAATATTTTTTCTTTTTTTCTCCGAGGGGCAGGTGCTGAAGGCTAGTGGGGTACTGCTCAGTATTGATTAAAGGCCTAGTGTTGCAAATACTGCTTTGTGAAAGAGATTCTAGTTACAAGCCCTGAATTAAGGACTTACAGTATTGTGTTCATCTTCCTAAAACGTCTGAGTAAAAACTACAGCCAACATCTTAAGGTCTCTGTTTTGTGACATGTGCTAGTTTCTTGTGGGCCTAGTCAACTGTTTGATATCCTGAATACAAAGCTGGAAGTAAATTCTTGTTCTTGCAGATTTAGTTTGAGAAAAACTTGCTGCTGATATGTTAAATACATCATGAACAGCTGAGACTGATCTAGTAGAGATTGCTATGGTCTCCACGTTGGTCCTTCTGAGCAAGTGTCGTGCTTTAACCTGCCTTAAGACACGTAGAGCTTGACAAATATTTTGCATTAAAAGTAGTTTTTCCTAGTGATGCTGTCTGTTTGTAGAATTCTTGGTGCTGTTAGAGTCAACAGTCAGTGAGATCTTTTGCACTGAAGTATGGTTGAGAGTACTAAAATATGCCTTCAAGAGATGGGCTTTATCAGAAACAGAATTACTTTCAGCTGTGTTGAATTTAGAAATTTACAAATTGATTTCAGCTTTTGATTTGTGCTTGTGATGACATTGAAATTAGTCTCATGATGATGGCTTAAAGGTGGCCTACAAAGCCTTTGTATAAGTATTTCAAATCCCTTTCTTCCTCTACTCTTTATTTACTTTTTTTTTATTCCTTTAGAAAGAAGTAGAAGGGTGCCTGCCTTTCGGGGTGAAGTCCTGCCTGTTCTAGAAGGCTCAATAAGCAGTTATAGGATAGAAATTCCAACAGTGTGAGAAAGCTTTAGATAAATGCCAGACACTTAAGGTGTACTACAGTTCTCATGAATTTGTAACCAATTTGCTATTAAAGTAGTAGCTAAAGAATTTTTATTAATGCCTAGTAATCATCTCCTATGTTCTCCTATGCCCTTCAGGTGTGAGGTCAAAATCATCAGCCTTCTTTATAGGACGGCCAGAGGCCAGAGTCCATGTTTCTGACCTTGTAGTCAGTGTTTCTGACCTTGTATTTCTTCCTTTGCAAATAAGCTTGGGTTGTTTTTTTGGGGGCTTATTTCCTTGTAGAAATGTTGAGTTCCTTATTCTGCATCATAGGTGGACAAAGTGGGTACAGGCCAGTTTGTTCAAAAATTGCTGATCACTTTGAGAAATGGAGCTTCAGAGCTAGAGTTTATACAAGGATGTGTAAAGAGGCAGAGTGGGGGAGCAGCCTAAGGACTTGAAAAGCAGAATAGGTTTTCATTCAAGTCACTAAAAATGTTTTATACCTTGTGCATCCTCTCTCCCTCCCCCCTGCTCACTGGAAATGTAAACAGTTCTGTTGTAGTGCTTTAATTAGCTGGCTTCCAATCTACAAAGTTTGCACTGCAACTGGCCAAAAAGATAAATTTCTTCTTATCTTGACATGCATCATTCAGCATTAGATTGCTTTCCTGGGGGAAAATTTGGGGTTGGTAAAATAGATCATACAGATGTCTCAAACAATTAGTTTTATTACCTTTTGGAGTATTTTTTGTCTGATGTAACATGGTGGATTGGGTGTTTTGCCACTTTCCTTCTCTTTGCTCTTTCTAAGATCAACTTTCTTAAAAAAATGCAAAATCTTACTGGGAATGGGATTACCTCAAGATAATCAGCTAAAATGTGCTGTGAGGTGTGCACATAAACAGGTTTGTGCTAAAGATAACTGAATATTTGTTTTTCTTTTAAAAATATTTAGAATGTTTGGAATACTTTGTGACAGAATGCTGCTCTTACTCTTGGCATGTTAAGTGTTCTTTTTGTAAGTTTTTTTTAAGTGTTAAAATGTTTCAAAAGATCTAAGTGGAAAATTTTATTGTTAAAGTGCCTGAAGTATTTGGAGAGGGAGGGAGAAATGATAGAAGGAGTATCTTTCATAGTTGTAGAAGGGAAAATGAAAAAGGTAGCTAGGATACAAACTTTAGGAACTTTTTATTAGTTATGGTATTGTCAAATACCACAAACATGTTTGAGAGGGTCTGCATTTTGGGAGTTGTCCTGGAAGCCTAGTTTTGCTCTTACACTACAGTCACTTGTCTGGCAAAAGGGAAGATACAAGATTAGAGTATTAATTCATGTATATTGTAAAATATTTGAATACATATATACAAATAAAAATTTTTGAATTGGCTTAAACTACTTTGCACTTCTTAATACTTGTAATGAGAGGAAAGTTGATGCAGTAAATGATTAAGTCTCTGGTTTCTGTGAGACAGCTGAGAACTTGGTGGGCAGTTGTTATTGTAGCCTCGTGTGTTTCCTTAGCAAATTTGATTTGGTTTCTTGACGGTACTCTGTTGGCAAGATTTGGTCATGAAGGCTCCGTTGCCCCAGTTAATGAAGTTGCTTTGTTAACTGAACCAAAACATTGGACCAATTTCAGTTGAGAAATCAGACAGTAATTATTTCTTGATGCTACTGAATTGAGTGGCTTTTAGAGGTACTGTAGTAGTTCGTGAATGGGCATATCTTGTCTGATTCACTGGAGGATACAAAGTTCTTAATTCCAGGCAGTTATTGTATTACAGTATCAACTAAGAGATTTCTGTGGTCTAGATTTTGTGATGTGAATAGTCATAGATGTTTAAGAAGTTGCTAAGTTGCTTCTTGATCAGCTGCTTTGTGATAATTGTAAATAATTTTTCAGGGAAGTCACTGTTATCTCAGAAAAGTGGCTTGAGCAGAATGAAGTTTATTGGAACTCTTGTGACCCAGGATCTGCTCTTGTTGCTGTTTAGTAATGTACATTAAGGCTTCCTGCTGACAGGTAGATACAGTAGGATTAATGGTTCCTTATCATCAGCCCAGCCCCTAACTTGATATTTTGGTGCCTTGGGGAGCAGTTGTGTGTCATCTGTTGCATTTAGGATTCTTTGCTTGAGTGAGAACAGATGTACTGCAAAAGAGTTGAGTTGCTGTGCCTGATCCTGTGTTTGCTTCTCTGTAGCTCTAAGACAGAGCCTTGGATGCAGATTCTTGTTGATTGTTTTCCAGTCAATTGTCAGAGACTTTTTTTCCCCTCCCCCAAGTATATGAATGAGAGGAAAAAGAGGAGTTCTGGGTCAGCATGGGAGGGTTTCATGGGCTCTTGTGATGTTGTCTGGATTTGCGTGGTCCTGTTGAAAGCAATTCCGTAAAATGCACATGGGGCTAAATGCACTCAAGGTAGATGCTCTTTTGTGCTCACATCTCTCCCCTTGGAAATGCTGTTCTCCCACATGTGAGGCAACAGTTGAATTACCAGCTTTGCAGTGGAGCCCTTGGCTCAGCTCGAGATCCTTGCTTGCTGTCTCAGAGGCCTTGAGTGTTGTTGGTACAGAAAGTGATATCTGCCCAGGGAAATGAGGCTAGCAAAGTGAAATCCACTGTGGCTTTTCTTTAAGCTGCAGTGAAACTTTTCTGAGGAAAATGTGTGAAACATCTTGCTGCTCCAGATGTTCTTTATCTCTCTGGAGGAGCCAGAGACAGGGAAGTGGTGGTTATCATCTGTGTGTTCATTTACTAGTGTTTGCATATACAGCACTTACCTGCATGGCTTGATTGAAGTGACTACTTTGGCTGTCTGCAGTCTTGTTCTTGGAAGCCAGCTAAATGAGTGGGACGTGGAAGTCATGTAGCAAAATTAATAACCACTGCAATTTGTGGTTTAAAATTTGTCACTTTAGGCACAGTTAAATTCTTGAGTGGCTCACTCTGAACAGCCTTTGTCAGCCTCCTTTGGGAATGGGGATAGAGACGGTCAAATATTAGTTGCCTTGTCTTCCTGGAACTTGAGCTCTAGTTGTAACAGGAGTGTGTCTTTCCATTCATGAGAACATACAGAGGGCATCCAGTTAATCCTAGAATGGTGATGAGAATTTTGATTTGCAGTGAGACTGAGCAGGAAGCAGTAAGATAGTAGGTTAATTCAAGAATGGTGTGGTTTTGGTTAGAATGAGAAAAAATAGATGATTTGGGTTGTATTGATGATCTTTCCCAAATTAGATACATTTAGAGAGCTAATGCTGCAGGTTGATTGTTTACACAATTTTGTGAGTTCTACTAATAAAATACTTTCTCAGTTTCTTTCTGTTCCTGCTTGCTGACCACATGACAATTAGTGTTCTGGAATTAGGTATTGCTGTTGTAAATCAGCCAGCAAACAGAAGGAGAACTAAATGTTCTTGTAGTTTCTTTAAATATATTTGGGATAGGGAGAATGACATTTTTTTTTTTTTTTACTCTAATGCTTACAAAAGATGTTTGCAAAACCAGAAGACTTTTTCAGAAGGTATATGTGAGAAGTTTTGAAGGAAGTCCTTTTTTATCACAATTTTTTCTGCTTTGGGCAAATTGTATGTATTTAGTCCTTTATAAAGGCAGAATAATAGAGTTGTATTTGTGTGGCACTTGTGTACATCTGTCTTGGACTTGGTCTCTAGGTTTGGTATTTTTCCCTATCCTGATTTGTCTTAGTTTATTTTATTTTTTTGCTCTAATTGGGATGGGGTGAATCCATAATCTTTGTTTTACCAAAACAATTCTAAGCTCTGTCTTCAAGTAGTTTTTTTTTGCTAGAAATGATTTTAACTCTTAATTCCCATGTTTTTCTTAGTATGCTTAATCAGCTACAGTATGTTAATGAGCTTGTACATTGTTTTGGCAACTGATATAGTTCAATGAACAGCTTGATTATCATTTCTGCATTCAGCCTTTGGAGTTGTCACTATGATACTGTACTAAAAAATGAGACTATAACTTGTTATGCTGCTTTCTCATTACTATTGTATGAGTTTGAGTAACTGACTGATATATAGGAATACAGGCTATATGAGTAGGGGAAGTAAAGAAAATGGAAGGAGACAAATGAATTCAGAAACTCCTTATTGACTTAAAAATGCTAGTGGTGATATTTCATTGGGATTGGGAACATCTTTCAAGTGGCAGAACTTTGGGTCCTTTAAAGAATTTTCTGCATCACTTTCACAGGGACCCAGAAAAATTGAGAGTTATAAAGTGCCTGCCTTTTATTCACTTTTGTGTAAAACGTCTGCAGCTGTGTTGTATCATAACCACTAGTGTTGAGGTAATGACATTTTTGATAGATCTTCAGGCTCCTTTTCTCACAGGTGTTTATAATCTCTACAGAAAAACTGTCATTGAAATTAGATTTGTCATAGAAAATGTCTTCTAGTCCATTATGTACTTCCGTAACATGGAAAAAAAAAAGTTTGATCCCCTTTTTCCTTATAAGAAGTTGACCATTGCCAGTAATGGGCTTTTGGCCGAATACTGAGTTACCTGATGTTAATGTGTTTCAGGGGAGCTCATTGCAGGGTAGAGCTGGATAAAACTAGTGGAAATTCAATAGGCAAAATGAGAGTAAACCTGTCCTGGAAATACTGCAGGTCAGACTTCAGTGTATGTGATAATACTGAGTGTCCATTTTTTTCTCCTAGATCATATTTATCAAGTTCAGAACACTATTCAGCTGTTATTAATTGAGATACGAGAAAGATTTGTGTAGTAACTGAATTTTAAATCAGCCATAGGAGGAAACCACTAAAGAGCAGTACAGAGTTCTAAGTAGTGACTGCTTGCTGTTGCTCTTTGCCAAGTTGAAGATGAGCTCTGAGTAGACTTGTAGGAATTTGTGAAGAAAAAATTCAAACCTCAAGTGGTATTTCTGGTGTGGGACGGAACCAGGAGGTGCTTTTGCTTGCTGCATAAAATGCAGTTTTAATGGTTTTATTTGCTTAAGTATCTGAAAATGGAGGGTTGTGATCTACTGATATTTTCTGAAAAATATAATGTTTTTAGTTTAACAGATACAGTCATTTGGGCATAATGTTTTATGTTGTGTGACTTTACTTTCCTCCTTACTCATTCAGTATGATAGGTCAGTTGAATTGCAACATACTGTGCTGTCTGGCATCCTGCTACTGAAGCAGCAGATTTCCTCCCCCGTTGAGCAAAACATTCTTTAGGTTTTCCTAATGATTCGAATGTCAGAACTGCAGCTTTCCTAGGCATGAAGACCTATTGCTTCATTATTATAGACTCCATCTAACCCCCTATAAACATGCCTGTGTTTCATCCTTAATGAATATGATAGCACTAAAGGTCTTGAGCAATTAGTGTCATTGAAAACAGATTCTGCTTTTTATTTTTATATTCCATTATTGAATCTTATGCATAAGGATATACCCATTTTATGTCAGGGAAGTGACTGAACAGAAATGACAGGCTCATGTGAAAGGCTTATTGATAGAAATTGTCTTGTAAATTCCACTAAGTAGACAGTGCCCTGAATACCTTGTTAAACTGGGAAAGCTGCTTCATATAAGAAATTTAGAAAATCACCATCTTACAAGAACTTTTGGGGAAAAAAAGCTTCTGCAGTATTTGTGTAATATTGTCATTAATAAAAGCTTTTTTTGTTCCCCTCAGGTTATATGTTGCTGTGGTAGTTCTGTAAGCCTGCTCATCAGTGCTTTATTACTTCAATAACTTATTTGTAAAGGAAACTTAGTGTTATAACAAGTTACTGTTTGCACTGGATAGGACTACTTTGGACTGTTTTCCTCACTTTAAAGAGAAAGTATGTAAGACTTGATTTTGTAAATGTGTGGGGTTTTATTCTCTTTATGCCTAATCATTATGCTAGAGACATCTCCATTAAGGGAACTGTTGTAATGTTTTAATGTAATCAGAATGTCTCTTCTTTCCAGTGTAAACCTGTAATTGTTCTGGCACCGCTAAATACATCCATTCAGAACTGATGACTTGGCTTTCTTGTGGCAGGTGCCACAGCCCTGCTCAGGTGCTTGACTTGCTCTTGGGAATGCTCCCGAGGTGGGAGGTTCAGTCAAGTTGCTCTTTGGTTTCGCGAGAATGCAACATTTGTTGCCACAGAGAGACTTCTTACCTCAGTGTTTTTCTTATTGGCTGTTGTGTGTATGAAAACGAAAACTACAGAATGCTTGAATGAACATGCTTCTTATAGCCTATAATAAGGGTAGCATTGGAATGAAGGGTAGATAGGGAGGAAGATGGATGACTGTACTCTACAGAGACTGATAGTTGGAATCAGAGAATGCAGTCTGATGGGTAGAAGTTAACAGCTGGCACTGGACTCTTTTTCCTGGCTAGGGATTTGACCTCAAAGGTGGGGCTCCATCGAGCCAAATGATTTTGCAGTACAGCTTGTCTGGTAGAATAGAATGTTTTTCAGATTACCAATAAAATACTGTCTATTGGTAAATCATAATACACACCCTCCTATCATTTTCCTTTACAAAAATGCAGTAATTCCTCAATCAGTAGAAGAAAATGGAATGCTTAAAGGAGAATTACATGCGATCCCAAGAACAGAGACCTGCATTCCTTGAAAATTGTGTGGCTTTTTTTTTTTTTTACTTTGACTAATCAGTTTCTCTACTCGTATCTCTTTCCTAAAACCTTAAAAGACCTTCACATTTTTGTAGAAGATACTATCTCATTCTCATCAATCCGTCAACAGCTGAGTTGGTCTTTATTGGCAAACCTAAACATCTAAATTATAGATTCTCTGAGAGGAGACAAAATAATCTTTTATATAATCATCTCCTGTTTCTTTTAAGTGACAATGTACAGTTCAAGTAAGAGTAGTTCCAGCTCAAAAGAAGTTATAATTAAGCAGGTCTCTGTTTGGACCTTTGAAGGAGAGGCGAGTCATAAATCCTGGTGGGTTAATCCTGTGTATATGGTGTATTTGCTATATACATATCCTGTGTATATGGTGTATTTATTCTGTATCCAAACCCTGGAGCACCCATTTGTAGACCATTTTACAATTACAAGGGTTATTTCTTATAATTTGGGCATGGCTTTATGCCTTCTCAGTACCTGTGAGAGGTACTGGTAAAATAGTTAAATGTTTTGACATTTTCCTGAAAGCTGCCATGACAAGGTTCTGTCCACCCAGTAAGTACATGGGTGATCTGCCTGATCTTCAGGTGATGATCTGCTGCAGAAGGGGCTGGTTGAAAAGATGCTTGTGCCTGCTCTGTAGCTTGTCCCCTTGGCCGGTGTGCCAGGGGAACAGGCAGACTTCAGTGTGTCTTTATAAATTTTGATCATGTCCATAGTGAAGTAGCTCCCTTTTTATAGTTTCTTCTCCAACTACAAGTTTTAAGGCCATGCAGTCTTTCCTAGCCTTTGTTTATATTTTTTTGTTAGTCTTGCAATGCTGGATGTCATTAATGGTGGTAAGACCAGAATTTCATGGTGAAGATTTGGGGATAATTCCATTATTTTTCCATGTTTTAAAAAGTTTTACTACTGCTGAATGTAGGCACCATTCACTTCGGTTCCTGTAGGTCAGGCATTTTTTGTTGAATGCAGTTCATTGTGGTGCAGTTTGCCTAAAATGATGATGATAATTTTTTTTTTAAATCCTCTGTGATACTCATTTGGTGGGTAATATTTTGAGTGTTAGAAAGATTTCCACTAACGTTCTCCACTTGGCACTTCTTATTTCTGACCACAAACCAGAAGTGTAACCCGACTACAAATTTAAAGCTCTAAAGACTTTGCTCTTATTGGTAGTGTTGGCTGCAGGCTGCTTGGAATACAGACCCTTTGTAAGTGATGAGTGTCATGAACAAAGAAGATAGAATGTGACCTAGACTGCTTAACTAACTTCTTCCTGCAGAGCTTGTCAGAATTCCATGTAGCATCTCACCCTGCTACTCCTGCCTGTTGGTCAGTTGCAGAACAGCCTTCCTATGGATTCCTGGTTGAGCAGCTATTAAAATGCTCTCTTCCAGCTGCAGCTTTTTCTATAAGGCTTTCTTAACTATTTCAGTAAGGATTTTGATGGAGAAGTTTCATCTCTGAATTTTTTTTTGATTGGTCCTGGATACTAAACACAAGGGCAGGACAGAAGTACAATGGTGCATAAGTAGGGTAAGCAATAAAGAAAGCTACTTGTGACAGTGTGTCTGTAGCTCCTCTAGGAAAAGAAGTAATTCAGGGGTTCTGCAAGTCTGACTGAGGCAATGTTGCTGTTTTGCAGCAGTTTAAGTCTAGAATGGCTCATTGTACCCTTTCTCTTTCACAGGTAGTAAGGGCCTTGCAGCTGTGCCATGAAAACTGTGCCTCACTCTATCCCAGGCAAAACCAAGTGACTTCCTCTAGCTTGTGTCATACTTTATCATCAGTAAATTGAATGACGGTGCTGCATCTCACCTGTACATTTTTTTAAACTGAGACAAGCTTCTGCTTTTGAAATAAGTAGTCCCAAAGTCTTCAATTCCCTGCTTAAGTTATTTCTCTAAAGAAGTTTGATTTTCGTTATCTTGGTTTTTATTTGAACTGTGGGTTAGTCTACATGAAAGCCTGTAGGGAAACCAGAAGTCATGCAGGAATTTTTTTGGTGAGGGCTTGCTTTTAGAAAAAAAAGTGCGGTATTTGTTGAGCTTGCAGGAAAAAAAATGAGGCAAATATTGTATACATCAATCAAATGTTTATATATTGTGAGCTCTGTGAAATGCTGTTTGCCTCCAAATCATATTCCTTCTACTTAGACTGAGTTAAAAAGTTATTTGCTGTCACAATGATTTTTGTTAAGGTATAATGATTTTTTTTAAAAAAATAATTGGCTGCAGTAGGGGGCTGTCAGCAATTTATTAGTTTATTTTTACAAGGTAGTTTATTTACAACTGAGTAGAAGTTGATTTATGGAAATATCTGGTCTGTTCTAGTGTGTAAAAATGTATCATACTTTGCTTTGACTCTGGTTTTAATTGTATTTTCTTTAGGTTACTCACTCTACTGATATTTCTATAGAAATTAAATATTTTTCTCCAGGTTGCCCCCCCAGCCCTCCCCATTCTATAGAATGGGTTGCAACAGTGTACTAATATATAAAATTTCTTAATTTGCATATTTTTCAAAAGTCTGTTTCTCACAGTTGCCTTATTTAGCAGATATGTATTTTTTTACTAATGTTGGAAATTTGAGTGTCATCTTCTGTTACTGGCCCCTCTCAACCTGTTCTTTGTCTGCTCAAAGAATAGAACATTGGAGAGGCAATTGCTGTCTTCAATTGAATTTTCCCATGTTTTTGGTAGGGTGGAAGGACTTGCTGAAATTTTTCAAGGGCTGATGAGAGTTAACATGCTCAGCTCCCACAGAATTAGGCTCATTTGAAAAACCAAGGTTCTGCCAATTCACAGTTAATTTTCCCCTGCTGGCTGTAATAAATGTATCCTGAACAAATGTTTTAGGAGTTCCTGGCATTATAAGCTACAAAAAGAAAACTCCCTGAAGAGCTGGAAACCTGAAATAGTTGTTTTGGGTGACAGAAAGAAGAAGGTTCATTGACATTTCAATATTGTGCATAAAGACCAGCATTTGCATAGTAGTAGTCATGATGCAGGTGTTGTTTAGATTGTAATAAAAAAAGGAAGATGTTTTTTTTTTTTTTGCGGACATGTGTGTGGAAAAAAAAAATTAACATTAGGGTTTGTCAATGATAAATTATGACTCTTCTGTGTGAGGCTAGAAAATTTGCATGTAAAAATCCAGGGAAGACTTTTGTATTCATGTTTCAGGAGCAGTTATTTGGATAGCTCTCATTCAGCTGCTGACTGATGGGAGGTACTAACTTTACCTGAGAAACCCTCATGGAAACCAATTCTCTGACTTCATGAAGAGCAAAATTAAGAATTTTTGCTCTAAAAACTCATCATATCTTATAAATGCTTAGAAGAGCACTCATGACCTGTGAATTTTAAATATATTATTTCTAAGGGTGTTTTCTTCCTTGTGGTTACTGTTGTGTTGAATCCACTTACTTTTTCAAACTTGGAACAGAACAGAAATGCTCTAAATGCTTCTCTTTTTCACATACTTCCACTTGGAGTAAGATGGGCCAGAGTATGCCAGTGTTGGCCCCTTAATCCCTGAGTCTGGAAAATGTTGGTTTGGGTAGTTTTCCATTTAAATTGAATTTTGTGCATTGTGGGGGAGTAATTGCTGCAAATGAGAACGTGAAAGGAGTAGACGGTTTGTGTTTGTACATTCAGGGTGCTTTTCTTATTAGGCCCTTCGTGTATTATTAAAAATGTAATGCTAAAGCTGGACTACATCTACCTCTGGTCATCCCGGGTCTCTGGTAGCTGTGCTTGCAGTGTGATTTTTTTTTTTTTGTTTATTTTGCTGCAGCAATATTCACTGCCATTTAACTCTGAATAGTGTCTGAATACATACTTTGGTTATTTTTATTTATGTATCAGGAATTTTGCAGTTATAGATGTATCATATTCTTTCTTGTCTGGTGTAACAAAATATATATAATTGTTATTGTCATTTTATTAAATAAGCCATATTCAAAGACACTAGGAAAACACTAGGTAGATTTGTTGGTAACTTCCTATGTTCCAAATATAAAGTACCTCTGGCATTATGCACACATTGTTTGTCCTGGTGTGACACAACTGTCTTTGAATGCAGTGAAAGTGGAGGGGTCTGGCTTATTGTTCATAGTGCAGTTTGTTAATGGCTGGAGATAGGAAATGAGCATCTCACTAAATGGAAGTCTTGGTCAACCCCTGACTCTTGCCTTAAGGCTTTGAGAATAGACAATATGAAAAAAAACCCCATCTTCTTTCCAGATGGCTGAATGCTTGATGTGTCTTTATGTTTAGCTGTCATTCAAATGTGAATGCTGTGGTGATTATAAGTGTCTTCCATTTTTCTGGTTTGAAATGATCCCTTTTATGCATTGTGTGTTTAGAGATTAACTATTTGGCTTATCAATATGGATTTTAGAGTAAAAAAAAAAAAACCCAGCTTGATTGTGTAGCAAAATCCAGGATGCTGGTGTTCATAAGCAGACTTTATAGTGAGGGTCTTAGTTCACATGCTGTGGTGCAGACCAAAGTAGTTTTGAAAAAGATTGTAGTGGACTGTTAACATACTGCAAAATGTTGTTGCTTCAGTTTTGAAACATCTTGTGTGTGATAAGTTTCATGCTAGTGGTTTTTGTTACTGAAAAAATACTATTCTGCAATCTAGGAAGAAAAAGTTTGATGAAAGAGGCTTTGTGGGATGGAGTTTCTTTTAACTGGGAAGAAAAAAGCTAGATTTAACTTTTTGAATGGTGAGTTTGAATCATGTATTTTCATGATGCTTGAGTTCATATTGAAAGATACAAGCTACAGTTTAATGATCAGACTGTTAAATAGTGTTGTAAGCTGAAGCACACCTAATGGATTTTTAGGCTGTTTTTCTTGGGAATTTTCTGTGTGTTTTTGTTTTTGAGCCTGAAGTCATAATTAGTGTAAGAGATACCTTTAATAATGCAGCCAAAGCTGTTGCAGGTTCTGTAGGAGTCCAAATCACTTACTTTGTGAGCATTAGACCAGTAAATTCTGATGTTGTAATTTTTTTTTATTAACTGACATTGGCAATGTTCTTAGTTAGTAACCATTTAAAAAAGAGAATGAACTGCTTCATTGCATGTGCTGGTTTCCTTTTCAGGCGCTGCATATGGTGATAAAATTTCGTGGAAGTAGGTCCAATTACTTTGCTGAAAAGCTTTCAGCATCTTGTGGCTGAACTTGTCAGCGACCGTCTCTCTACCTGTTTTTGTGTGTGGGAGTTGGGAGCCAGATCCAATCATCCCTTACTGAGAAGGGAGCTGTTACTCTGCAAGTCCTAATGAC